>JARFJB010000200.1:167500-349351 GCA_036346205.1 Vesta saturnalis | reverse complement strand
CCCTCCCCCCTTTTCTTCTTCTTTTTCCCTTTTTCCTTCTCCCTCTCCCTCTCCCCTCTCTCTCCCTCTCCTTCCTCTCTTCCTCTCCCTCTCTCTCCTCTCTCTCCTCTCCTCTCCCTCTCCTCTCCCTCTCCCCTCTCCTCTCTTCCCTCTCCTCTCCTCTCCCTCTCCTCTCTCTCCTCTCCCTCTCCCTCTTCCCTCTCCCTCTCCCTCTCCCCTCCCTCTCCTCTCCCTCTCCTCTCCCTCTCCCTCTCCCTCCCTCTCCTCTCCCTCCCTCTCCTCTCCCTCTCCCTCTCCCTCTCCCTCTCCCTCCTCCCTCTCCCTCTCCCTCCTCTCCCTCTCCCTCTCCCTCTCTCCCTCTCCCTCTCCCTCTCCCTCTCCCTCTCCCTCTCCCTCTCCCTCTCCCTCTCCCTCTCCCTCTCCCTCTCCCTCTCCCTCCCTCTCCTCTCCTCTCCCTCTCCTCTCCCTCTCCCTCTCTCCCTCTCCCTCTCCCTCTCCCTCTCCCTCTCCCTCTCCTCTCCCTCTCCCTCTCCCTCTCCCTCTCCCTCTCCTCTCCCTCTCCCTCTCCTCTCCCTCTCCCTCTCCCTCTCCCTCTCCCTCTCCTCTCCCTCTCCCTCTCCCCTCCCTCTCCCTCTCCCTCTCCTCTCCCTCTCCTCTCCCTCTCCCTCTCCCTCTCCCTCTCCCTCTCCCTCTCCCTCTCCCTCTCCCTCCCTCTCCCTCTCCCTCTCCTCTCCCTCTCCCTCTCCCTCTCCCTCTCCTCTCCCTCTCCCTCTCCCTCTCCCTCTCCCTCTCTCCCTCTCCCTCTCCTCTCCCTCTCCCTCTCCCTCTCCCTCTCCCCTCCCTCCTCTCCCTCCCTCTCCCTCTCCCTCTCCCTCTCCCCTCTCTCCCTCTCCCTCTTTCTCCCTCTCCCCTCTCCCTCCCTCCCTTCCTCTTCTCCCTCTCCTCTCCTCTCCCTTCCCTTTTCCCCTTCCCTTCCCCTCCCTCTTTTCCCCTCCCCTTTTTTTTTTTTTTTTTTTTTTTTTTTTTTTTTTTTTTTTTTTTTTTTTTTTTTTTTTTTTTTTTTTTTTTTTTTTTTTTTTTTTTTTTTTTTTTTTTTTTTTTTTTTTTTTTTTTTTCTTTTTTTTTTTTTTTTTTTTTTTTTTTTTTTTTTTTTTTTTTTTTTTTTTTTTTCTTTTTTTTTTTTTTTTTCCCTTTTTTTTGCTTAATTATAAAAAATTTCAAATTTCAATAAATTTCTTATAATAAATAGTATCCTATCTTTTAATTTGACCAAAAATACAATTAACAAAATTTACTATTTTTTTAATAAAATAAAATTCTAAAATTAAGAAGAACGTAAAGTATTTTTTTTTCTTTGGTTTTAAAATAATTTAAAAACTTTATTGTTTTTCAGGAAATTAGGTACATTCAAATTTAAACGAAAATTTATTGGTGCATATTTTAAAAAAATTTTAATTTTCTGTTGTATGATTCTTAAATGGAATGTTTGATTATTTTAAAAATGTGCATTGAATGATTTACAAATGCAAAATCAATTTTAAATTTAATAATATATTCGAATGTTTACATTTTGAATATTTTTAAATATAATCATAAAATTAATCGAATACATTTAGCAAAAAATTTTCTTTTACTCGACAAAATTTTTTATAAAAAATTGAAATTTTATCAAATGTGAAGTATTAATTAATTTTCTCATCAATGTTAAATTAATTAAAACTTTGAAATGTATTGTGGAGTAAATTTTTTTAATCAAAACATTGATACAATGATTAAAAATTTCATAAACATGTGTTGAAATTTTACATTAATTTTTACAATTGAAATCGTTTAAGTTTAACAATATGCATTCAAATTTGAAAATTTTCCTTCTTGTTAAAATTAAAATGAATCTATTTAATTTTGTTAATTTTTTCCAACAAATGTAATATTAACAATCAATTAAATATTTTTTAGATATTGATTTAAAAATTTTAAAATATTGATGAATTTTAGTTTTAATAAAACGAACTGAATGAATTATATTTGTCAATAGAGTAAATGATTTCTTTAAAATTACAGAAAACTTTCACAAATTAAAATAAAATAAAAAATCGTTTAAAGAAACTTGTAACGAATTTTTTTAAACAGTTTAATTTTAAAACATGTTAACCACCTAGAGGAATGTTGTACAAACTCAACATTGAATAATATTAATTAAATGAATTAAAATTTTTGAAAAATCGTTATTTTTATAATTTTTATAAAGATATCGACGTTTTAATTTTGATATAATTATCACAAATTTTTAAATAACAGTATGTTCCTATCCTCTTATAAATAATTTATAAATTATAATGGATTTTTGACTGAAATTTTTTTATATTTTTTTACTGTTAATGAGCAGATTAATTATCACAATTACTTTTTTTTTACATTGAATGTGTTTCTTTTTATATTTATAGATTATATATTTTTAAAATAAACTCAAAAGGAAAAACAAAATCTTTTGCCAAAACAACAATAAATTTAATAAGCATTTTGAAAAGATTCAGTAAATATTCAAAAATACAATTAATGCTTAAACGAAAAATGGAACAATGAGACCTGTTAATATAATTTATTTTAAATTTTTGAATTTTTCATTTTCATATAACATTTGGTTTACGCACACCATTCGCTTCGAATGCTTATATGTTTGAAAATTGTTTTATTTAAAAATTAAAATTATATACGTAAAGTATTAATCCATTTATTTAAATAAAACATATTTTTTCTTTTTCTTCTGTTATTTATTCCAAAGTTTGAAATTTTTCATTTTAATTTTTTTAATTTCCCAATTTTACTGAACAAAAATTATTTTTTATATTTTATAAATCCATATTTATATTTCTAAACATTCAAATATAGAAAAAAAATTTTTATAAGAAAGTTTTAAACCATAAACATTTTACTTTTAACTTTTATGAAATATTACATAGATGTTAGATTTAAAATTAAATTAGTTGAATATTAAAGTATATTGAAAAAATTTCAAGAAAACAATCACAAATGTATTTTAAAATGATTTTTTCTGTAAAAATAACTTAAGAAAAATAAAATGACTTTAAATAAGAATTTCAATTTTTTTTAAAATAAACTAAAATTTTTAATTATAAAGTTTTTATTCAATATGGTTGTTTTGATTAATTAAGTATTCATTATTCAATTGTTTTATTTAAAATATTTTTTTATAATTTTTAATTAATTTTAAAGAAAATTTTTTTTTAACTAAAGTTTTAATAAAGTTTTTTAATAAAAATGATTTTCATTATTAATTATGTTGCAGATTCTGCTGTTTACCTTGTTGGAAAAAAAAGTTTTATTTATTACAAATAAAATTATTAAAAAAAAATTAAAAAAATGTTTTTTTGGGTTTACTTTTGGTCATTGTATTGTTTTTATATACATCTAATTTAAATAATATTATTTGTATTAACTTGATAAAATTTAAATTTTTTATAAATATACATATTAAATAAAATATTTCACAAAATGATAAAAATTTTTTACTGCAAAAATCAGGTATTAAAAAATTATTGATAATAATATAACAAAACAAAAAAAAAAATTTAAATTGTTATTCTTAATTTCTACAAATAAAAGAAAATTTTAAAATATCAAAATTTAATATATAAAAAAAAAAATTCTTATATAATAAATACTTACACTATTTGCATTTTCTTAAAAAACAAAAACAATTTCTTTAAATTAAACATTACCTTTTGATCTTTCTAAATAACAACAAATTTATTGTTTAATGCAAAGAAAAATTAATATCCAATCTTAAGTAAATTAAAGTATTCAATTTAATTGAATTAAATTTTGGTCATATACAAAGAACCATAAAAGTTCTTAATTGTTTTTTTTTTTTTTGTTTTACAAATAATTTGTAACCATTATGCTTTTAAAACGCTAATAATGTAACTATTATGTAATATATTTATATATATATAAAATATAAATATATATATATATATATAAAATATCTTGCTGTGTGTATTAAATTAAATTTTTTCTTTTACCATTTTTTAAATAAAATGGAAACGTTTATTTACTATTTTTGTCTGTCTTGTACATTAGAAAAAAGATATTAAAAAATTTTTCAAAAATCTGTTTTAAATTTGACTTTTTGTAATTTGAATTCTTAATTAAATTTGTACATTTAAATAGTTTTGAAAATCTATTACATTTAGAATATATTTAATAATTGAAAATTACAGTTAAAATACATGGATGTAAAATGTTTATTATTTTGAATTTATTTAGAATTTTTGGGAAATTAAAATTGATTTTAAATTTTACAATTTAAAATAATTTTCCATACAAACAATTGTTTAATTATTTTTTAAATAAAATTTTAAAAATTATTATTTTTATATGTTTTACCGAAAAAAAAATTTAATATGAAAAATTAATTGTTTTTTTTGGATCATTAATTTTTTTGAATTTGTTTTATCTTTTATTAAATAAAATTATTGTTTTTTGGAAAACTTTTTTTTCCTGAATTTTAAATATAAAATTCAAAATAAAAAAAATATCTTTATGAAAAATAAATTTTGAAATTAATTGAGTTCTAACATAAAAAATAATATAAAAATTGACAAAAATTATTTTTTATAAAAGTTTTTTAAAGAAAATTTTAAAAAAATTTTGTAATTTAAAAAAAAAACTCATCTTTAAAATTTATAAAAATTTTTTACATATACATTGTTTATTTCTTTAAAATTAAATACATTCAATGTTGATTAAGTACAACATTTTTTAATATGTTCAAAAATTCAAATTTTTCAAAATTAAATTTCGTTACAATTTTGTTCAAACGATTTCAATTTATTTTATTATTTGAAAATTTTTGGCTATATGTAAATAAAATTTTAATTTAAAAAATATAATTATTAGTTCTTTTCAAAAATGTTCAAAATTCATCAATATTGTTAAAATTTTGAAATCAATTTAAACGCGATTTAATTATTGTCTCAATTCATTTCAGTTAAAAAGATTAACAAAATCTGAAATAGATTCGATGTTTTCAATTTTAACACAGAAGGACAAATTTTGAGCAAATTTGACATGCATATTGTTAAACAACCGCGATTTCAACTGTGTAAAAATTCAATGTAAAATTTCAATACATGTTTATGGACATTCTCTATATCATTGTGATCAATGTTTTGCTCATTCAAAACACCTCAACTTTCACTCCACAATACATTTCACCTAAGTTCTTGAAGTTCGCAGGATGTGTAACATTGATGAGACTAAATTCGACTGTATTCAATACTTCACATTTGATAAAATTAGTCAGGACTGTTTTGTATAATGTAAAAATTTTGTCGAGTAAAAGAGGAAATTTTGCACTTGCTAACTGTAGTTCAAGATTAATTTTGATGATTATGTTTAAAATATAGTTCAAAAACAGCAAGTACACTTCGAATATGGGATTATTCAATCCATTTAAAATTGATTTTGCATTGTGTAATCCATCATTCAATGCAGCATTTTATAGTCTCAAAGCATTCCAGTGCTTAAGAAGTCTATCCACAACAGCCTAAAATTAAGAAGTATAAATGATTACTGTTGAATTTGTACATCATATAAATCCTCAATGGTAACCATCTTGTCTGACTCACATGAAGTATTTTATGGGGCTTCTGTAATGCAAACACTTGGCATTCTTGTAACTCTCGCAATCTTTTGCAACTATCTCTAAACTATGGCAAATTGTTCTACAACTTGAGGTAACATTTTTGTTGCTCCAGAGAACAAATGCAAGGAATAGCACGGGCATGTTTGGATATAAATGTTAGGTATTATCTTTTTCAGTTTTGCTTGAACTCCATTGAGACATCCCATCGTAGTAGCTGCACCATCTGCTCCAAATGCAATAAATTTGTTGTACGGTATTTTATTTTCATCTAATATATTTTTTCTTTATTGAAAATGTTTTCAGCTGTTCCACTGTAGTAGTGATTAAGGGCCGGTTGTGGACCAGTTCAAGGTCACTCGCCCTCTGGTGGTGAGAAATGTAAGCTTTTGGATTTCTTCAAGGTCAAATTTTTGGCGGGAAATTTAAATTTTAGGAGCTCGAAATTGCAATGTCACCACCCTCATTTTTGGCGGTAAATTTGTCAAGGTCAGAAGCTAAAAATAGAAATTGCAATGTCATCATATCACAATTCTTAGAAGTATATAGTGCGGTCAAAGGTTATTGACCTACGGTAGTGTCATATTTCTTAGAAATATAAAAAGGTGAAAAGCTGGTCAAACTTTTGGCGGGAAATTTAAATTTTAGGAGCTCGAAAATTTCAATGTCATCATCCTCATTTTTGGCGGAAAATTTGTCAAGGTCAGAAGCTAAAAATAGAAATTGCAATCACCATATTACAATTCTTAGAAGTCTAAAAATAGTGTGGTGAAGGTCAAAGGTTATTGACCTGTAGGGGTGTCGTATGACATTTCTTAGAAGTATAAAAATGGAATCAATTCATGGAAACAAGAAGAATGCGTTGTCTATGCTAAAAAGTCAAATGGTGCTTATACTGACTAAATTGGGTCAAGGTGAAATAATTTACTAAACTAAAAGTAGTTGTGTATTTAACAAGTTTAAACATGTTGTCATAGGTACTTAAGTCAAGGACAAAATTTTGTGATATAAACCACAGCGAGGTGTGAATAGAAATTGCAATGTCATCATATTACAATTCTTAGAAGTCTAAAAATAGAGTGGTCAAGGTAAAAGGTTATTGACCTGTAGGGGTATGATATGACATTTCTTAGAAGTATAAAAATAGAATCAATTCATGGAAACAAGAAGAATGCGTTGTCTATGCTAAAAAGTAGACCAATGTCAAATGGTGCTGATATTGATTAAATTGGATCAAGGTGAAATAATTTACTAAACTAAAGGTAGGTGTGTATTTAACAAGTTTAAACATGTTGTCATAGGTACTAAAGCCAAGCACACATTTTTGTGATATAAACCACAACGAGGTGTGAATAGAAATTGCAATGTCATCACATTACAATTCTTAGAAGTCTAAAATTAGAGTGGTCAAGGTCAAAGGTTATTGACCTGTAGGGTATCGTATGAGACTTCTTAGTGTTTCTAAATTAAAAGAAAGGTGGGTATTTAACAAGTTTAAACATGTAAGAGGTACTCAATCAAGGACACATTTAGATCAAAATTTAAAGCTAAAATAGAAATTGCTAGGCCATCATACTACAATTCTTAGAAATCTAAATATAGGTTTTCATGGTCAAAGTAATTAATGACCTGCAGGTGTATCATATTACATTTTTAGGAATATAAAAATAGAATTAGTTTATGGAAACAAAAGAATGAAAGGTTGTTGTCTATGCTAAAAGTAGACTAAGGTCATACTACAACCAATGTGTAAATTACAGATGAGTCATTTCCTCAACAGTGTTTTGTCCTATTACAATTGCGAGCAAGTAAAGTCGTTATAATGCAAGCAGCAATATCATTCCTGGAGCGATATACAGGAATGGACTGCATCTCCTGATGGTAGCAGTTATTGATCATCAGATGCAGATTGGCTTACTGATGCAATTCTCAAAGCACACTCTCCCCTCTACCATAAAGAATCGTGATGCAGTAATATATAGAAGGATAGTTCCGGTCTCAACTCAAAATTCAAAAGCGTTCTCGAATCAGTAAGGATGGATCTATCTGCATTAAACAGTAGCACTTTCTGTAAATCCTTCACGAACCTAAAAGAATTGGAGGTGGGTGCAAAATATAAAGTGATTAATATGAATACTATCGACACAAAGTATGGTAAACATATTATCATTGAAACCCAGAACTTTAAGTGCATACTTTCCTTACGATTTTATGAATACCTCAAAAAAGAAGATCGCATTGAAAAGTCTAAGCAATATCTGGTTGAGAATGACGTATACATTACCAGCGCCGGAACTGTAGGAAAGACGACTAATTTAACATTTCTGTAAAAAAATAACAATAATAACATATATATCTATGTATAATTGTTTGGAAATAAATTATATGTTTTTTGTTGCAAAAAAAAGTCTTCTATTTTTTGATTAAATGAAGAGTAGGTACATCATAATGAAGAGAGCTGCTATTGATGAGACTAAAAAAGTAGCGTATAATATCGTGTCTGCAGGTATATTGGCTAAGCTCTTCAAGGTTAAAATTTATTGGTATCATATTACAATTCATACAAACCAATCTTCAAGGTTAAATTTTATTGATAAGGTATTGAGAAGGTATCATATTACAGTTCTTATGTTAGACTCTTCAAGGTTCTTAGGAATAGCAAAATAAGCATTATTAACCAATGACACATGTAACTAGCTTTGTGAGTATTGTCAAACTTTGTGCATGCTCGGTATTGCTCGGGTATCCTCGTAGAGTCTACCCTTCTATATAAGTTTAAATTTTATGATCACATATCATTCGCTTCGACATCATGTTTTTCTAAAAAGTATATATGTTAAAGCACTGTTTTTGCACATTAAAATCGCTTACGTATTTACTATTGTAATAGTGTCTGTGTAAACCTAACCCAGAAAATCAGTTCTATTTGTTTAAATGTAGCATGTAGAAATACTGCACGATTGCATTAGCGTATATACAACGCGCTAACGAAGACAACCAGACAAATATAGAAAAGTAATGATTGTTATAATTGATGTGCAAGGATTCAAAACAGCAAGAAATATATTTACACCCTCGTATACTTAGTGATTTTATATCAACAACAGATGAGGTGTACGTTAAAGGACGAGAGAAAGCTGATTTTATTCAAAAATTTTTAAAACAACGCGTTATGATGTTTGAAGAATAACCTACTTTACCCAAACTTCATCCATGCTATTTTTTTCATACACAAAACACTTGTCACTGCGCTTTGGCTCATGTATATCATTTATATGAAAAAATTGTAATGAAATTATAATAAAGATTTATTAACTGACATCTATATATACATATCTTATTCGCATGTATTACCTCAACGCTTTTATGAGTATTTCAAAGAAGAGCTGGATAATTTTTCTTAAATACAGATATCTGTAATTCTTAGAAACAAAAAAAAATTATTGGGGTCGTTGAGGGAGGGTGTCGATGCTTATACCGTGCATGAAAAGTATTAAATCAAGGTGCGTTGTAATTTGAATGAAAGGCGCTTTAAAAAGTAAATAAGTAATTACAGTAGTGTACGTTATATTGCATAAAGGAAAGGCACTTTAACAGTATTCATTTGAATAATAAGATACAGTGTGTGTAGGCGTCTAAGAAGAAAAAAGTGGATTAGAAACGAAAAATCCTTAAAAAGAAGTTTCTGTATGGTGTAATTGAATTTTCATATAAAACGAGTTGCTTATGATTTATTAAATTATACAAATTATGCAGTAAGAAATGACATTGTAACCTTATAATGATATCATAAAATGTGTGTATGTTTCAAAATAAATACACTCTTTTATCCTAGCAGTTTAATCGTTGTCAAAAATGTTGAATTTTTGTATATAGACTAAACAAATAACAGCGCAAAAGATAGCAGCTCCAAAATTTCTCAAAACTAAAAAAAAAAATTTGAACAAAAATTATACTTAATAGAATTGTCGTTTATGTAAACGATGTTAATTGCTTAATAAATCACAACTCGATAGTCCTTTACCCAAAAATTCTGAATTTTTGTATATAGACTAAACAAATAACAGCGCAAAAGATAGCAGTCCAAAATTTCTCAAAACTAAAAAAAATGTGAAGAAAAAAATATATTTTGTCAATGATAATTATATGTAAGTAAACGTTTTTAATTGTTTAATAAATCACAACTCGATAGTCCTTTACCCAAAAATTCTGAAGCATAAACGTTCCAAATTTTCGCTACATTAAATTGAATTTATCTTAATTAATTAGTTAATAAAATAAGGATATTTCTATTAAACCACATTAATCGAAACTTTTTATTATTTGATGCAGACAGTTTCAAATTTTCTCAAAACAAAAAATTTGAAAAAGAATTATATTGCAGGTTTCGCAACGGTGGTGGTTGTGGGGGTGTTATAACCGTGGTTGCTGGCGGTTATTGCATAAATACATGACGTAAAGTTTTCAGATTTACATGCTTTTGGGAACTGTATTATATTTTCACACTTTCTTTATATGCATGATATTTTACAATAACCTTCTTAGTGTATTTTATCATTTCATATAATTATGAAATTATTTGAAATTAACATTTTGTATTCAACACTTACTTAAGGATTCAATTATTTCATTAACTTATAAGTTTTGTTACAAATGAATAAGTTCAAAAGTACAGATGTAATTGAAAATTATTAATTTTAATAAATACAACTACTGCGACTGTTAGGTAAACTTTTTATTTAAGTATTTAACAAAATTAATAAAAATTTTCAATCTCCTTAACTCATTTATTTTCACTTTTTAACCTTTAAATAAAACAACTGTTAAATAATTATTATCAGTTTTTGTTATGAACGAATAAGTTCAAATGTAAATATGTAATTAAAAATTATTATTAATTTATTAAATACATAAATAAAAATTACATATTTGAATATTATTAAATACAGGTCTGTTCAATATGTATTATGTTAATAAAATTAATAATAATTAACTATTAAATAGTTTTACACTCGTTTTCAGTTTCTTTCTATATATGTAATAGAGACATTTAATAAGAAATAAACCAATTACACATTTATTTATTTATTATTTCCGTAAATGTATAATATGTAAAAATAATTATAATTATACTTAAGTTTATACAAAACTAAAACTCGATATTGCAGTAAATAAGTATTGGTGGTGGTGAATGTTTTATACTCCCATTTTATTAACTAGTATTAACACTTAGATATTTGTACATATATCATATCTCACAAAAATGATTATTATTATTATTATTATTACATCCTAAATTACTACCAACAAAAAATAAATTACATTCTAAAAAATTACTACTACTAATGAAAAGAAAACCTAATTACTAACTTATATACAGATAATACACCCATCACACATCAATCTCCTCCAATGTACGCATAATGCTTTCCGTGTTTTTAATATTGCGACGCACACATTCTAACTCCCGATTTGACTTAGCCAGTTCTTCGGTAATACTTTCGATTCGCCCCATTTCCATCACTTCACTATTAACATAGTCGTTGTAAATTTTACGTAACCACGCAACACTTTTGTTCTTAAACGCCTGCAGGGTTGGTGGTGGATCCTGCTCTTCGTGATGAGTAAGGTACTCATCTACTAACGATAAATTGTTACCTCCGTATTGGAGGTTCTACAGCGGTTGCGGTGTTACCATCACCGTAGTTGCTGGTGTTATGCTGAAACGATAAATAAATGTGGTTGTACTAAATACTCTATGAATTAATAAAGGGAAACAATAATTTTAATGAAATAAAATTATACCTACTTTTCAAAATACCTCGAATGGTCATCCTCTACATCGCTATCTCTAATTGAGATTATCGGGATGGACTCTTCGAGGGAAGCCTGGATTGGTTCAGTACCCCTCTTTAATGACAGTCTTGATTTTTTGTTTGCCGAAGCCATGACTAATTGTAGGTAATGAATGAATGAGTACTCAATTAAAACATTATATACATGTAGATCTGTTGACGTTAACAAAATTGCTAACAAATGGAAGTGGTTGGTTGGTTCAACGAACTGTAATGCTGTGTATGCATACTTCTGAACTGAAGCTTTTGCGCAAGTTATAAGCAGTTTTGCAACATTTGACCTTGAATATCGGTTTATATGACTACATAGACAGTTAAAGAGCAGCTTTATACCAGTCAGTGCGTTGCACTCGTAGCTAGAATTGTAATAGTAACTCTAAACCTAAAGTACTTCGATAGTTAAGGAAAAGCTAAATGCACAAGCTACCCCTTGTAGGTGATAGAATATTTTTTAAGCAGTCCAGCCTTTTCAAACAAAAAAAAATCCATTTTTCTCAAAACCGGACAGAATTTGCCAAAAATAAATGGATCTATCTGCATTGAACAGTAGCACTTTCTGTAAATCCTTCACGAACGTAAAAGACTTGGAGGTGGGTGCAAAATATAAAGCGATTGATATGAATACTATCGACACAAAGTATGGTAAACATATTATCATTGAAACCCAGAACTTTAAGTCCATACTTCCCTTACAATTTTATGAATACTTCAAAAAAGAAGATCGCATTGAAAAGTTTAAACAATATCTGGCTGAGAATGGCATGTAGATTACCAGCTCAGGAACTGTAGGAAAGACAACTAATTTAACATTTCTGTAAAAAAAAAAATTATAATAACATATGTCTATGTATAATTGTTTGGAAATAAATTATGTATTTTTTATTACAAAAAATGAAATGTCTTCTATTTTTTGATTAAATGAAGAGTAGGTACATCATAATGAAGAGAGTTGCTTGGGTAAAGGACTACCGAGTTATGATTTATTAACGTAAGCAATTGACAACGTTTACGTACATATAATTGCGCCATTGGCAAGATACAATTTTTTTCACGCACAACTTTTGTATTTTCAAAGAAATCCTCTGCGTCAAGAGACACCATCGTTCCTCGAGATTATGATTAGAGAAATTATACCTTAAGTGGAAGAAGAAGAAGAACATGTAGCGGCTACGACCGATCCTATTGTACTCAATACTGCTGCACCGAGAGAATTTCTGGAACAATATGATCCATTACCACGGATATACATAGAGCGCATGTTGAGCGATGCATCTAATGCAATTGACACCACTTATGGAGTCCTTTACGATATTTCAAGCGATAAGTGGGCAATTGGCAAGACACCGGTAAATATAGACGGAAAGGATTTGGTTATTAAGGGGGTTCGGTATAATGGGGGGCGAAGTTACAATATTCAAAGAAATTGGGCGACTGTTTGAATACAAATACTGGAACAACGTGCATGAATTGATTCAAGATTTGGTCCTATGGGCTGAAAAATGGCCGAATACTGGATCGTCAATGATATCATGTCAGTCGTGGAAGAACTATACGAAGATGGATATATTGAGAAACCCTCCGAAAGCATTTTTAGTCAACTATAGTTCGCGCAACGATGGACAAGTTTGGACGTTCTCATGTTCACGCTCAATTCCACAAACTGCTAAAACACAATTCTCCATTACGGAAGCGTTTAAGTAATGTAGTCGATCCTATCGAACGTCAAGACGCGCTAACCTTACAGCACTATCAACTGACGAGGTTCCATTTAAATGGGAACCGCTTAAGACAGGTAGCCGATCCTCAAGAAGACACCGATGCCATATAAAGGCTACCACGAGTTTTGTCTTGTCAGTGAAGTCGCTTATAGATGGTGTTCGTAATTATGTTGAGGCAGTACTAGCAGATTTAAATGCAACTAAAGAAACATTAAGTAAATTGATAAAGGATGGAACAAGTGGTAAACGAGTTGCATAAACCGGCACGCAAAAATTTCCCTCGTAGACGCACTACTATTAAAGGATTGGATGATCTGTGTCAAGCCGATTTAGCTGAATTTGTACCTTACACCAAACAGAATAAGGGTTATAGATATATAGTGGTAGTTATCGACTGTTTCTCTAAATACCTATGAACGAGAGGTTTGAAGACGAAGACGGGTGCAGATGTTACGAACGCTATGCAAACCATTTTTGAAGAACGGACTCCTAAGAACCTGTAAACAGATGCTGGAAAAGAGTTCTATAATAAGGAGTTCGCTAATCTGATGATAAAACATAACATTAATCACTATTCCACCTACAGCACGAAAAAAGCTAGCATAGCAGAAAGAGTGATTAGGACCATCAAGAATACCCTGTATAAAAAAATTTGGGCTGCGTGGAAAATACGTATGGATTGGTGCACTTCTCGAAGAAGTGACGACAGAGTACAATAATCGTAAACATCAAACAATCGGAATGAAACCTAGCGAAGTAAATGCTAACACAACGCTTAATGTATATTCGAATCTGAAAATCTTTAATAAAAATGATCGATTCATAGTGGGTAACATAGTCCGCATTAGTAAATTTAAAAGCACATTTGATAAAGGTTATATACCAAATTGGTCTAGTGAACTTTTCAAGATTGTTAAAGTACGTGTAACAAATCCGGTCACGTACTTGGTACAAGACATGAAAGGGACACCTATACTAAGAGGATTTTATGGACAGGAACTGCAAAAGGTTAAATATCCAGATGTGTATTTGGTGGAAAAGGTCATTCGACGTAAAAAAAATAAAGTGTACGTGAAATGGTTGGGATTAAACGAATATTCATGGATCGATGGTAATAATGTAGTTTTATAAGCATATTATTGTAAGGCAATAAGCTCATTTGTAATTCAATAATGCCTGTGAGAACAACAAGCACTTTGGAACACTTAAATTACTGTAGAAAGCATTACTATTGGTTTAATAACGGATATAAATGTCCTGCTTGTATAGGTACCGACTAATATGAATATAAATTATTGTAATATAGTGTACTTAAGGAACTAACGTAGAATGTAATTTCTGTAAGAAGAATAATAATAAAAAACCAATTGTAATTTGTATTATTTATTAATAAAAAACGTACTGATACATGCATACATTTTTTTATGTACTTAATTTTTTTAATACCTAATTATCTTATATATTAGGCCTAAAGTGTTTATGTAGTCCTCAAACTTAACTGATGGCCACTTCCCCGAGTCAGGTCCGCTTGTCCAACCTAACCGTTCACCTAGAAATCTCCGACCGTTTTCGAGGTTTTCTAGAATCCAGTTATATATTGTGAAATGTTCATAATTTTCCGACGGTTCAAAAGTTGAAATAAATTCGTTGCTGTAGTAAATTTTTTTTTTGAATAATGAGAACTTAAACAGCTTTCAGTCTGCTGCGTTGAGCTTTTCTGTGGGAAACCGTACCGCTTCTGGGAAACAGCTACCTGTTTTTGAGAAACGGGTACCGGTTTTAGGTCTGTTTTTGAGCTGTTTTTGGAAAACGGGTAGCTATTTTGAGCTTTTTCTGCCTGTTGCTGGAAAAACAGGTATCTGTTTTTGAGCTGACTGCATCAAAGTTTATACTATTCACATTTTCGGTGATTACAATGTTCTACCGAACAATTTTTGTTGTTGGCTTCAGTCAGCTCACTGCATAAACGTTGCAAATTTTTGCTATACTAAAATTGAATTTATCTTAATTAATTAATAAGATAAGGATATTTCGATTAAACCACATAAATCGAAACTTTTTATTAGTATAGGTACTGTATATAAACCATAGAAAAAAAAACACTTGTAATTATGTCACAAAAAAATAAGTGTCCTTAACAATGTTCCGTTTAATAGTATCAAATAAAACTATATCAAATTATTTTCTTGTAAATTCAACAACTGGAGATATCACTAAACATAACCAACGGTCAATTGTACGTTTCGGGTCTGAGAGTTACTATTACTTCATAAAAAAATCGTTAGATTCTATTTTAGAAAAAAAAACCATATTACAAATACCTTACAAATATGTGTTAAAGTTTTGTTATACTATTTTGATTGCTCAAATAATATGGTAAATATTAAAAATGTACGTTTTATATCGTGATAGTAATATTTCACAGTAAAAGAATGCCTTAAAGTTTTTCACATTTTGTATTTTAGAAAATTTGAACTGCTATCTTTGCGCTGTTATTTGTTTAGTCTTATACAAAAATTCAAATTTTGACTTAACCATTAAACTGCTATGTAACTTTATAATTATCACATAAGTAAAACTATTACAAAGAAAAGGTGAATAACATTATGAAATGTAGTAGTAAACAATAAATTATATGTTTTAAAATAAATATACTCTTTTATCATAGCAGTTTAATCGCTAGGTCAAAATTCTGAATTTTTTATAGACTAAACAAATAACAGCGCAGGATAAGTTAAATAAATTCGAATTTTAAAATCTACAAATGACACAATTGCATTCATTCATTTACAAATCCCGTTTCAAAGTTGTAATGTAAATTGATGACAAATAAAAATAGAATGTTCGCTAAATGCTTGAAATGCTTTCAAAGCAAAATAACTGCGTTCATTATCCTACAATTATTATTAACGTAGTAATACCCACGCTGCATCGAAAATTAAAAAACAAGTCATGTTTTAAGTCCTGTTTGTTGTTTCAAAATTGAATTGGGTAATTTAAAGAGCATTTAGATACATTACATGGATAAATCGCATGCATATGTTTCTTCTGAGCTTACATAAGTACAAAAAGGTGTATTAATGATAAAAGAGTATATTTATTTTGAAACATACACATATTTTATGATATCATTATAAGATTACAATGTCATTTCTTCCTGCATAATTTTGTATAATTTAATAAATCATAAGAAACTCGTTTTATATGAAAATTCAATTACACCATACCGGAACTTCTTTTTAAGGATTTTTCGTTTCTAATCACTTTTTTCTTCTTAGATGCCTACACACACTGTATTTTATTATTCAAATGAATACTGTTAAAGTGCCTTTCCTTTATGCAATATAACATACACTACTGTAATTACTTATTTACTTTTAAAGCACCTTTCATTCAAATTACAACGCACCTTGATTTAATACTTTTCATGCACGGTATAAGCACCCACACTCTCCCTCAACGACCCCAATAATTTTTTTTCTTGTTTCTAAGAATTACAGCTATCTGTATTTGGAAAAAATTATCCAGCTCTTCTTTGAAATGCTCATAAAAGCGTTGAGGTAATACATGCGAATAAGGTATGTATATATAGATGTCACTTAATAAATCTTTATTATAATTTCATTACAATTTTTTCATATAAATGATATACATGAGCTAAAGCGCAGTGACAAGTGTTTTGTGTATGAAAAAACAGCATGGATGAAGTTTGGGTAAAGTAGGTTGTTCTTCAGACACCGTAATGCGTTGTTTTAAAATTTTATAAAATCAGTTTCTCTCGTCCTTTAACGTACACCTCATCTGTTGTTGATATAAAATCACTAAGTATACGAGGAATAGACGTGAGAAGTATATCCATATTCCATGATAAAGTGGTGGTTGTGAATTAACCAATTGGCTTGTTTTGAAATTCACTCCAAGGTGTGCCATGGAAATGGAGGCTTGAATACGTAATGAGCAATTTGCTCTCCATTATATATCGCTAATTCCTTAGGTGTAAATATATTTCTTGCTGTTTTGAATCCTTGCACATCAATTATAACAATCATTACTTTTCTATATTTGTCTGGTTGTCTTCGTTAGCGAGTTGTATATGCGCTAATGCAATCGTCAGTATTTCTACATGCTACATTTAAACAAATAGAACTGATTTTCTGGTTAGGTTTACACAACATACTATTACAATAGTAAATATAAGCGATTTTAATGTGCAAAACAGTGCTTTAACATATATACTTTTTAGAAAACATGATGTCGAAGCGAATGATATGTGATCATAAAATTTAAACTTATATAGAAGGGTAGACTCCACGAGGATACCCGAGCAATACCGCATGCACAGTTTGACAATACTCACAAAGCAGTTACATGTGTCATTGGTTAAGAATGTTTATTTTGCTATTCCTAAGAACCTTGAAGAGTCTAACATAAGAACTGTAATATGATACCTTCTCAAACCTTGTCAATAAAATTTAACCTTGAAGATTGGTTTGTATGAATTGTAATATGATACCAATAAATTTTAACCTTGAAGAGCTTAGCCAATATACCTGAAGACACCATATTGTACGCTACATTTTTTTAGTCTCATCAATGGCAGCTCTCTTCATTGTGATGTACCTACTCTTCATTTAATCAAAAAATAGAAGACTTTTTTTTTTGCAACAAAAAATATATAATTTATTTCCAAACAATTATACATAGATATATATGTTATTATTGTTATTTTTTTACAGAAATGTTAAATTAGTCGTCTTTCCTACATTTCCGGCGCTGGTAATGTATACGTCATTCTCAACCAGATATTGCTTAAACTTTTCAATGCGATCTTCCTTTTTGAGGTATTCATAAAATCGTAAGGGAAGTATGCACCTAAAGTTCTGGGTTTCAATGATAATATGTTTACCATACTTTGTGTCGATAGTATTCATATCTATCACTTTATATTTTGCACGTTCGTGAAGGATTTACAGAAAGTGCTACTGTTCAATGCAGATAGATCCATCTTTATTGATTCGAGAACGCTTTTGAATTTTGAGTTGACACCGGAACTGCCCTTCTGTATATTACTGCATCACGATTCTTTATGGTAGAGGGGAGAGTCTGCTTTGAGAATTGCATCAGTAAGCTAATCTGCATCTGATGATCAATAACTGCTACCACCAGGAGATGCTGTCCATTCCTGTATATCGCTCCAGGAATGATATTGCTGCTTGCATTATAACGACTTTACTTGCTCGCAATTGTACTAGGACAAAACAGTGTTGAGGAAATGACTCATCTGTAATTTACACATGGTGGGGTTGTAGTATGACCTTAGTCTACTTTTAGCATAGACAACAACCTTTCATTCTTTTTGTTTCCATAAACTAATTCTATGTTTATATTCCTAAGAAATGTAATATGATACACCTGCAGGTCATTAATTACTATTTGACCTTGAAAACCCTATATTTAGATCTTTAAGAATTGTAGTATGATGGCCTAGCAATTTCTATTTTTAGCTTTAAATTTTGATCTAAATGTGTCCTTGATTTGAGTACCTCTTACATGTTTAAACTTGTTAAATACCCACCTTGTCCTACTTTTAATTTAGAAACACTAAGAAGTGTCAAACGATACCCCTACAGGTCAATAACCTTTGACCTTGACCACTATTTTTAGACTTCTAAGAATTGTAATATGATGACATTGCAATTTCTATTCACACCTCGCTGTGGTTTATATCACAAAAATGTGTCCTTGACTTTAGTACCTATGACAACATGTTTAAACTTGTTAAATACACACCTACTTTTAGTTTAGTAAATTATTTCACCTTGACCCAATTTAACCAATATCAGCACCATTTGACCTTGGTCTACTTTTTAGCATGGGCAACGCATTCTTCTTGTTTTCAAGAATTGATTCTATTTTTATATCTCTAAGAAATGTCATACGATACCCCTACAGGTCAATAACCTTTGAACTTGACCACTCTGTTTTTAGACTTCTAAGAATTGTAATATGATGACATTGCAATTTCCATTCACACCTCGCTGTGGTTTATATCACAAAAATGTGTCCTTGACTTAAGTACCTAAGACAACATGTTTAAACTTGTTAAATACACACCTACTTTTAGTTTAGTAAATTATTTCACCTTGACCAAATTTAATAAGCACCATTTGACCTAGGCTACTTTTTAGCATAGACAACGCATTCTTCTTGTTTCCATGAATTGATTCTATTTTTATATTTCTAAGAAATGTCATACGATACCCCTACAGGTCAATAACCTTTGACCACACTATTTTTAGACTTCTAAGAATTGTAATATGATGATGGCATTGCAATTTCTATTTTTAGCTTTGACCTTGACCAGCGCCAAAAGTTTATATTTCCAACTAAATAGTTTGACCTGAAAATTTTATTCTTAGATTTTCTATTTTACAGCTTTCACCTTTTCATATTTCTAAGAAATATGACGCCACCGTAGGTCAATAACCTTTGACCGCACTATTTTTAGACTTGTAAGAATTGTAATATGATGACATTGCAATCTTATTTTTACCTTCTGACCTTGACAAATTTACCGCCAAAAATGACGATGGTGACATTGCAATTTCGAGCTCCTAAAATTTAAATTTCCCGCCAAAAGTTTGATCTTGAAGAAATCCAAAAGCTTACATTTCTCACCACCAGAGGGCGAGTGACCTTGAACTGGTCCAGAACCGGCCCTTAATCACTACTCACTGTCTACTTTAATCATTTCTAAAATTCGATCTTGTACCTTCCATCTTTGCAATATCTGGTAATGACAATTAATGCAGTCTCTGTACTCACATCAGTTGTTTCATCTATTATGATGGTAAAATATGATTTTCGTAGGTCTTCAACAATTTCTTTATGAAAAAAGGGTGTCATCACTTCTGTTACAAGTTTTGTTGCTTTCTTTTTTTTAGTTTTACTCCACGCGCTACCTTTGAGTTTTGATAAACACTTGCGCATAAACCTGGTAATGTGTCCATTAGAAGAATTCAGCTCGTCTCATTGCTACAGGTGTGGAATCAGCTTCTAGTACATACTTAGTAACTTTGTAGTTTCGCTTGACACCATCTTCAGCATTTTGATGACTTTCATTCCTTTGATGCCTCTTTAAGTGAAATATCCCACCTATAAATTTAGATTTGCATAAGGTACAAAATACATATGTTTTTTTTTGTCGTCTATCCAAGGAAATCGATCTTTAACTGAAGCTGGATCAATATGGGATTTTCACGGAGCTGTTTTCGGTTTAGCTGGTTTAACTTGAATTACATGACTGTTATCAGTGTTATCATTCTCGTCTGATTTTGAGCCGATATTACGCTGACTCAACATTTTCTTCGCAATTTTTACTGCGAAGTGGCAATACGATTTACGTCAACATTATCATTAGAGTTTTTCTGAGTTGACCACCTTCAATCAGAAAAATTAGTTATTTATATTCAACACACTACATGTCTTACTTGTCTAAAAATTCCATTAAAAACAAAAAGCTAAAAAACAGGTCTGCACTGACTCTGCAGTCACTTTGACATTTGACATTGACAAACGAAAACGCATGAAAACGGTGTTGCAGTGCAGTACTGTTACTGGAGAACGGATAAACACAAATGTAATTATGTAAGAAAAAACTTCCATTTTACGTTGATGTTGAATATGTTAGCTACGGATTAAACTAAAGAATTAAATCTGAATAGGTAGTTTGATAAGGATTGTACTGAAAAAATGACCGATTGTACTGATCTGCTGATAATCCCGTGCTTGTGCTGATTTCAGTACAATTCTACTGATTTGGACATCTCTGAGTTCGTGTCACCACTACGCTACCAGCTCGGTATTACTAATACAACGACTACTTTTCAAATATACCCTCATTTTAGGATTACGATACAGTTATTCCCACGTCATATTTCTAAAAAGCAGGTAAACCAAGGACAAACTTTGAAAATAAGCTTTATATTTAAGGAAGAAAAATACATACAGAAAAGTTATGGGGTATACAAAGTTTTCATTGTGATTGTTACCACTTTTGTTTCTTAAAAGACAATTAAGCAAGCATGACAAACATCTATAGAGAGCCGATGCGTTCTTGAAAGTTCTCTTCCATCCAATGTTGTAATCCTTTCATGTTTCCTTAAGCTGGTTTAGTATAGTCCGTAAAATGAATGGTTGCGAATTTCGGCTTAGGGCTTTATTTGGCGTGCACAGTCGTAGTATGTATCTATTTCGTTCTAACACACAATATTTGGAAATAGAGAGAATGGAATGCTACATTATCGTCGCTTCGAGTGGTGAACTAAGACGAACACTATACGTTTAAACCGTCTGTATTTGTGTCAGGTGTGTTAGAAGGAGATAGTAATATTTGTTTTAGGCGTCTCTTTAAAGACTAAATTGTCTGTTGTAATCCTTTTACAGTGGTATTCAAAAGTTTATTTCGCGAGTTAAGTTCGTGGACGAAAGTTAGAAGTTTTTAAAAACTAACAAAATTTTATTTACAAAGATACATCTGGTTTATTACAATACAAGTGATTAACTAACTTAATTTTAACATTAATTCGGATTTGAATAAACTTATTGTTTGCTTGAATTTTGGGATTAAACAAGATTAGACATTCATAGAACTGTTGGACAAAAACATGATAACATATTTTGTACAATAATATAATCTATAATTGGTTGGTAATCGGTATTTGCCATGATACTATTATGAGAATAAAATATTGTCCTTTGGAACATTAAAGGTGACTTCCGTAACTTCTCCCCATCAGACGGAGGCTTCAGGTTTAAAGAAACTGAAGACGATAAATTTGAGATCTTCTTTCGGCGCCGTTGGAGAATGTTCTTATTATTTTTCACATAGAATGTAAATACTTATTAGAATGAAACACATGAACATTATAATGTACAATAGCGAATTCTTAAGTTGTTCCTCGCTGTATTTTGGGGTAATTAATTGCACGTTGTCTAAGTGGTTTCTTGTATATACCTTCTAGACGAGTATTTTCTATTTTTAATGGTGTTTTTGTAACTTAGGCTACAATTTGGTGGAAGTTTGATTAAATTACTGCCTGTATGGAGTGCGTATTCTTGGTGGGGGCATTTTTTATTAACTTGAATCTCACTTCTTGTTATAATCATTAGATATTCACTATTTATTCTGCCTATTATTAATTCTGGATTTTCAACTATGGTTTCGTTACACATTCCTTGCTTTTGTTGTATCAAGTTTGTAATACAGTCCTCACTATTAAATTTTAAGTCTTTTACACAAAAATATTTGTTCTATTGATTCACACTGTTGATCCATATATTGTAGCACATTGTCTTCCAGAGCTAAAAAAGGTTTAGGTGGAATTACAATAGTATTCTTCTTCGTAGGTATTGGAAGTAGTTTATACTATTGGAATAATTTAGGATAAACTATTGGCAATTCTAAGGTAAACAGGATACTATTTTTTGTTACGTAACAGCCAGATCTAATTATTGAATACCATGAGTCGGATTTAATATTTATAATTGCACCTTTGTCATGCAAATTAGCCAGTTCAAGAATGATTATCTGTAACTCGTTTCAAGTTAAAATATCTGGGTGTGTTATGCGCAGTTTTGAAAAGATCACTGCGTTCTTTAAATTGTCTAAGAATGTAATTATTATGTTTGAATTAAAATGAAATTGATTTATTATTGATTGTAGGATGATACACTGGTGAAATTCATTATTGATAATTTTGAAGGAATTGGAAAATTGGTTTAAATAATCAAATATTTTCTTTTGATCCGAAACAATAGTATTTGCAGTGTTCGAGTACTTCTTTACTAACTCTTTAGGTAATGATAATTGAGTATTGATGCTTTTTATTATTTTTAACTGAATTTGTTTTATAATAATGTGGTAATGGTATAAAAAGTGTTTTAATAACATAATAAGGAAATAAGCGTAAAAAATGTTCTCCAAACAAATCGTTAAACTAACAAGAGATACAAACCATTCACCAAAAATAATGCCTTTGACTTAGTCGGTAGATTAACGTAGGGTGATTCAATCTTTTGATTTGCTTAATTACCACAAATCTATGATATGTTATTTCCACTTAACATCAATAGAAAGAAAAACTGCAATGTCATACTAATAAAAATGATCTCGGACGCCAAGTTATTTTTTAATTATGCTCGGAATAACTAAACCGAGGTTACAACAATAAGAAATTCACCAAAATGTAAAAATAAAAAATATACAAACTATGTTTATTAACATGTAAAATTTAGAATTATACAAAATATATCTTAAAAAGTAATTGTAATCGCCTTAAATTATTAAAGAATGGATATAAATGCCTGTTTGGAAAATTTTTGTATACAAACTTTTTAATAACGTCTGGTATCTAAACGATTACGGAAATGTAAACCAAGGTGATCTCATCTTTGCACCAATATTGCGCAATATCTCGAAATAACAATGCTGTTTGTTGTAAACCTCACCAAATGGAATTTTATTTCTTATAAATTTGTCTTCTTGAAATTGAATAAACCAATATTTATTGCATTCTTTTGAAGGTTCAAAATAAATAATGGGATGCACATTCAAATCTGCATTAAAACCAAAACTCCATCATAAAATGAAGGCGTATGTAACAGTAGAATTAATTGTGCAATCAAAAGCGTTAAAATTAAAAGTATGAAAGTAAAAAAAGAAAGTGCCTGAAAAGAGTAACTGTTTTAATTCTTAGTATTACGAGTTAAATATATCTTACCATTAAATCAATGGCACTTTTCACAAAATTTAGGTGGAAGGCCAGAAATTGCTTCCTAAACAACACAACATTCATCAGAAAGTCAAAAAATGGACGCTTTGGAAGTTAGATGATGATGACGCGTTGCGAAAATATTTGCGCAAAGAATTAAGTCAACGGTATGAGCAAAAAAAAATAATTTAAAGTGGGAGTATAGACCTTTAAGAAGATATGCACTTAAGTTACACCAAAATGCAAATTAAGTTGCCTACCTCATACTTACAAATCATTAATAAATAAAATTTTTCTTATATTTACAACTAAATGAATGAAGAACCTAAATTACGATATATTTTAATACAACTCAAAATGGGTTGTTACACCCCTCCTAAAATTTGGACTCGGAGATCACCAAAGCGGAGATTCCAAACACTAAGCTAATAAACAAATTTACTAAAATCTAAGAAAATAAAAATGTAAAGCTAATTAAAATCCAAGTAAAATGTAAATAAAAATAAAAAGAGAAAAATAAAAAATTAAATAGAACAAAATCCTCGCAACGCCATAAAAGCTAATGACGCGCTACCACCCGCACACGCCACTAGTCGAGAATAAAGGACCCGAAACCTAAAATAAAGCAAAAAACTTTAGCGGTGGGGTTTGTAACACTTTATTTTATGCAACATAATTTCTTAATTTATTTTCATTCCTTTTTCAAGATTTAATATTAAAACTTTACATTATAATACCTGGTGGATAGACAACTTTTCGTACTTTAATCAATTCAAACGCAAAATGATTATATTTGCTCACAAAACAAGCACACGCCCGTGCTCATTTTTAACTTATATTATACGTCAGTAAATCCGTTGTAGTTACACATTTGGGATCATCAATTTTACTTTAATTGATACAGATATTAACTTTTCTTTAATGATTTGGTAGTTCTCAAGAAATAACGTTCATTAATTATTTCATTTTCAACTCCGTTTAATACGCCATTGACCTATTAAAGCGTCATCTAGTATTTATTTCTACATACATTCAATTGACATCTGTGTTACTTTGCAACAAATTCTTGTATTGAATCCCGCGTGTTCTGTGATGCTAACATAAAATAATCAGTTTAACGAGTTAATTAAATACAAATCGGATTTTCGTTAACTGATACTGAATAAAGAGGTATAATGTCGGTAGTTTGATGGATAATGGTACCGCATTACATCTTTTATTCCCAATGGGGCTTTTTGTTTTATTCTATTAATATTGAGACAGTAACATGAATTTTTCTAAAATAGTTAATTACCATTGATAATACTTTTAGGCGGGTAATTTTTTCTGTATAATTTTTACCACCTGATCAATCCGAAATATTGACTGATATCCACCACGGATCTTATCTAATTTGGAACAGTTGGAACTTATCACTCCACCTGTCTGGTTAACCTATAACCTGCTGTTACTGGAATAACAAAGTGAAATCTTGCCAACCATAGTTTGGGACACGCAAGCATAATTAATTAACCTGTGATATTCACTAGAGACACATGTGATTTTACTCATTCAACATATATATATATATATATATATATATATATATATATATATATATATATATATACTTTATTACAAGTGGATGTTACCATTTTCGTTAATCTTCCTTAATAATGTAGAACTTCAAAAGATTTGATTTTTCTTGCGAAGTGTTAATTGTCACCATTTTAGTTGCTTGATATCACCATAAGTGCTTCACCCTAGACTTTATTAATCTCAACGTACTAACCTTTAGGTTTTGTTTTCAGCATATTTATAATATACAGGTCGTATAGTGTTCATGAACTTTTACAGTCTTATACGGGGTATTTATGTGCATATTAATAATTACTTAATAATATTTAACTGCTTTAATTGATAACTTTACTGTTATTTTACGTTTTCGCAAGATGTTGCTATTTGTGTTAAATTTACTGCTTAAGGCAAGTACAAACACCCACCTGGGTTATATATATATATATATATATATATATATATATATATATATATATCTTTTGGTATAAACTGCAGTTCTTTAGAGAACCAATGCTTGTTGCTTGTTCACCAGTATGTGAACCACTTGCTAATTTTAAGGGAAACTAGATTCATTATGTTATACCGTAACTGTAGCTAACCACAATTTGTATATATTTTTTGTGCTTGCTTACTTACTTTTCACGGGATTAGGTCATTCACGTATGGTATTAAAATTAAGTCTTATTTTATAGGTACACGTTTGTACAGGTATATTTGATGTGGGGGAGACTCCTTCTAAGTCCGACATTAGCCTTCGTGGCACAATAAAGTCCACTGCACTTTTTGGGTGTTGTGATGTCTTGTTTTGTGGTGTTTAGGTTACTGGGAATTGGGTATTTCTCCCAGGGATTGGCTTCATCCTGTTCGAATACCCTGGCGCTGGAACTATCGACAAGTTAGCGAGAAAAGCCCACTCTGAGATACCGCTTTTAGCTAGAGATTCAGGTTTCATGTTGTTCCACAGTCGTCGTCCAAGACTAAACATACCCCTAACTAACACGCACGTTTCGTAAATTTAATAATTCAAAAATTAATACATCTAAATCTTCAACATGTTTTAAGTGTAAACGATTGGGTCATACCTATCACAACTGTGACAAGGATGATGATAAAATCTTTAGCTTTAAATGTAGTTATTCCGATGTTACTTTTACTAATTGTCCGAAGTGTAAATTTTCATAAAACTTGTAAATGGGAAGTGTTCTGTTAGTCGACACATTCCTTATAATTTTTCAGATTTTTTAAAGAATGGTTAATTACAGTTAATAAATTTTATGGAACTCCAAAAAATTGTTCCAAATTTGTTGAAAAAGATAATGATATTAGACCTTTTATTAATGTGAAGATTTTTAATGAACATTTGGTTGCTTTATTAGATAGTGGAGTTACCGTAACAATTTTAGGTAAGCCTGCTTTGTATTTAATTGATAAATATGATTTAAAATTAAATAGGAATTCACCTTCTTCATCATTGATTATTACCGATGGTTCTTTACAATCCATTTTGGGAAGTGTTGATTTATATGTATATATATATATATATATATATATATATATATATATATATATATATATATATATATATATATATATATACTTTGGTATAAACTGCAGTTCTTTAGAGAACCAATGTTTGCTTGTTCACCCGTATGTGAACCATTTGCTAATCTTAAGGAAACTAGATTCATTATGTTATGCCGTAACTGTAGCTAACCACAATTTGTATATATTTTTGTGCTTGACTTACTTTTCACGGGATTAGGTCATTCACGTATGGTATTAAAATTAAGTCTTATTTTATAGGTACACGTTTGTACAGGTATATTTGATGTGGGAGACTCCTTCTAAGTCCGACATTAGCCTTCGTGGCACAATAAAGTCCACTGCACTTTTGGGTGTTGTGATGTCTTGTTTGTGGTGTTTAGGTTACTAATTGGGTATTTCTCCAGGGATTGGCTTCTTCCTGTTCGAATACCCTGGCGCTCGAACTATCGACAAGTTAGCGAGAAAAGCCCACTCTGAGATACCGCTTTTAGCTAGAGATTCAGGTTTCATTTTGTTCCACAGTCGTCGTCCAAGACTAAACATACCCCTAACTAACACGCACGTTTCGTAAATAGGTCGAAATCTAGATGAAGTAGCGAAGAGAAGGATGAAGCACTCTGACGAACACAACATAACCCTCCCCTAAAACTACTAAAACGTCATAATCAGAAAGTCACAATCGGGAAGTGAACTAATCGAGGTTGACAAGAGGCGAACCGAAGTCCTCAAGCACCGTCCATGAATAGCACACTAGACACATCAGGAATCGTCAAAAGCTAGAATTTCGAAACAATTTCAGGGAAACCAAAATAACTAAATCAAATAAAAATAAAAATGTAAACAAGCATTACTAATTTCCTTATCAACGGTTAAGAGTTTGAAAATTTCACGTTAAATAACAATCAGAGGTAAACTCAAATGGTTATCTTAAATTTTACTATTGTAACAATAGCAAGTTGTAAATCCAATAAAAGAAGATAATCTGCCTGAGAATTAATGTCCCAAAAATCGGCAAAACAATCGCACGATGTGATCTAAATATCAACAATCGTGCTAAAATAAAATAAGTGATTTGCAAAGCCACAAAAATATAAAATAAAATAATGTGCGAAATAAGCACAAAAATCAAATTACTTTGAAAAATCATCAAAATAATAAAAGTGTAAATAAGAAAACTAGAATGTAAGAGTATCAAAAATACTATAAATAGAAAAATAATTAAGAATTAATGGGGTTTTAAATCTTTAACATGGAAAACACCTAACGGTTTATTATCAATAGGGGTGGCCAATCGGTACGTAGTTGGACATAACACCTCAACAACTTTTACTTCAATAAATTTTGGAGCTAACTTTTGACTATAATTCTTAGTCGCATCAGATAAAGTAAAATTCTTTTTCCAAACTAAATCGCCGACGTTTAATTTTAATGGACGACGTCGCAAATTGTAAGATTTTGAATTTCTTTCGTAAGCTGCATGTAAATTTTGTTTAACGTGTTTAAATATGGGTAAAAGTTCATTTAAATATTGAACTAATTGTTCACGGTTAGTAATAAATAAATCATCCTCTTTAAAATCCTTTAGTCGACCATAAAAATCTCCAGAAATTGGAACTGTCCGACCAAACGCCAAAAAGGAAGGTGAAAATTTCGTAGACTCATGTACGGCGTTACGAATAGCATGGTCAATTTTGTGAATTTCAACATTCCATTCCTTGTGATCATTTTTAATATAAGACCTAATTGCAGTACCTACCACTTTATTCTCTCTCAACAAAATGTACTTGGGGATGATAACTTGCATTAAACCAAATGGATTGAACTTTGTAAGAACCCATTAAATTTTTAAATTGTACACTTTTAAATTGAGGACCTATTATCCACCATACAAATTTGAGAAACACCGTAAACTAGAAATACATAATTTTCAATATACTGACAAATACCTTTAGCAGTAGCACTGCGCATTGGATGAATCAAAGTAAATTTAGTAAACCAATCACAAATAACTAATAAAACTGTGTTACCACTCTTCGATCTTGGAAAAGGACCCACTAAATCAATAGAAATACATTGAAAAGGATAAGAAACATTTTTCTCTTTACCCATAAAACCATAATGATTAAACTGTGAAGACTTGCTTCGGTTACAAATATTGC
Source organism: Vesta saturnalis (assembly GCA_036346205.1). Lineage (NCBI taxonomy): Eukaryota > Metazoa > Arthropoda > Insecta > Coleoptera > Lampyridae > Vesta > Vesta saturnalis. The sequence continues at coordinate 320,080 of JARFJB010000200.1, read as the reverse complement.
AATTACTAATGTATTTGGAAATGTGGGACTTCATTTTTGGCCAATAATAAAATTCTTTAATTTTTGAAAAAGTTTTAAAAACACCAAAATGTGATGATGTAGGTTCATCATGAAATTTTTGTAAAATATCTTTCCTTAAAGATTTAGGAACAACTAATTTCCATTCCACTAAACTCGATCCGATGTTTAAATCATTTGAAATAAATTTGTACAGTTTATTACCTTCAACTCTCCAATCAGGAAATAATTCAGGATTTTTAGAAACGTTGGTTAACATTTTCTTATACCAATCGTCTAAATATACCGCAAAAAATTCTAAAGAACTGACTTCCACAGAAAGTGCATCAGGAACAACATTTAATTTACCTTTTCTATGAATAACTTCAAAATCAAATTGCTGAAATTTGACACTCCATCGGGCTAATCGACCTGAAGGATCTTTTAAATTATTGAGCCAAGCAGGAAGTAACTCACACTCTGTAATTGAATAATTTTACTCGGCTTTATTTAAAGTACGAGAACCATAAGCAATGACAACCTCATTCTCTCCTTCACCTTGAGTTAAAACACATCCAACACCACAATTGGAAGCATCACGTTGTAAATAAAATGGTTTAGAAATATCAGGACTCGCTAAAATAGGAGCATCAACTAATAGAGATTTAATTTTCAAAAATGAATCGTTCGCTTCGGTATTCCATAAAACTTTCTGAGATTTCTTCTTACCCTTCAATAAATTATTAATCGGAACTAAAATTGTGGAAAAATCATGAATGAAACGTCTATACCAAGAAAACATTCCAATAAAACGCTTAACTTCTGTAAAAGTATTAAATCAATTGAAGTTAAATAACAAGCATCTCTTAATTTATCCAAAATATCATTTAAAAATGGTAAAGGGTAAGCATCTTTTTTAGTAATAGAATTTAATTTCTTCGCATCAAAATAAACTCTAAATCCACCTGACTTCTTTCGAACCAAAACCATTGGAGTATTTCAAGGAGAAGAACTGGGTTTAATAATTCCTTGCTCTAACATGTCATCAATTTCTTTGTTTGCATGGAGATAATGGATGGATAATAACGTTGTTTAATTGGTATTGCACCACCAGTATTAATTGAATGAAAAACTTTATTTGTTTTAGCTAATTTTGAAGTTGATAAGGTTTTAAAAAGGTCAATAGCTTGATTTAATTCAAGAACTTGATCATTATTAAGATCATAAATACTCTTAATCATTGAAAAATTTGTCTCCGCAGAATTTGCAACAAAAGAATGTTCACTAAAATCAGCTTTAATTTCAAATAATTGACAAAAATCTACTCCCAAAGTAATCGCAGTAGTAATAGATTCAGAAACAATAACAGAAATTGTTTTAGTAATATCATTAACAGTCAAAGATAAATCAACACTTCCCAAAATGGATTGTAAAGAACCATCAGCAACAATCAATGATGAAAAATGTGAATTCCTATTTAATTTTAAATCATATTTATCAATTATATACAAAGAAGGCTTACCTAAAATTGTAACGGTAGCTCCACTATCTAACAAAGCAACAAAATTTTTATTAAAAATCTTCACATTAATAAAAGGTCTAATATAATTCTTTTTTTCCATAAAATTTATTAACTGCAATTAACCATTCTTTAAAAACATGCTTGCCAGCCTTTGAAAAATCATAAGGAATGTGTCGACTAACAGAACACTTCCCATTTACAAGTTTTTTGAAAATTTACACTTCGGACAATTAGTAAAAGTAACATCGGAATAACTTCATTTAAAGCAAAAGATTTTATCATCATCCTTGTCACAGTTGTGATAGGTATGATCCAATTGTTTACACTTAAAACATGTTGTTGAGGATTTAGCTGTATTAATTTTTGAATTATTAAAGGTTGAATTTAAATTTTTTGGCTTAGCACCAGTAAAATTGACTTTAGGTTTAATATTTTGACTCAATGTAGAAGATTTAGGTTTGTATTCAGATTGTCTTTGTGAATCTGAACTAGAATTAATTTTGAATTTAGACTTCTGAGCTTTCACTTGCTGCAATTTTTTACATAACTCAACCAAATGGAAAACATCAGTAACATTAACAAGAGATAACTGAGTAGCGAACCAAGGTTGTAAATTTTTCATAATAATTTTTAATTGTTCACACTCAGAAGGAGGAACGTCTAATTGTAAAAATAAGTTAACCATTTCGGAAATAAAGAGGGTTGGAATTTCGTCAAAAACCTGTTGTCTGTTCTTAATTTCATTTAACAACACTTCGTCATGTTCTTCGGGTAAAAAGTCGCTTTTTAATTTAGAAATAAGTTGGTCCCACGAATGAATTAGGGGCTTAACAGCTCTGAACCATATTAAACCCTTTCCTGAAAATAAATCAATACCAGATAAAAGCATCTCCGACTTTGAAATGTTTCGTGCCATCATCATTTCCTCACATCTTTGAATAAATGTAAACACTTCTTTTTCACTACCATTAAATTTTAAATTTAATTTATAAACAGGAACACAACTTTTAGAAACTTGTAAATTTTGAATTAATTTGGAAAAATCTTCAGCTGGAATACTAACTGAAGTATTAACATTGTCGTTATGTGACATAGAAATATTAGAAGTGTCTAAATATGGTAACTCATTATTCAATTCAATATCTTCATTAATAGATTCGATTAATTCTATTGACACATTACATAAAGTTAACAATTGATCGTGTAAATACAAAAATTCATTATCAAAAGTGGTGCAATTCAAACGTTTCAAAATATGCAATAAACGAGTATGAAGTCTAAGGTATTCTCCTCTCGAAGGTTTAATTTTAAATAAATGAATCAATGATAGTATGTTATAAAGTTTGTCTTGTAATAATTCCAATTCGATGGTTTGGTTGATTTCAACTTTCTTATACGAATCAAATAAATTTGGATCAATCCTTTCTAAATTTAATTTACGCCTTAAAAATTTACGTTTCTCATCTACGGTTAACCTTTCCGCAACATTAACATTTTTATAATTTAACTCTACTAATAACTCATCACTACGTAGAACATCTACTAAATAATTCAAAGTTGACATGGTAACGAAGAATACACAAACAATAAAATTTCATTAATTATAAACACAATAAAAATATCCAATCGTAATAATAAATTGTTACAATACCTTTAAAATGGTGAACTCTAACAATCGAAACTGAAACAAGCAAGAGCGAAAATAACCATCAATAATGGTAATGAAAGCAAATCAAGACCCTTACTCGATGCGCCAGTATAATGAGGTGGTAATGGTAATGGTATAAAAAGTGTTTTAATAATATAATAAAGAAATAAGTGTAAAAAATGTTCTCCAAACAAATCGTTAAACTAACTAGAGATACAAACCATTCACCATATAATGCCTTGGACTCACTCAGTCGGTTGACTAACGCAGGGTGGTTCAATCTTTCGATTTGCTTAATTACCACAAATCTATGCTGTGCTATTTCCACTTAATATCAATACTATTACGAGTTAAATATATCTTACTATTAAATCAATGGCACTTTTCACAAAATTTAGGTGGAAGCCCAGAAATTGCTTCCTAAACAACACAACATTCATCAGGAAGTGAAAAAATGGACGCTTTGGAAGTTGGATGATGATGACGCGTTGCGCGAAAATATTTGCGCAAAGAATTAAGTCAACGATATGAGCAGAAAAAAATAATTTAAAGTGGGAGTATAGACCTTCAAGAAGATATGCACTTAAGTTACACCAAAATGCAAATTAAGTTGCCTACCTCATAGTTACAAATCATTGATAAATAAAATTTTTCTTATATTTACAACTAATGAATGAAGAACCTAAATTACTGTATATTTTAATACAACTCAAAATGGGTTGTTACAGTTTTAGATTTTTGATGTCGTTATTATACTTTTCGCCATCTTCAGAATCTAAAGTGCCAAATGTCCACTTTGAAATATTTCCTCCAATATTTAATAATCCACGTTTAACTCTATTATTTACTTGATTTGACTGAATGTTATTATATTTTTGGTTTATTTCTAACATGATCGGATTTAGATTTTTATAGTTAGTTTTTAGACTTCTAGTAATAATCTATTATTTCCGGAGATGTTAAAATTAGTCGTTCTATAACTTTCCAAAAATTTTAAGATTTCATCGTTCAAAGTGTCTAAACTAATGTCGAATAAGAATATGTGTCTGCTAGTTACTATCTAACCTATACCTAGCTTAAACGGTAGTATGTCTGGTGAGTTATGAAGTTTATTGGTTTTTATATTCTATGCATTAATCCATATCGCTACACTCAGGGTTACTATTAGCTTCATCATCCTGTAACAAATAATGATTTTTTAGCTCTTTTGTGCGTAATATTTCTAATCTGTTTTACTGTTTTTTATGTTTACTTTGTTACTTTCTAATATCTCAACGGTTTTATACAGTCCTATAAATTTATTGCTCTTTTTACCTCTGCTTAATGGATTCTTTTTATACATTATTTGATTGAACTTAAATCTAATGTTTACTTCACCTAGATCATTAACTTTATCTAAAACCTTTTGTTTAGGAACTTTAAGTTTTTCTTTTACCTGGTAATACACAATATCTAATTTCTTCTTGTTATTCTCGACGTAATCTGAATAAAATGCATTTGAATCAAATATCTCTAAGACTAGTATGTACATAAACGAGTTCAAACGGGTAAAGCTTGTAGCGCTATGAATTGAACTATTATTATATCGTAATACATATTAGTTTTTTCTTTTGGATAGACTTCGCTTAAAATTCTCAAATGTTCTATGAGAGTTGAATGAAATCTTTCTACTATAGAATTTGATTCGTGGTGTCCGGAGGTTGTAAAATGTATATTAATTTTATGCATTCCTAAAACTTCATTTACTATTCCATTGTTAAATTCTTTCCCGCAATCTAGAATACTTTTATTGGGTACCCCAAATTTTGAAAAGTATTCGACCAACGCATCACAAACATTTACGGCTGTTTTACTTGATATATTTGTTGCTTGAGCGAATCTTGAAGAAACCACTATTATACTTAGGTAGGGAGGTAGAAAAATATATCGAAGTGATAAATTTCAAAAGGTTTTGATGGTGTTTCTGTCAAGGCTAGGGGTACATAAGGTGGTGACCTACCATATTTAGTTCTTTGGAAAACATCACATAAATTTATATAATTTGTTATAGTTAATGTCATATTTATCCAGTAATAATATCTTTTCAAATATTCGAGAGTCGTTTATACCACGGTGATTAGTTTTACCCTCATGATTTTTATCATTAGTATTTGTACTTCCTTACCTCTTATAGTATTAATTAGTTTAGTACACCTAATTAGAATGAGAAGTCTTTGGTGAAATGATTGCAATATACATTTGTAAAGTCATTAATAAATTTACGGTCATTAAAATAAATATGGTACGTTATATTTGGTTTCAAATAATCTTTTAACAACTTCAAAATATAGTCTTGAATAGAATGAATCGGCATTTTTACGATTATTATTTTTTGATCACGTTTGACACGTTTACTAGATTATTAAGCAACCTTTTTAATTAAGAAATTAAACAAAATACATGCAAAAGCCTGTCTAAACTTGCAATCTTCTTCTCTTCGCTTAAGCAAATCCGTTCTATAAAGGTGTGTATTGTTGGCTCAATCCAATTCCCGCTGCGAACAACAAAAGCCCATTGATACTACAAAAGCTAGGCGAATTAACGACAAAAGCTTCTTGTACTAAATGTAGATTGTAGTTTACTTCTCCAAGATAAACAGAACTCACTTATATAAACATCGCACTAACGAATTTTTATAACTTTAATATCCTATAGCGTTTTAGTTCACTGTAACACTTAAATGGCCGTTATTTTCGTAAAAGCATTTATACAGGGCACTGCAGAGTAATAAATCTCTTATACTAAATTGAGATAAAATTAAATTTCTATGCTCATTCACGAGGTGTTACAATTAAAAGTGTAACGCTAGTTTTCACGAAACGCTTATAAGTATTTTTCTTATTTCGGACAAATGTTTTAAATATTTTTATCTTATTTTGGCAACTACTAACATACCACCATCTTAAATATCTACGATATACTAATGAACATCCTATATGTTAGAAAATTAATCTTTTGAGATCGTATTTTTAACAAGAAAATTGTCTTCTTTTGACAAACACTAACGCAGCACCTCCTTAGATATCTATGTGATACTAATGAACAACCTGTATATTATAAAATGAATCGTTCTGAATCAAGTTTAAAATGAATATTGTCTGATTCTGGCAAGCACTAACACAGTACCCCCTTAAATATCTATGTAATACTAACAATGAATATACTGCATAGTCTTTTTATGGTGGAAGTGTAATGCTAGCTTTGACACCCAGTAAATCACAAAATAACACCACGTTTGTAAGTAGCTCTTTCTTATTTTAACGCATACAAACACCACGCCTATAATCGTGTATATTAAAGAGTTAATCCTTTTAGATCTTTCAAGGAATATCGTCTTATTTTGGCAAGCACTAACACAGCACCCCCTTAAATATATTGTGGTACTCATTTACAGACCAGTTCATCTTTACATCGCCAAAGAAAAATATAAAAAAAAACAAAGCCCAAAACCGACTTAGATGATCAGATAAAGGTGTGCTGCGTAGAAACATTTTAAATGCCTTTTTCTGTTAACAAAATTGTGCCTACAATGCATTCTAAGAAAATTTAAAGAAACAGGACACACTGGAGGAATAGATTCTCTTCGGGAAGTAGTAAAAGGTATGGACGTTCGTTGGAGAAAAAAAAATAACAGAAAGCTTTTAATGGAAAAGCTCGACATTCGTCAGTTACGTGTGTATTATTTGCGTACCATTAATCACGTAAAAATATTTTTGAGTATACAGGGTACAACAAATAAAAAATGAGGCAAGATTGATTGTTATATTAAAAGGTAAATTGTCCCCATAGTCTAGCTCAGTGAGGTACAAACTTATGAAATTACTGTAATTCAGAACTCTTTTTAAACAGGCCGTGAGGAAGGCAGACATGTATCCGTAGGTATAACAAGTATAAAGCATTTTGTTTGTTGGACGCCACTCAATTTATAGGTTTAATAGTTAAAATACAACAAAAATTGAGAAAGTTGTACCTTAAAGCATAATATGTAATCTGAGTGAACACTAAACAACTGTATTTATATGTATATTTAATAAAGCCAAACTGTCTGATTAACATCATCATAAAATAACTAAAAAGATATTCCTCGCAAAGATTTACAATTCTAAAATTACTAAATTCAACACAACTACATAAGCTTATTATCTATATTTACTTAAAATTCAAAATGCAATATGATCAACACTATTCAATAATAATGAAACGTATGCTGACCTATGTCAACCGATATTACGGTTAATGTAGGTTATGAACTCAAATGTTTTTATCTTAGGAACAGAAATCAGCTGTTCTCTTATAACCGTATCAACACACTAACTGATTTGTTTGCTTAAACGTACTTTGCGTAAAAGGATACTTCTTACTTACATGTACTCAAAATAAATATATTGCTTCGTCTTAACATGCACTGTAGTAGGAGAATTTCATTTCCAATTCATAAGATAATATAGCATAATTTCCATTTGTCAATAACGTACCAATAAACAAACTGTAGACCACATATGTAAGGCATTGTTCATATTTTCCACATACCAATAATGTAAAAACTACAAACGCAGGTAAACTAACAGCAAGTGGTAATGATACGAAGGTATCCCCATTTTTAATTATTCAAGACAAAAATTGCATATCATCCATGTCATTTTATGCCAGTTAAGTTCGTGACGTCATAGCACGCTTTTACAACGATACGGAAATTTATCAAAATAAAAGCTTTTTCTTAAGACCAGCGGACTTCCTTAATGTAGAGGCGTACCCTTTCTTTGTTCCCTTATACAAGGGAGGTAAAACGTAAAAAAAGATAACATATTAAAACTGGACGGAACGGTAGAAGAAACAGAAAGGAAGTCAATCAGGCGTCAAGGCGTGTTGACCTGCGCAAAAAACAGAATCGGTGTGGCTAAATAGCCCTTGCAGACGATCAAAATATATACAGAGGTACTCGTAATTATGCACACTAAAGAGAAAATATTGACATATACTAAAATTTAATTGTTGAAAGAAAACAGTTACCAACGTAATGTAAGTATATTTATATTATTATTAATAATAATGCAAATTTCGAAACTTAATTAAGGTAACAATAGCCAAAAATTGAAAACAAATTGGCCGTTACAAGGGTGCTTCGTTCAGCTCAGGCGCCACCAAACTTTTTTATTTTAAATAGAAGACCCTGTATATGATTGCATATTCTGATTCTTCGTTTCATTTTAGATCAACATTATGTATCACATGTAAGGTCTAAAATGGACTGTTTTCCAGTAATTCGGCTTTTTTTTGTGTTGCAGTCTTTGAAATATCGAATGTCTCAGGTACTGAGTAACTTAGAGAGGTGTGGTTTGAACTATCAGATTAAGCATGAATTAGCCAAACTTCTCTCAGATTATTGGCCACATTTTTTTAATGGCACTCTGACTGGTCAATTTTTTCAGAATTTCTTGAATACCACGTTAAATGAATTATTAGAAGATATACCTTAAAAATCAGACAAAACATGTGGCTGCAACTGGATGGCGCAACTGCACACTTCAGTTTAATGCGAGACAATTACTAGACTAACGATGCCTTGAACGATGGATACGAAGAAGGAGATCTATTGCTTGGCAGCCAAGATCGCCAGATTTGAATAAATTAGATTTTTCTATGGGGTTATGTGAAAAATCTGGTTTATCAGGTACCACCAACTACTTCTGATAACATGAAAATGCACATAACACAGGCTTTGAGACAGATTACCCTAGAATTATTAGCGCGTATTCTTTTTACGAGCGAATTCGCTTATGTTTACAAAACGAAGGCGCCCACATCGAACAGAGACTTTGAACCTTTCATTAGTATAATTTTGTAATTTTTTTTTTAAAACCTTGATCCTAGTTTTGAAAATTTTTCCGAAAATAAATATTTTCCATTTGTTTTCATTTATTTAAACGCCTACCAAGTCATTAATAAATTTAGGGCCATTAAAATAAATATGGTACGTTATATTTGGTTTCAAATAATCTTTTAACAACTTCAAAATATAGTCTTGAATAGAATGAATCGGCATTTTTACGATTATTATTTTTTGATCTTCGTAGGTATCATGTTTAATTTGTAATTCGTTTGCATTGTTCCTAAATACTTGAATTTGATTTAATTTATTGTTAATAATATTAGCTAGAATAGATATGCCATTATTCAAGGTATCTTGAATAACGAATGGGGTGCTTCATCACCAAAATCAGGTGTTATTATTTCATTTCTATAAACAGTTATGTTGACAGGAGTGTTGAAAAATACATATTCTATCATTGATTTAACTTTAGTCCATTCTAATTGATCTAATCCACATCCAATTTTTGCGATAGCTGGTAATCTTATATTATTACTTAAAATTATTTGTTTTAAATTTATCAAGCATTGAAATAAGTCTTTATAGTCGGGTTTATCCCAAAATTTTGTTTTATGACTAAGTGAAATATTATAAACCCTTTATTTTCAGATTCTAATATATCATGTAAATTGGAATTGGTACTTAATAATTCAGAGTAATTATGAATTACCTTACGTATTTCAAAGGCTAATCCTTTTGACATATTCTTATCATTACTTATGCAATGTGCAATATTATCATTTACATATAAAAGATTTTGTGAGACTTCATTTATTTTTTCTGTGGATTTAATATTATTTGATTGGTATTGATTAATGAAGTTTTCATATGTAATTTGATTAGGGATATCTGAATAAGGTAATAATTGATCAATTAATTCTTCAAAATCGACTTCATTATTATCTGGAGGGTCAAGTGTGTAAAAATTCAAATGTGTTTTCATTTATATCGCCAGGATGGTTTAATACCTTGTATGGTGTTAATTTGAATTCTAGATAAAGTATCCTTAATATTTAATTTTCCTTTCTTATATATAATTTTAAAATCAAACTCTTGAAGTTTTAACCGCCATCGTGTTAATTTGGAATTAGGTTCCTTTAAATTAAACAACCAAAGGAGAGGACGGTGGTCAGTTACTATTGTGAATTTCCTACCAAAAAGATAAATTCTAAAATATTTACATGACCATACTATGGCTAATAATTCTTTCTCTATTGTACTGTATTTTTGTTCAGTTTCATTCAAGGTTCTGGGGGCATACTAAATAGATTTATTTTGTCCTATAGGACCTTGTGATAAAATGCTACCTAAGGCAATATTGGATGCATCTGTTGTTAAACTGAATTCTTCATTAAAATCAGGGTATTGTAAAATTGGGTCATTACAGAGAATGTTTTTGCACAAATTACAGTAATCTATAAAATCTTGATTATGAACAATCTGTGCATTCTTTTTTAAGCAAATTGTCATTGGTTTTGTAAGTTTTGCAAACCCTTTAATAAATTTTCTGTAATAACCTAACAGTCCAGGGAATGTTTTAACTTCTTTTTGTGTTTTAGGAATAGGAAATTTTTATTGCTGCAATCATATAAGGGTTAGGTTCTACACCATCTGGAGTAATAATATGACCTAAATAAGATTCAGTTTTCTATAAAAATTCGGATTTATCTAATTGAGTTTGAAGTTAGCTTCTCTCAATCTATTAAACACAAGTTTTGGTCTCGTTATATGTTCCTGTAGGGATGTGCTAAATATAATAATGTCATCTAGATATACAAGGCAAATTTAGTGGTTAAGACCTTTTAACACATTATCCATAAGTCTTTGGAATGTGCTAGGGGCATTTTTTAATCCAAATGGCATATTCACAAATTCGTAATAACCATTTAAAGTGGAAAAGCAGTTTTTGGAATGCCTTCTTTATCGGTTTCTATTTGATGAAAACCAGAAGCTAAATCTAACGTCGTAAAGTAATTTGCTCTACCTAGCTTGTTTAAAATGTCGCTAATATTAGGCAACGGGTATTTGGCATCAACTGTTTTTTTATTCAACTTTCTATAGTCCAAGACTATTCTCCATTTTTGTTTTCCGGAAGAGTCTAATTTTTTAGGTACATCCCAAATTGTGCTACTCCATGGGGAAGTAGAAAGTTGAATTACCTTTTGTTCGAGCATTTTGTTAATTTGAGTTTTCTTAATCGTACCATACCTTGTAAACGACCTTGTAAGCCCCTAATAAATGTTTTTAATGCCAGTTGATCAAAGTTTTTTATTTGGAACTGTCTTTCCGTGATACTTAAATTTTCACACATTAATTTAGGAGCTATTTGTATTTTTTGACCAAAATTTAAATATGACTTGTTGCTTTGTCGTTTCATTACTAATAGGTCTTCTACTAGACAATCTAAATCCCTTTATCATCAACGCTTAATCTTAATAATGATTTTTTTTATTGATTAATTATATTTTCAATATCAATTTTGTATTCCTTTTATAGCTTTCCGAAAATTGTATTAAATCCTATTCATAGATTTAAATATTTCAAAAGTCACTTACTTAAACTGCTTGTGATAGAACGGATGACTCTTATCTAAGATATTGTTTTCTTCAACATCTTTGGTTTTTCTTGTTATGAAGCTGATGGGAAACTCACGCGAACAGTACTTGATGAAAGTTTTTTCTAATCCTACCGACTGCGCCAGTTTAAGTTCGTGGTCGAAAGTTAGAAGTTTTTAAAAACTAACAAAATTTTATTTACAAAAATACATCTGGTTTATTACAATACAAGTAATTAACTAACTTAATCTTAGCATTAATTCGGATTTAAATAAACTTATTGTTTGCTTGAATTATGGGATTAAGCAAGATTAGGCATTTATAGAACTGTTGGACAAAAACATGATAACATATTTTGTATAATAATATAATATATTATTGGTTGGTAATTGCTTTTTGCTATGATACTATCATGAGAATAAAATATTGTCCTTTGGAACATTAAAGGTGACTTCCGTAACTCGCTTGTTTATGACTAACAACTAAATATGTTATATTCTTTCAATTTATAAAAAAAAATTAAGACGTAATTGAAAATATAATAATATAATTTATTCCTATACGCAAAATTACCTTATAATTAACTGCTTTCTAAATAAGTACATTAAAGAACATGAGTCATTAATACATTATTATTTTACACAATGCAAAGTCCACAAATATGTACGCAAGTAATTGAATTTTATTCAAACCAAATAAGCATGTAGTTTAATAACAGTTTTAAGTAGAAGAATGTAATATTAACACATTATTAACATAATATTGATATTTTTACAATTAGTATAGGAGAAATTAACAAAAAGGATCTAATTTGCAACTCAATTTGTGACACTGTTCTTAATAATTACTATACTTTGTAGTTCCACGTTTATCTTCAAGATACGCCGCAATTTTTTATTTACCTAAATGCAACACTAATCTCCTTCAGTATTCCCCAATTTACATTATTTGTCATAATCTTAGCATGATATCTAACAAACTGGATATTTTTAATGATACAACACAAACGTTGTTAAGCACTATAAAATGAGTTTGTATTTTTGCCTCTATTGTCTGTTCTACTATAATCATGTTTATACAATTACTTTAAGGGCATAATTTGATTAATGTACCCTTATTGCAATGTCTACTTAACCTTCCGTTAGGCGCATGAGTTTTTATGACATCGTTAGTCGCGCTGTATCACACAGATACATTTACAATATAACGCCTAAAAAGATAAAACAATCTGATAGATAAAAAATGTTTTATATTTTTACATTTTAATAATTAAATTATAATATAATTATAATAGAAAAAAAGTAATACCAAATTTGATATATTTTAATCAGAATATTCATCACTTATTTCATTTATACCCAGACATTCGTCGCATATTGTCCTGGCATGTAATTTTAAACATAAATACTTATTACATTTTTGACATAAATACGAAGAAAAGGAATTTCTTTTGTTAGAGTCATAGCATGGTTGGCATCTTTTTCTTTTCTTGGTAACACCTGAAGGTCCAGCTTCGGATAAAGTTTGGCTTGGTTCCGAATGTGTTTCGGGCTGCTTGTATTTCTGCAACATTATCTTGATTTCTCTTGGCAAATTTGATAACTGCGCTCTTTTCTTTAGTTGTTCATCTAATAGTGATAGTCCCAACTTTTGTAAGTAATCTTTTCTTGAACAGAATTCGTTTCTATTGCCCAAAAAAATGACCCTAGAATTGACACCCCCTACATTTAGCAAGTGAAAAAATATGACCGTAGGCCACCTTTTGATAGATCTACTAGCATTATATGTAGCACAAAGCTTGTCAAGGATATCAACGCCCGATTTTATAGCATTATAAAATTGAATTACTTCCGGCTTTTTTTTTATCATCTGCTACTTCATTTGAACTAACATGCATGCTTGACAAAAGCACAACTGTTTTTCCTTTTTTTTTAACGTACGAAACTAAAGTTTCATTTTTTGAGTATCCAAAAATGCTATCAAATTGATTACGTCTCTTGGGTGACACAAAAGAAGGTGGGATTTCTCTTTTATTTTTACGAATCGTTCCCACGTAAGAAAGCTTTTTATTTTCCAAATTTTTTACTAATTTCAAACTCGTAAACCAATTGTCTGCTGTTATGTTGCGTCCAGATTGAAAAATGGGTTCTGACAATCTCATTACTACATCGGCAGCAGAATTGCTTTGTTTGAAAGGCCCCTCCGGTTGTTGGCCACAATAAATTTCCATATTAAAAGCGTAAAATAATTTAGCATCACTTAGACAGAATATTCTTATGCCATACTTATTTGGCTTGGATGGTATGTATTGCCTGAAACCACATTTTCCGCGAAACCCAGGCAACATTTCATCTATTGTGACATTCTGTCCAAGATGATAGTGAAGTTTGCAGTTTGCAATAAAGGCAGTAAAAAAATCTCTAACTGCTGCTAATTTATCAGTGGTACGACGCATTTCTCTTGTTTCCTTATTATCAAACCTCAAACATCTTATAAGAAATCTAAATCGTTTGTCAGGTATAGCCATTCTAAAGACATCTTAGTCCATTACGTACCCAAAAATCAGCTAAATGGCGATGTCCCCCTCGAAATACACCGGCTAGGTATAGCAGTCCCAAAAACGCTTTTAACTCAATTACATCTGTTGGCAAACAATCACGGCCTCTTTGGAATTTTGATCTTAAAGTTTCTATGTATTCATTTGTACAATCAACAATCATAGATAAAATATTTTCACTGAAAAAGAGATTCCAGCATTCAACTTCTGTTTTTGCATTCAATGAAGTTTGGCTAACAACTCCCGGCAGCCTTACCATAATATTGTATGGTCTCATCCGAGTCAGATTGGGAGGAATTTTGTCCCATCGAGTCCCATCTTTACCTAAGATGAATAGCCTCATGTATACTAATATACATATATAGAAAATAATTTATATTCACATACCAAGAAAACAGTTTTCCTGCGGTTTTTCATCTTCAGATTCATTATTGTCGATTTCGTGGTCCGTCTCGGAATTTTTTGATCTGGTCTCCACATAGTCCTCTGTCTCAGAATCGTCAAAATCTTCCTCTGGAACCTGACATAATTCTTCTTCGTCGAGAAAACCCACACGATTTAATTCTTCAACGTCCCCTAGATTATTTAGATTATATATCTTTTGACTCATTTTTATCACTAATAAATAGTATAAAGACAAAAACACTTGTCAAATAGACACTTAGCACTTAAAAATAAACAAAAATTAATGAAACACAGTTTAACTAAACACTTATCACGAAAAAAATATTACGACTGATCCGAACCGTTTGTAACAAGAATGGTCGCATTGTATCACTTAGGTACAAAATCGAGCGCACCCAAAGTTTATTGAGAATTAAAAATTTCCAGGTAAAGGTTTAACATTGTAATTGTATGAGGGTAGTAAGAATAAGGTATTTAAGGATTACTACAAACCATAACATTAAATTGTTTTTCCTATTTGAAATATTTGTATAAATGGAATGCATGTATCCCCCAGATACACGCGCGACTAACGGAAGGTTACGTTAAAACTGCTTTACTCGTACAATTTTTTCACATAGCTCTGAGTTTGTCCTGTTGTGGTTTATACTGTTTGGACTATTAAACATTATTATTATTATTATTATGGTATTATGGTTTTGAAGCTCGCCGTGAACGGACGTGGTTTTGCATCGTTCTTTAAAAGTATAAAATTTGTTGTTTAATAAAACACGTGAATCTTAGAATAAAGTGAAACATTAATCAGATAAATTTGTGCAAACCATTCACTTAAAACATGAAGTGTTATCACTGTCATAAAGAAGTAACCCAAACAATTCATGATATCGATTTTAAAACAAGCACTGCAGGAGAAGCCGCAGAAACAAAAGTTTCGGAAGCAGTATCTGAAGACAGAAGCGAATTGGAGTTAGAAGAAATCGAGAAAGAAATCAGTCCTACATTTCAAAGGAACTTTAATAATTTAACAGATTTTATTTCGAAACAATTTAATGAGTTGCACGCAACAATAAAACAACTATCTGACGACAATAAAGCACTAAAGGCGGAGGTCAAGACACTTAGAAAATCCATTGAAGATAAAGACATACAAATTGAACACTTATCCGACAAAATAAACGCTCAATAGACGCAAATATTTAAAAATCCACGGTGTTGATAAAGAAAAAGATCGCTCACCTTAACAGAAGCTAGAAGAAATTTTAAAGGAAATAGGGTACCCCGATACTGAGGTGCAATCAGTAAGGCAAATATCTCTCAAAAAAAGTGATTTTCTTTTGGTTAAAGTAAAAAATGAGGCACAGAAGGCAGTTATTTTAAGAAAAGGTAAAATGTGGTGGAATAATCTAAATAAAAATGATCAGGAAAGAAAGAAGAAGCTTTACTTTAATCATAATTTATGTAATGAGTTAAGACTACTATATCGCGAGACCCGTACCAAGGCTTATATAATGGGGTATAAATACGTATGGGTCAGAAATGGTAAGATTCTGGTTAAAAGAAAAGAAAACGAAAAAGCTGTGATAGTGAATTCTATAAGTGATATGAATAAACTTATAGTTTAATTCTCAAACAAAATGTATTGGTTTAAACAAATGAGTTTTAATTTTTATTTTTATGTACAGAAATTTTCAATTTTTTCAAATTCAAGTCTTAAAAATTATTAAACTGACTAATGATATGTAATAATATATCAATTTCTGATTTGGCCTCTAGCCTAGCTGAATTTTCGATTATCTACCTGTACACGTTTTAGATAATGCGTTTCTTATTGAAATATGAACTTATTTAGAAATGCTTGGATTTAAAACTTATTATTAATTTTTAGTACATTCATGTATTCAACAAAAATGTTTAAAAATTACAAATACATTAAATGTTTAGGTTTAATCTTCTCCCATGAAATGGACCATAATTTTAGATGTTTATAGAAACAACTACTGGCAAAAATATATGCAACTTATGCTTACGATGTATGAACTTTTTATTAATTTTGACGGATAATGTTTAAGAACATATTTAATATATACACTGAAAAAATGCATATATAACACTTAAAATTTATTATTTAATACTTAGACTATTTATATACTGTAATGTTACATAAATCTTAATTTTTATACCAACAGAAATTGTATTGACATTCACGGTACACTAGTTTTACTATATATAAACACATATTTGCAACTGTAAATAGTAGCACATGTATTGCGCCAGAAACCATAATTAAGTTTAACGTTGTTTGTACATAAACTTTATTTTGAAATTGTATTTTAATGTAGCCTTTAGGAACCGACCGTAAAGTTACTGACTTGGTTGGACCTGTGTATGTATATTTTCTGGAGAATAAAAACATTCAAACATTCAAACATTATTATTATTATTATTATTATTTTTTTTTTTTTAATTAATTATAGGCGTCGACTGCCGGGGTCATTTCGCCTATGTATGGCATAAATTGATAAATATACAAGTGATTTTAAATAAATAGACACAAACACATACATATAACTTTAAATCTTGTGATAAAGGTTAACCGCCCTTAGAAAACCAAGAGTGTTTTTTATATCTACACTATTTTGCAAGTTTCTCTCTACAACGTTACTTAGTCTAAAAAACATACGCTGAGCATCATATATGGGACAGTCGCAAATGACGTGTTTGATACTAATCTGGATATTACACTCCGTACATACTGGTGCATTTTGACCCAACAGGAGGTGCTTGTGAGTAAGAAAGGTGTGACCAATGCGTAAGCGATGCGCTTTTGTTATACTTTCGCGATCTGCTTCAAAAGGCAGGTATTGCATTCTCGTGGATTTTTTTACATAATATAAATTTTGTTTTAGATTCTGCCATTTGGTCTGCCATTTATTGAAAATATGGTCTTTTAGGCAATGCATAAAATCTAAGGATCTCACGAAAGGCACATCGTAGCTATATTCACGAGCGGCGCTACGGACGGCCGCATCCGCCTTATCATTACCAGTCACACCAACATGGCTTGGCATCCACAAGAAAGTTACCCGTCTATGACGCGTGGCTAAGTTGTACACAAGGTACTGAATTCTCTGAACAAATGGATCAGAAGAGAACAGGTTTAACAAACCTTCCAGGGCGCTACGGGAGTCACATGCTATCAGACAAGCTGTGTAGGTCTGCGTAGTGAAAGAGAGATACAGAAAAGCTTGCCACAGCGCATATTGCTCTGCAAAATAAATCGATGCATTTCTGTTGAGAGACCAGGAATTCACTTCATCACCTACCACAAAAGCAGAGCCTACACCATCACTTGTTTTGGATCCGTCAGTATAAATAATTTTGTCGTAGCTCTTTTTATTTATCGTTATGGTTAGGTGTTTCATTTTTTAGCTTTTCAACCAGTACAAAATCTACGTCGATTTCACTCAATTTCCAAGGAGGAAATTCAGAAAGGCTTATACTCACAATCTCAGGTGATAGAAGTTGTTCGGAGATCAAAAAGTTTCTAAATCTTCCGAACGCGGATCGCTCCGATGCGGTTTCTCCAAGAGTAAGTTGGTTATGAGGATGGCCTTTGTTGCTCATTACTTTGGCCATGTATCTAGTGAGTAAAAGTGTCCGCCTATTTTCTAATGAGCAGATGCCTGACTCACAATGCAGACTTTCAGCAGGGCTTGTTGGAAATGCACCCAAACAATACCGTATGCCTATGTTGTGTATGGGATTAAGTAGAAGAAGAGTACTTTTACAAGCTGAGCCGTAGGCGATGCAGCCATAATCAATGCGGGATAGAATTAGAGACCTGTACAAATTTAACATCGTTTTAGGCTCAGCACCCCATTTTGTATGTGCCAGTACTTTAAGTATATTCAGAGTTTTTATACATATCTGCCTGAGCTCCAAGATATGATTCTTCCAAGTTAACTTGGGGTCGAAAGTCAGGCCCAGGAACCGTACTGAATCAAGACATCGTATTGGCACATCATTTAGATAGAGTACTGGATCGTAGTGAGGCTTACGCAGTCTACAAAAATGTACACATTTTGTTTTTTCAGATGAAAAAACAAAACCCACAGACTGCGCTTGCTTGTGTACTAAGTTGATCGAGGACTGCAATTTGCACCGGATTTCACCAACGGTTTTACCACGACAAAATAAGGTAAGATCGTCGACATATAGTAGACTTTCGACATCAGGCTTCACCTGTTTGGCAATTTCATTAATTGCCAAAGCAAACAGAGTGCAACTCAGAGTTGAACCTTGGGGTACTCCATTTTCTAAAAATCTGGACGATGAGAGGACATTACCAACACGAACATGGAATAAACGATTTGATAAAAAGGATATCACAAACTTGGGTAAGTTACCACGTAGACCGTATTTATGCATTCTTTCCAGTATTCCGTACCTCCAGGTCATGTCGTACGCACCTTTCAGGTCAAAAAATATTGCGACAAGATGCTGTCTTTTCTTGAAAGCTTCTTGAATTTGATAGTCCAAGTGAGCAAGATGGTCGGTTGTTGATCTATGTCGACGGAATCCTGCCTGCTCCTGCACTTTGAGGTTGTTTTTCTCAAGCTATCACATCAGTCGATTGTTCACCATCCTTTCTAAAAGTTTTCCCAAACAGGAGGTAAGACTGATTGGTCTGTAACTACCAGGGAGACAGGGATCTTTACCTGGTTTTAGGATGGGAACGATGATAGCTTTTTTCCATTGTACAGGATAGATACTATTTACCCAGAGGTCATTGTACATCGAAAGAAGACAAGTTAAGAAGTTATCTGGTAGGTTCTTCAGCATATCATTTTTTATTGCATCTAGTCCAGGGCACGTTACCTTGGTCTGCTTAATTGCCACTTTCAGTTCCATCATGTTGAAAGGTAAGTTATAATCAAGCTGCTGAAGGCACTCGAAATTCAAATGAATCTCCCTGTCACTTATTCTTTCGACAAACGTTGGCTCATAATTGCTCATTCTGCTAATACGTTCAAAGTGGTCGGCTATTATATTCGCAATTTCTTGTCTGTTTTCAACAACAGTGCCAGTCTCGTCTTTAAGGCAAGTGATGTTCTGAAAAGAGCTCTTGCCAGAGATGGCTTTGACCCGCCTCCAAACGTCACTCGAAGTTGTCTCATATGTAATGGAAGAGGTGTACTCATTCCAGCTTCTTCTTTGATTTTCGAGGATAACTCGTCTACAGTAAGCACGTGCACGTTTAAAAGTGATCAGGTTTTCCGTACCCATATGCTTTTGATATTTTCGGAACGCTGCCTTTAATCTTTAATTGCATTTCTTACCTCTTGATTCCACCATGGCACGTATCTCTTGAGGGGACGAACAGCCGAGCGAGGTATGCTCGAAACCGCCGCATCGTAGATAGCACTAGTGATAGAGTCTACATCTGAAGAATCTGGAATTTTAAGGTTCTCCTGAAAAAGACGCCAATTTGCGCTCGTCGATATCCATCTTTCTGATGTATACTGAATCTGTTGCATAATATTCGATCTTATAATAATAGGGAAGTGATCGCTGTTATGCAGGTCACTTTCAGTTTGCCAATCGATAGAGGGCGCTAGTCCACTAGAGCAGATGCTCAGGTCGAGTGCGGTAAAGTTGTTTGCACGCATGTTGAAATAGGTGGGAGACCCACTATTGAGCAACAGCAGATCGTCCCGATTTAATCATCCTTCAATATCTCTTCCCTTTACATCGGTAAAGTCGCAACCCCATAATAGATTGTGAACGTTGAAATCGCCTAACAGGAAGAATGGTAAAGGGAACTGATCAACAAGTGTATTTAGTTCATTTGTAGTCCAATTTTTATCCGGCAAGTAAATGCTGCAAATTGTAGTCTTTATTGGAATCCCAATAGTGATGGCTACAGCTTGTAGATTGGTTTTCAGTTGATTTTTGTGTATGGGATGTCATTTTTAATAATATCGCAACTCCACCACAAGCACGCTGAGCATTTACCACATCATTACGAAAAATGTTAAACCCTCTCAAGGAATATGGTTGTCCAATTTTCAAGTGGGTCTCTTGGAGACAAACACATATAGGGTCATGTTTTTGTATTAATAAACGAAGATCACAATATTTTTGTACAACACCACGACAATTCCATTGAATAAAATTGTTCATGGAAGTTAGGAGTTAAAGTCTATATGAATAAATAAGTATATGACTATACAAAAACATATAAATATATATACATGTGTATAAAAATGTGTTGAACACAAAACATAAAATAAATAAAAATATACGCATAATAAATAATTTTGACAATTTCACGTGTTAGACAAACAAACAAATATATCACAGGAATAGTGTAAAAATTGTTATAAATATCACAGTTGAAATATCACAGAAATAATGAGTATCACAGTTCAGTTGCTCACAAAGGCATCTTAACTTGTACATGCCCCCTTAGAACCCCCCTCAGATGTAGGAGGAATTCTGGGCTTGCCTTTCGGCCAGCCCTTCTTCTTCTTCTTTTCAAGTTTAGCCTCGGCCACTCTCTGCTCGTCCACAGACGTAACACTGGAGTCTCTGGATTGAGACCTAGCGATAGATGTTTTTCGCTTGGCGCCCCTAGTCTCCATGTCCATATTTTCTACCTCAGAGGATGTGGTTGGCTCAGAAAAAGGATTGAAACTCTTTATAACAGGTTTAGATAACGGTATACCAGGTCGAGGATATGCCTCAAAAGTTTCTTTTTGGGTAATTAAATTAATCACGGCTTGCAGCTCCTCTTTTATAATATTTCTGATTTCAGGGCCAACAGACTGAACGAGTACGGGTGGCGGTACTGACGCTACACGAGCAAAGCTATTACCTGGTGTTACTAACGTATCTACTTTCTTTCTTGCGTCCAAGTAAGATAGCCTGTGTAACACCTTGACCTCTTGGATTTTCATCTCCTTTTGGAGCACTGGGCAAGTTTTTGATATTGATTTATGCGGCCCTTCTCAATTAGGACAAACAATGGGCTCTTTGCACGCGGTACCCTCGTGTGAGTCCTTTCCACATACACATCTTCTATCGTGTTTACAGTTACCCGATGAATGTCCAAACCTCTGGCAATTGAAACATCTCATTGGGTTTGGGATGTAAGGGCGCACCTGGAGAGGATAGAAAGCAGCTTGGACCGTTCTGGGTAACTTCGGGACATTGAAAGTAAGCACATGATTTGCTGTGTCAACAAATTGACCATCGCGTCTTGTCCTTATCCTTCTAACATCAATCACGCCTTGACTTTTCAGATTATCCTTTATTTCGTCAAGGGAACAGTTCAGTAAATCCCTACAAAATACAACACCCCTGGATGTATTCAGGGCCCCATGCGGAATAACCTCCATTTCATACTCTCCTAAACGTTGACATTTAATAAGCTGCTTTGACTGCTTGCTTGAAACAGTTTCAACTAACAAGTCTCCCTTTATTTTCTTTATTTCTTTAACTTGACCTACTAAACCATATACCGCTTTGCTTATTAGGAAGGGACTTACGGTAGCGAAGTCGCCTTCCTTCCTTTTTAGGACCAGGAACCGGGGCACAGAGTCCTCCTTCTCACTGATACCTATACCTTTAAGCGGGGGAAATACTTCCCTCGCTCCGTCAGCATCTTTTTTCCGCTGGTTGCCCACAGCGCCCATTTCTGAGGATGGGTCCTCTAAATTATTTAAAAAAACAGACATGCAGTTCCCACGAGAAGGGATGAAATACAAGTCAACTATGGCAGTGCACCCATACCACAGCAAGCCTAGTTACAACAGGAGGACGGCAGGTATCCGGAGGGCACCGTTCAAGACCAAGTCACGTATGGCCATTCATATATCGGCACGGTTCGCATTACACCTTATATTCGCCTTTGTTAACGGGGTAAGGTCCCCAAAACATAGAACAAAAGATAGAACCAAAACAACCACAGTAATACTAAGACACGATGGTTAGGATACTTGGCTTCACCACTGCTGGCAACAGTGGCTACTAAGCCTCCCCACCACGACAAGGTGTATCCTTTGGGGAGGTTTATTATTATTATTATTATTATTATTATTATTATTATTATTATTATTATTATTATTATTATTATTATTAATAACAAATTTCATTTTTCATTATCTTTAGCAGATTAAACAATTTTCTGTGTAAAATCTTATGTTAATTATGGTACCAATCGGTAAGTCTTGCAGACTTGATAGGACCTCAAAATGTAATTATTATTACGTTAATAAAGCTTATCCAACTATTATTATTATTATTATTATTATTATTAAGATTTTATTGAGAATTAAAAAAAATGTTTGAATACTACTGTCAAAGGATTACAACAGACAATTTAGTCTTTAAACAGGCGCCTAAAGCAAATATTACACACAAATACAGATGTTTTAAACGTATAGTGCCCGTCTTAGTTCACCACCCTCAGCGACGATAATGTAGCATTCCATTCTCTCTATTTCCAAATATTTTGTGTTTGAACGAAATAGATACAAACTACGAGTGTGCACTCTAAATAAAGGGCTAAGCCGAAATTAACAATAATTCATTTTACGAACTATACCCGTCTTTTCATATACTTACATATTGAATTGGAATTTTAAATTTTGCGTTTAGGAAAGGTTGTTAATTTATATACGAATTATTTTTAATTCGAAAGCAACAAGTTTATGTAAAAAAAATTAGGCGAATGTATTTTTCAACTCGTTGGTAGGTCTACACACTAACACACGCATAAGAATAAAATCATTTTACTATCTAAAAATGCATCTTGAAGTTAAATTTATAATAGATAAATAACAGATTTTAAATTTCCAGGACTCTAATCGTATCAGGGATAATCCAAATTTTTCATGTCTACTTTAAATACTGTAAATAATGTGAAAAAAAATGTTTTTTAATCTTACAGCCGTTTTTAAGCAAGTAATCGTTAAAACGAATTTTAATTTTTAAGCGGTTGTTATTTATACACATTTAAATTACCCTCGAAGACTTTTCAAAATGGTATCTACGGAAAAATAGAGAAAAGATGAAAGAAATTAAGTCCAAGTTAAAATAAAGTAAAACACTGAGTACCAAAACATTTAATTGTGTAAACCGTTAGTTGTTAGGTAGGAAAATATTTATTAAAATTTAAACAAATTATAATCTTAATGATCTTTTAATCATAATTATATCTAAATAAAAGATAGAAAAGACACATTACAACGAGGGGGGGGAGAGAAACACAACAACAAGCACGGACTAAGCAGGTAGAATTAAAAAGGTAGCAAAATGTTACTTTTCCTGGAATAATAGTTTTTAAATGTTATACTTCTATAATTAAACATTTCTCGCTATGTCCTAGTCAAAAACTCCCTCTCTCTCTCTCTCTCCCGCTCCCTCACCCTCTCCCTCTCCCTCTCCCTCTCCCTCTCCCTCCCTCTCCTCTCCCTCTCCCTCTCCTCTCCTCTCCCTCTCCTCTCCTCTCCTCTCCTCTCCTCTCCTCTCCCTCCCTCTCCTCTCCCTCCCTCTCCCTCTCCCTCTCCCTCTCCTCTCCCTCTCCCTCTCCTCTCCCTCTCCCTCTCCTCTCCTCTCTCCTCTCCTCTCCCTCTCCCTCTCCCTCTCCTCTCCCTCCCTCTCCCTCTCCCTCCCTCTCCCTCTCCTCTCCTCTCCCTCTCCCTCTCCTCTCCCTCCCTCTCCCTCTCCCTCTCCCTCTCTCCCTCTCCCTCTCCTCTCAATGAAATTATTAATCAATCAATCTCAAACAAATCATGCTCGACCAAATCAATCAGATCAATTTCAATCAATCAACCAAAATCAATAAATCATGCCCTACAGTTTGCGGAATCCAGGTTACAGTTCAAAACGGAATACATTAAAGTCTAAATTAAGTATTACGTGAAATAATAAATAATTTCGACCGTAATGCAATGGTGCTTTTTATATAGGCAGATTCTCTTTCTAAACAGTCGGAACCTATACATTCGAAAAATTATGTCTGATCTAATTGTATGCTCAATTACATACACACAAAATTGTTTTATAGAAACGCGTTCATTAACAGCTATAAAATCTCATTAAAAGGAATGGAAAGTAATAATTACTTGTACATATAACAGAGTTAAATTAAATTAACATGTTTTGAAAATATCAAATTGATATAATGGAAATAAAAGACGAAAGGTTTATTGGTTTATTATTATTATACGCGAATTAATAACTACAAGTTTGATGTCCACGAATACGTACCAGCTGTTGCAGATCTGATTTTGTGACGTTATCCTGTAAGAGTAATAAGTCATTTAAAAATCTTTATCGACATTTTTGTTAGTAATATTAAGTAAAATATATATTAAAAAATAATGCGCATACCTTCAGATGTGTATTACTTCGACTGTTCTAATAATAAGCATATGTTGTACTGAAATATTTTTTTATACAACGTATCCATACGTAGTCTCACTAAACACGTTTTCTATTCTCCATTACACTCTATTACACTTACTGCAGTCGTATTCACGTTTTACTTTCGCACACTACTTAGAGCCGCCGTATATGAATTTGTATACAAAACGATGTTTTGTTATTTACATATATTTTTTTAAATGATTTCACCTACATGATAAAACTGTTTTTATAGAATACTGTTTATTATTATTAAACAGTTATACAATTTGGAAATTGGAAAATAACAATCACCCGTCAACATCGTGTTAATTAATTGGTTTTACAAATATATTTAGAAAATCGTTACTGAAAAATACACATCGCCATCAAGGATCTGAGATGCATTTTCTTCATGCACTTCACCTTTAGCGATTACAGCTTATTAACTAGTAAAACATATAATACCCTGATACTGCTTCATAATAATGTTTACCCGTTAGTAATTGTACTTTAAATATACGCAAGAGCTAAGGCATAATATTTTATTTTACCATTAGTATTACACAGATATCGGATTATTCTTAAAAATTAGCTAAGTTCCCCACGCTCCCTTGAAATACTACCTAGGCTTTCAATTCTTCTTTGCCCCTGAAGCTATACCCCATGCTTCTTTTTTTATCCAACTTCGGGTCAGTAGCATGTGTTCTAATGCACAAGACAGCATCTTCAATATAGTGGTGTACATGCCGAAAAAATGGCTTGTGTGTTCTTCTTGTTTAAGGTAGAGTTTGCCTCTATACAGCATACAAGCTCTATCTTAGCTGAATTACCTCTTTCAAAAAAGGGTTATAATCAAGTTAAGTAAGTGTACCGGCCTCTTTTAATCTTTGAATTTTTACCGAGGGCCTGCCATGCTGTCACATAAGACGGTTTTACACGCAGGTTCTGCCTCGGATGAGTTGTCGAAAAGAGCTTTTAGATTTATAAACATACTCTTAGGGAAGATATTAGAGTGTAGCTACGGAAACATTTTAAGTTATGACCGGCAGATCTTTGCGATATCATAGCTCACATAGGTAAAATTTCGCGACGCGAGGATTTCGACGAATACTGTTTCGGCGATCCCCACACCAACCGTCCCCGAGCATAACCGAGATTGTAAGACAGGTGTAGGGGGCCGCAACTTGTTCTCGGGTCCTCGTCCCTTGTCGTGATCGCAACTTGTTCGTATGCCTTCGTGTATTGTCGTGTTATCCTCGCCGGAAAATTTGAACTTGTATTATAATAATAAGGATCCTAATGCTAGCTTGTAAGACAGGTATTATAGGAGGCTATTGCTGGCTTACAAGACAGGCATAGGGCTTCGCAACTTCCTTTCGGGTCTTAGCCCCTGGCACCTTGGCGGGAGATTGGAATTTGGATTTGTATTTAAGTGTTTACATTCTGATTACCTATCACTAGAAAGTTGAATTTGTATTCGAATAAGGGATCTATTGCTGGCGTATAAGACAAAACTTAGGAACCTGTGTTAGGGCCTGTGCCCTCCTGTCGTGGCGCTTGTTTAGAAATTTGAATTTGTGTCGTCATCTAATTGTGTATGGGCTAATGAATATTTTCTGTAATAAAGGTGGCACCATCTAGCGTTATATTTCTAGGACTAATCAGTTTTGTTAATGGTATATTTTTAAGCTAGCGAATGTTTTCTTTAATAGAGGCGGCGCCACCTAGCGGTATATTTCTAGGACTAATTAGGGTTGTTTGTGGTGCCATATAGTGGTGCAAAGACTAAATAATGTTTTCTGTAATAGAGGTTGATCGTGTTCATCTCCTTCTCAAACATGCAAATCAATTAATCAAATCAAATTAATTAAATCAATTAAATATCAAACTGCTTTAACTTAATCATACAAAATCAGCTCTCAAATCAAAAAATAGCAGTATGATTGAACGCACAGAGTGCAAAAGAAATCCAATCTCACACTTATTGTAGCTACCCATCTAACCGCCGTTTCGCATTAACTGCAGCAACAAAATTGAAGCAAATCTTAGCGTTTGAAAATATATTATTATTATAAACAACAATACATAATTTATTTAATCACATACTTTATCAGTCTTCTTCTTCTTGAACCGTGATTCGTCGCTATCATCATCACGGTTTTGAGATTCGTCTTTCTCCTCTACCTCATCGCTCTTCTTCCTCTTCTGTGAATCATCACCATCACCTTAAATGTGAGATACATTCAGCTCATCCACGTCATCGTTTCCATCATCATCTTGAACGGTTACGTTGTAATAGTTTATTAACAAGTCAGTAAAATCTCTGATGTCCGCTGATGTTGTATGCTCACTCGGTGACGGTTACACTTTAAAGAGCGAAACATACGAGAAACGAGAATGCTGCTGGCCTTGGGTTTTGTGCGCTGGCGCACTCGTCAATGTTCGGGTAGAATCGGTTATCTTGAGGGGTCGCCTGAACAGCCTTCGCAGCCGTCTTAGGAGAAAATACCTCAGCCAAAGAAGGAGTTTAGATTTATAAACATGCCCCTAGGGAAGATATTAGAGTGTGGTTACGTCAATACTCGCGCAATAGGTCCCTTATTAGTATACAAGTTCAAATTTCTGGCGATAAGTAATCAGAATGTAAACACTTAAACACAAATCCTAATTCAAATCTCCCGCCAAGGGGTCAGGGGCTAAGATCCGAAAGCAATTTGAGAAGCCCTATGTCTGTCTTATAAGCCAGCATTAGACCTCATTATTATAAATCATATTTCCCCTCATAGATAGCGTCACAAACAAATTCAAATTTTTGTCGAGGGGCGAGGGCCTGAAAGTAAGTTGTTTAACCTTATATCTGTCTTACAAGTTATGCCTCTTATAATACAAATTCATATACTGCAGAGACCTAATACAAATACAAATTCAAATTTTCTGCCGAGGGGCAAGGAGCAGAGATCCGAGAGCAAGTTGGGCAGTCCTACACCTGTCTTACAAGCTAGCATTAGGCTCCCTATTATTATAATAGATTCAAATTTTCCGGCAAGGGTACCACGACAATACTGGAAGGGCTACGAACAAGTTGCGATCACGACAAGGGGCGAGGGCCCAAGAACAAGTTGCGACACCCTACACCTGTCTTACAATTTCGGTTATGCTCGGGGAGGGTTGTTATGGGGATCGCCGAAACAGTATTCGCCGAAAGCCTCGCGTCGCGAAATTTTACCTATACGAGATATAATATCGCAAAGATCTGCCGGTCATAACTTAAAATGTTTCCGTAACTACACTCTAATATCTTCCCTAGGGGCATGTTTATAAATCTAAAAGCCCTTTTTGACAGTTCAACCGAGACAGAACCTGCATGTAAAGCCGTCTTATTTGATAGCAGGGCAGGGCCTTATCAGTAAAAATTCAAATATTAGAATAAGTCGGTGTACTTAATTTTATTATAACCCTTTTTTGAAACAGGTAATTCAGCTAAGATAGAGCTTGTATACTGTATAGAGGCAAACTCTACCTTAAACAAAAAGAACACACAAGCCATTTTTTCGGCACATACACCCTACATTGAAGATGCTGTCTTGTGTATTAGAAAACATGCTCCTGACCCGGAGTTGGAAAAATATAGATGCATGCGGTACACCTTAAGGGGCAAAGAAGAATTGAAAGACTAGGTAGTATTTCAAGGGAGCATGGGGAATTTAGCTAATTTTTAAGAATAATCCCATATCTGTGTAATACTAATGGTAAAATAAAGTATTAGACCTTAGCCCTTGCGTATATTTAAAGTACAATTACTAACGGGTAAACATTATTATGAAGCAGTATCAGGGTATTATATGTTTTACTAGTTAATAAGCTATAATCGCTCAAGATACAGCGCATTAAGAAAATGCATCTCAGATCCTTGATGGCGATGTGTATTTTGCAGTAACGATTTTTTTAAAAATGTTTGTAAAACACATTGATTAACACGATGTTGACGGGTGAGAATTCTTGAAATCAGATATAAAGTTAAATGTAGTTACCTACATTATTTATTTTTAATCGATACATGCATTTCAGACAATTTTATGGAAATTTGCATATTACATCAGAGCAATAACTTAAAGATTATTCCTACATAAGGAAAATTGTGCTTGGAATAATAAAATATATAACACAAACATTGCTGAAGTAAATAATGAATAAACTGGTAAAAACTATGGCACTACCCAGAGCTGTCCTTAAAATTGCTTCGCTTTCTTCAGAACTGGTTTGCACCAGTAGTTGTAATTAATAAGGCCACCTCGTTATCTAACTGTTTTTTAGTGTTTCACCATTTTTGCATATTTTTTTCCGCACGTGAGATACACGTTATCCAATAGTCAGGGTCAATTTGATTTATAGCTGCTAACCATGCTTCCTTTACATTTGCATCATTAAATTCCACACTTTTGTTGTAAAACTCCTTTCAATTCTCCCACACTAACTCAATAGCATTGAATTGAAAATGATACGGCAGCCATCGTAACACCTTATGTCGATTCTTTAATGCAATTTCGTCTATTTCGTATTTTTTTGGTCTACGGTTTTCTTGAATTAATTCTCACAGTTTAAACATAACCCTGTCGAAAAGAATTTTATGGATTTGTAAGTAATATCAAAATTTTCTTTCGTAGAAAATTCCAAATACGTCCTATTTGGAATTTTCTGTAACAGTTTTGAATGATAACTAGCATTATCTAACACAATTAAATTCGGTTTTAATAGTCCTTGGAACCATTTTGCAAACGATTCGCTACGCATGTCTCCATGATAATCAGCATGTGGCTTTTTGGTTGAAAATATCAACGAAGGATTTGGTACAAATCCGTCTTTATTTCCTGCATTGAGGACAATAAACCTAAAAACGTTTCCGCTACAGAAAAAATTGAAAGATGAAATTTGTTCGTACCGTTTTCCTTCCCCCATCGGTTTCTTTTTAATACTTTTTAAGGTATTATCATGACAACTATTTCAATTCATACAGACCTCTTCTATCATCATCTTTGTAAAAGAAAAACCAATGGAATTCAATAACCGTGTTAAACTTGTACTACTGAAGTTAAACACATCTGCTTCTGAAACTTCTCTCTTTAAACCAGGTACAGTAACATGACAGCCTAAAAAATTATTAGCTAATTATGCACAATTTAGGAAAAATGATTACGTATATACGGTTTGAATGCATTTCGTAAATTTTGCATTTAACAAAGTCTTTTATGTAGTCATCGACCTCGGAAGATTTCGATTTGTTTCTTTTGCGTTTAAAAGAGACCTCCGGTTGATTTGGTGCTGCATCACGAAACCTTTTTTTAATATTTGTTACCGTGTGATCGCTTATGCCGCAGACTTCAGATAGATAAGTTTTAAAATCCAATTTGATAATCTAAAAAAAGTTGTAACTGCATAACAGAAGTAAATGGTGCAAATTCACCACCATTGTCAGGTTCTGGTTCAAAATAATGAAGAACATTCATAATTAATTGTTGAGCTTGTAACTTTAGATATTTATTACGAAGAATCTTCTTAACCTCTGAAACAAATTATATTTAAAATTCATATATCTGTATACAAAATTATATTTACTCGTTTCTACAACGTTTAATATTATGTATACAGGGTGATTGGTCGAAACCATTCATTAAAAGTATTAGGAGTTCCAGCCATGGTTGATTTCTGAAAGTTTGTATCTGGACTAAGTGATTCATATTCTATTTAAGGAAAATATTTTCATGATGACTACAGTTCCGGTTATACCGGAAGTAGCCATCAACTTTGTTATTTTAAATTGAATCGTACGATTTTTATGGCATATTCGAATTGTACTCGCCATTTTAGTAGAAATTTTATCAATGTTCCCTATACTTAAATTTAATATTTTTTGAGATTTAAATTTTTTTTCGAAAATTATTGGTTGAACACTACGACATTTGACAATGCCTACTGGCGTCATTTTTAGTACGAAGCAAGTAATATTGACGTTATGCATAGGGGTATCCTTAAGCTTTACGCTGATGCTTCCGGTACTGCCGAATTATCTACAGGGTGTTCAAAATGTGACTTCCGTCTTTTGAAAATAAAAACCATCAAAACTTAACTTTTTTAAATACAATGCCCAATATTTTCTTCCTTTAACGGATGCAGAATAAAATTCTGCATTGATTTGTATTAGCATTCCCTATGCATATCTTCAACAGTTTTTCAGTTATTCAGGTATTTCTAAAATCTCGTCCGAAATTTAGAAAAATTAATTCGATTTCTCCACGGCCGAAGCCTACTACAGATGCAGAAACCAATTACATTAATGTAGTTTATCAAAGCAAACAGAACTGTTAAATTTCGTCAACAAATAAGATGAGAATAAAAGTAACATGCAAATAATAACTATTAATATTATTGAAAGTAAGAAAAACAATTCAAAATTTTATAAATGTTCTATGTGGCCTCCATTTTGTTGAAGACAACCTAAAAGTCTTGACTGAACTTCTTTCGTGCAAGCTTTTTTGACGTGATGACGATTTAACTGGCGAAATGCCGTCGTTACTCTTAAGCCTAGGTCTTCTCCTGTGTGGACTGGAGTGGCGTATACTTGATTCTTGACTTTGCCCCAAACGTAGAAGTCGAGTAGAGTTAGATCGGGAGATCGGGGAGGCCACCGCCATGGTCCGTTTCGACCGATCCACTGATCACCAAACATAGTGGTGAGCTCTTAATCAACGTCACGCGTTGAATGTGCAGGAGCTCCGTCCATTTGATACCAGCAGTATTGTAAAATATTAAGAGGCAGATTTTCTAAAAATTCAGAGACATCCGTTCTCAGAATCTCCAAATATTTTATACTTGTAAAATTTTCATCATAAATTTGAAAAGAGACACGACCATTCATTACAAGACAAAACACTTTAAAACTAAATTTGTTTTGAAAATTTGATTCTCGCTTGAAATGTGGGTTTTCCGACTCCCCCCAATAGTGCCAATTACGTCGATTAACAATTCCTTCTCTGGTAAATTTTGCTTCGTCCGTCCAAATTATTTTTCGTAAAAAACAGCGGGTCTTCCTGAATTCTGATCAACATTTGCTCACAAAATTCCACTCGCTTGAAATTATCGCCTGGATGAAGTGCTTGAACCAAGGTAAACGAATAATCATGCATTTTATGCTTCTTTAAGATTTATTGTATGGAATAGTAAGACAGGCCCAAATCTTCTGCAGCAGATCGTATCGAGCCGTGGGGATAACTTCATTAGCTTCTTCGCCAGTAATAGGCTTTGATCGTGTTCTGCCAGCTTTCTCTGTTCCATACCGTAAAAAGTTTGACTCTATTCGCTTAAATTTGTGCTTGTTCATTGGTGTTAAATGAGGATATCGGTCATTAAACAAACGGCAAGTTCTGCTAATAATCTTATCACATTCTCCATGAATATAAAATAAGTTCAAAATATCCCTGTTTGAATACTTCCCATTTTCCATTTTGATAAACCGAACACAGAAACACAACAAAAGGTATTAACAGTTACTAACAACAAACTTAGCTGTGGTTTCCATGGCTATCCATGGAAAAATCAGGTAAATCGTTTTGAATTTCAGAAGAAATGAACAAATACCTCAATATGAGAAAAACTATCGAAGATAGGTATAGGGAATGCTAATACAAATCAATGCAGAATTTTATTCTGCATCCGTTAAAGGAAGAAAATATTGGGAATTGTATATGAAAAAGTTAAGTTTTGATGATTTTTATTTTCAAAAGATGGAAGTCACATTTTGAACACCCTGTAGATAATTCGGCAGTACCGGAAGCATCAGCGTAAAGCTTAAGGATACCCCTATGCAAAACGTCAATATTACTTGCTTCGTACTAAAAATGGCGCCAGTAGGCATTGTCAAATGTCATAGTGTTCAACCAATAATTTTCGAAAAAAAATTTAAATCTCAAAAACTATTAAATTTAAGTATAGGGAACATTGATAAAATTTCTACTTAAATGGCAAGTACAATTCGAATATGCCATAAAAAGGGTACGATTCCATTTAAAATAACAAAGTTGATGGCTACTTCTGGTATAACCGGAAGTGTAGGCATCATGAAAATATTTTCCTTAAATAGAATATGAATCACTTAGTCCAGATACAAACTTTCAGAAATCAGCCATCGCTGGAACTCCTAATACTTCTAATGAATGGTTTCGACCAATCACCCTGTATATTAACACGACAGATTTACTCTTCTTGATTCTGTTTTATTCTAGCACATATGAATAAGAAAAAATAGAGCATTGTAACAAAATTATTATAATAACGTTCATACGCAAGCTTAACTGATTTTAACTTTACTTCCCAAAAGCTGCGTACGATTTTGAGTATGTTTTACTTCAAACATTTTTAATAGATTTCGAATTTCAGCGGACAATTTTAAAATATGCGATCATTTTGCTCCTAATGTAAACGTATGCTTGAAGGAAGCTATACAAAGCGCTCTACGCCAGTTAAAAGATGGTTGGTATGACTTTGCATTTATTAATTTCATCATCTTGTTTTTACAGGAATTCAGGATATGAATGTACCTTCAATAGAACCATTAAGGCTGGATAAACTAGCATTTCACCTACAACTGGCAACTGTTGATTCTACTAATCTTGATGTTGATGCCTCTAAAGGAGTACTTCAAGAAGTCAAGTAAGAAAACCGTTATTGCAGCTGGTTTTAATTAAACACTGTTTTTTTAATGCACGAATTACCCGTGAAGAGTTTGAAATTTCGATTGTAGCTACTATTAAAGAAGTTCCAACATTACCGAAATACAACATAAATAAATAAATATTGCTATTTAACATTGATGATAGAGGAAACAGTCTCATGACTTTCAGTAAGATCCTAACTGTAAAGCAATATAGAGTTTAAAGGGTGATATCTTGAAAAATGTTGATGGCAAACATCCGCAATTTACTTACTGTAATATAATCTTTCATCTAGAATTACTGGTTCTTAACCTGGAAAATATTATAACTGAACAGAAGTCAATCAATCATGAAATGAACAAGGCTTTTAATGAAAATTCGGATGTTTTGTTCAATGAAGCTAAACCACAGCTAGAGGAATCTTTATGCAAATGGTTCATAGATTACAGCAATGCTATTTTAAAATACGTTCCATTGTAACTAGTCACATGCAAATGTGTAAAAGACATTAAATAATCGTATATTGGTGTTTATTGAACTGACTTTTACTAGTTGAAACTCTACACCAATAAATCAACACTATTTCTAGAGTTCCTTTATAGTTGTAATCATAGTCTAACTTTAGAAACAGTTTTAGTTTATTTATATTCAAATATACTGGTGTGATTTCAAATTCAACTTCAATACGGTTTATTTAGATTGTTGGTACAATGTTTGATTATAATAATTTAATAATTTCAGTCGACTGCTCAGACGAGGTAGCCTCTTCAGCCGGTTGATATAATTACATTTCATTTTTTTTATAAATCTGTCGCTGAGGAAGACGTGATGGTGGAGCCTCTGTAGTCTTGGGCTGAGGGAGACGTGGGTACCTCGGGTAACCCCTGAACTTGGCCGCATGATCATCACCACAGTTTACGCACCTTGCCCTGTCCTTACGTGTTTGGTGTAGTCACTGGAGTGGTGGTGTCCTGCGCACTTGACACAGCGCGCCGCCGCTTAGCAACAACGCTGTAAATGACGGGATCCCTGGCACCGGTAACACTTTACGATGCTTGGTCTCCGCCTCAAGTTTTCAGTGGGACACGTTGGCGAGCCATGTGCTCCACTAGCCGGATCTTCGTACGGTCCTCTTAAGTTGGTACCTGGACCAGCAGAAGCCGGATCGGTCTGTCTTGTTCCTTCAACCTGAAACAAGAGCTGATATTAATATCGTGCTTTTTAAGCTCAGAGGGAACGTCATCCTCGGAGAATTCTACGGGTATTCCCCGTGGAACCTTGAAAGAACGTTCCCTCTTTGCCTGATAGGTATGGTGCGGTGTACCATGCCTATCCATATACTGCATTAGCCTGTCACGGTCCTTGACAGTGGCAGGCTGGATCCGGTATCCCTCGGCGTTGCCTTCACACGTGTGAAGACGATCCCTCGATGGTCTAATTCTCGGGAGAACGCAACCCAGTTCTCCTTCTCGCGAAGGATTACTGGCGGACCCTCTCCCTGACAGTAGGAAGCTATTCTACGTCCGGACGGTCCATAGTGTCAGCTAGGGCCTCGAATACGTTGATAACCGTTGTGGGCGTCGTCGGCGGTTACTCAAAGTTTTCTTCGGCTTCTTTTTCTGGAGCCAGAACCCGTCGGAGGGTGGCGATTCTTCTTTTGCAGAAACGGTCCATGATGCTG
Source organism: Vesta saturnalis (assembly GCA_036346205.1). NCBI lineage: Eukaryota > Metazoa > Arthropoda > Insecta > Coleoptera > Lampyridae > Vesta > Vesta saturnalis. The sequence continues at coordinate 284,689 of JARFJB010000200.1, read as the reverse complement.
CTGGAAGCGCTGTAGCAGCGATCTCTTCTTCCGTTTTCTAGAGCTTCTTCCCAAAGATGTCATTGTCGTAGAAGGGCGAGGGCACGAACTGGTCCTGCCCATCGGTCAGCACGACGTCATCGGGTAGGCGGAAGGACTCGTTCTCATCGTAACAACTCCGAATAGCGTACGGGTGTCTCTGACGGAAGGGTGGCTCTCTACCTCGCATCGTGAAAACGACGCAGGTAGCAGAACGTAGCGCACGTAAAAACTTTCAACAAAGTACGCTTACAATGTTAAAACGCGATGTTTACTAATCTGGTTGCAGGCAGCGAATGTCGTGTGTGATTATGTTAATATGACAACTACTATATGGCAAGATGACATGTCTTATTAGTTATTGAGCAAGTTACTAGATATGACAAGGCATATGAAACCACCAAAAATCAATTAAAACAAGTTTAGTGCTTAATTACAGGAATGGAACCTGGATAAACTACAATAATAAATACTTGTATGAGTTACAAGTATTATTCGACGCCCATTGTACGTTTCCTTAAGATTAAATAATGGACCTAATAGGAACTAATGTACTTCAAGGTAAAATTTGTTTAAATATGATGATTTATTTAAATTCAAAATAATAAACAACTAACTGTGAAATAAAGTTGTAAACGTCAAGATATTAACAACGCTACTTGATGCTTGAAATTTACATGTTTCTCACATTTGTCGCGAATAAGCTTATTACCTTCAAATTAATGGGCTAGGGTTAATGACCCACCAAAATTGATTAATTTTTGAAAGAACCGACATAAATAAATAACTTCCAATCGAATTTTTCAGAACTGTAGTCAAGAACTGACTAAAGGTGTTCCAATCTAGAATGAGGATACAATAACTAATGTGCTTATTGTAGTACGTGTAAAATGGATAACAGAAGAAAGGCACCCAAATAGTATTAAGGATTAGTTACTATAACATTACAGTTCTACGGAAAAAAATTACGGTTCCTTTTAACGAATGTTAAAACTGATATCATCTTAATGTAAACTAAAAGCATCCCTAGCAGCTCCGAATATACATACTATATTTCAGAGATGTTATATCCTAAATATTATAAAACTATTTATAACGGATGTTTAAAGAATATCTGCTTATAATATATTTAATATATAAGGTGTTAATTCTTTTGTAAGACATATCCGAAATTATGTGTATATTACAAAAAGATGTAAACCCAATATTTCTTTTTGAGATATTGTGGATATTTGCCGAATATTATAAATATTATAAAAAAAAGCAGATGTAACAGATGTTTAAAAGATATCCCCGTATAAGAACAAAAACTTCGTTACGATGACTTAGTTGATTTATTGATGAATACTTAATGAGATGTTACAACATTAACATTAATAATAATGACGATAATAATACTCCTTTTATAATACAAATTTTCTCCTTAAACTATAATTATCATAGGACTTAGGCCTGCTAACAAGATAATTAATTAAAGGAAGATTTTGGGAAGCAAACACGACCTATGAATGCTATTTGATAGTTTACAATTTAAAAATACGTAAATAAAGACATAAATTAAATAGAAATTAGTGTTTCAAAAATAAACACACATTCACAATTTAATGTTATAATTAACTAACCATGATGATTAAAATACATAACACCTTCTCCGTTAGCTTGAACATAAATTCAGGAAAATATTTGTTCAAGAAACAGCGTTCTAAATTTCCAATCTTATGCTTTTATGTAAGGTTGCTGAATAGAAGGATTACTACTTAGTTTATCGTGTACTCTCTTACTACTGCAGCATTTTGAATCAGTTTTACTTTACTGCATTGTAATTGATCAAGACCGCGTCCTAACTTAGGGATAGATAAAGAAGTAATATTTTCGTTTATTAATTTTTGTTTCAGCAAATCCAAATAATTAAATAAATCTTTGTAAGTCAGTCTGTCTCAAACATTTTCTTTGACAATTAAATGGAATATTTTAAAGTTTTTAAATTTTGATTCCAATATATCAAAAGCGCGAGTATCACTATTTTGTAAATGAGAGTAATTATCTATTAAGTTACGAATTTATAATGCTAATCCTGTTGACATTTCTTTGTCAATACTTGCACAATGAGCTACTTTATCATTTACCTTTAAAAGGTTATGGATAATTTCAATTACATTTTCATTTGTACTGATGTTATTAAAATAATGTTGGTTCGTAAGTATTTGGTGAAGGGAAATTCGTTTCAAAGAATAAAATATGATTTTCTGCATTGCTATTTAATTTTCCTGATTTATATACGATTTGGTAATCGTACTCTTCTAATTTGAGTCTCCATCTAGCACGTAACGGATCTTTAGAATTCATAAGCCAGACTAATGGTCGGTGGTCTGTGATCAACTGAAATTGGTGACCATACAGGTAAAGGCGAAAATGGTTAGTGGACCAGATTATTGCTAATAGCTCACGTTCGATTGTTGAGTAATTTTGTTCACCCTTGTTTAAAGTTCATAAAGCAAATGCAATTGATAAATCACTACATATCGGACCTTAGGATAATACAGCACTTATTGTAAAATTGGAAGCATCGGTTGTTAAATTGAAAGGTTTTTTTTGAAGTCTGGATATCTCAAAATAGGTTCTGATATTAATTTATGATTTAAAACTTCAAAAGAATTTTGTTGTTCCGACGTCCAATTGAAAATAACGCCTTTAGTAATTTTTTAAAGTGTGAAAAGCTTGAGAAATCTGATATGAACCTTCGATAATAACCAACTAATCCAAGAAATGATTTTATGTCGCGCGAATTTTTAGGAACAGGATAATTAACAATTGCGCTTACCTTATCTGGATCTGGTTTTACACCTTTATCTAAAATGACGTGACCTAAATATGTGACTTCTTTTCGCATAAACTCACATTTATCAGGTTGTATTTTTAAATTATGTTGACTGAAACGTTTGAAAATTTCGTTCAGTTTTCTTTTATAATTTTCTATGTTTGAAGCGTAAATAATTTTATTTATTATTTTATTTTGCCGGAAGCATCGATTTTCTTTGGTACTACACAAACCGGAGAAGACCAAGGATTTGAAGAAGGTTTAATTATTTTTTCTTTTAAAGTTGTATCGATTTGTGCGTTCACTTCTTTTGTGAACTTCCGGGTATCTATATGTTTTCGGGAAGATGGGAACTTGTGAAGTGACTGAAATTTCATGCGTGATAGTAGGAGTCGAAGACAAGATGTCGCCCTCTAAGTTAAATATATGATTAAATTCCTGACAAATTTTAATTAATGAATCTCGTTCTTCGGAATTGAGATGATCGGTACGAATTTGTTCAGAAATCCTTTTATTTCCCGAATAATCGTATCCTTTAGATTCGTTTAAGTTTAAAACTTCAAATTCAGAGATGGGTAATAATGTGAGAGAAGCTCACTAATTTTAACTGCCCTATCAGTAGTATTTCAAATGGATGTGATACATTTAGAATTTTGGTTAACTTTTACAATTGATTTGCAAAAAAATACACCATCGAGGATAGATACTTTTGGAATAATACCTTCCTTAATCTCAGGATTTGACACAGTGAATTCGATAAACGCTTCAGTGCGAGGAGAAATGATTGTATTAGAATCTTCCTTTTTTACTTTGAAATTAAGGGTAAAAGTGATATTAGAAAATTTTAATGTATTGGATTCAAAATCTACTTTAGCACTAATACTTTGAAGAAAATCATTTTCAAATAATCCATCTAATGGTACATTAGAGCTTGAAGGAATTACATGAAACATATGATTAGTTATTTTATTGTTAAACTTCAAAGGAATATCTGCAGTACCCAACGTCGAGATTGGATTATCTGTAACGTCTAGTCCTTTTAATTTAATAGTTCGATCTGTGCAAATTAAATCATTACCTTTAACTGATTCTAATTTTATTAGTGATATATCCGCACCAGTGTCGAGTAAAGTTTTAAAATATTATTTTCGTTAGATAAGCTACTACTAATGGTGGAAATGTATGCTGTTGTAGAATCTACCAGTGAAAATATTCTGCCTTGACGAGATTGATTTACTGTGGACAGGCAGGGCCTTACACAGTACTTAAGGAGTTTAAATTAGTTTTTGAGTTGCTTGGCATATCTAAATTTGTAGAAATTAATTGAATATTTGACGTAGGATTTGTGGTTCTGTTATCTTGTTCCCTTTTCCATTTTAAGCGTCTGCAATCTTTTATCTCGTGATTTGATTTTTTACAATAATTTCAAAATAGTTTAACAGGATTTACAAACTTTGAATGAGAATTTGGGGAGTTATTCGCAATTACGTTGTTAACTTTTGCTTCGCTTTTCATAAATTTATTTTCATTGAATTTAGGATTAATAGAATGATTTAATTTCTTATAACAATTAGCCGTTGTACGATTTGTTTTTTTGCAGAAATTACAATTATTGGGTTTTTTTATTAATTGATCGTGAGAATGATTAATATTATTTTCATTTTCAAACTTCATACAAAAGTATGAAGCTTCTTGATAATTTTTTGGTTCCTTTAATGAAACTAAACTTTGATAAGTGGGTAAACACCCGCTAGAAATTCCCGTAAACAAATGTTATCTTTCATTTTTAATAGACCTGGTAATGTAAAAGGATCGTTATTTTTTAAATTAATTGCTTTTATAAACTTTGAGTCTAAAATGTCTAGTCGTAACGCAAAATCCATTCGTTAGGTAACTGCCTACATGTTTGTGATTCTAAAATCAACTCATCGATACTTTGCCTAGGTGAAAATGTTTCTGTTAAACATTCTTTTAACTGTGCCCAAGAAGATATTATTTTTGTAGGAGCTATCATTTTAGCACGCCCGGTCAATTATTTTTTTTTTTTGCATAAACTAATAAAATTACGTTTTGATTTTCGCTTACCAATTTAAACGTAGCATCTGTATTTATAATAAATTCGTTTAATTTCGGATTAGATCCATCATATTTATCGATCCACTGGAATAGGGTGGGTATCTTATGTTCTTCAAAGAAAATAAATTCTTGACTGTCTGAATTTGTATTTTGAGAATTTTGTTGGCACATTTTATAATTGTCTATGAAAACTTTGAATTCGGTTTTAAGATTTGGATATAAATTTTTGTGATCAAAATTAGGCATTCATGCAAAATATAAAGCAATAGTGTACTTACAATACAGGTACTAATTTCATACTTGAACGAACACTTCTTGTCAATGGTGCTAAAACTGCTGGGCTGAACTGTAGAGTTGGACGCAGATCGAGACTTTTGTAAGATATATCCGAGATTGTGAGACATAAACCATTATTTCTCTTTAAGGTATAGATTAAGATATAGTGGATATTTGCCAAATATTTGTTAATTTCTTATTGTTATATAACGTCTCAAATCTTCCATAGTGGTTTTGTGTACATTTTCCAACAAATACTTGCATTCAAGATTTGAAAATATGTTTATAGGAAATTGGAATATTGACACAACAGAGGAATCTAAATACAATTAATAAATCAAATTAACAAGCTTTAACTATGTGCTGATTTCCATTTAATTGTTACCGTTGCTTTGCACCAAAACTTCATAAAGTTCCTATAAATTGAACTGCTCATAAGAAAAATTATAGGTATATATTTCTAACTAAAGTAAGAATAAGTTCTCTTGCAGACCGCGAGAAATTTTATAAACCGAGTCTAAAGGCGAGTTTTATAATTTTCCTAGGTCTGCTGCAGCACTTTCGTACCGAACTTTGAATACAATTTCGCATTCTAGACAAAATAGTTTAAATACAAGTTGTAGTAATTTACAATCTTTGTTTAGTAAACTTTTTATAGTTAATATTCTTGAAGATATTGTTAAAACAAGAAATGTCACTTGATTAGCGCATCTCGGTAATTACGCATTAGATAAAAGAATAGTTTATACAAAAGATGTGTATAATGATTATTTGAAACAACTTATATTTTTAAAAAAATGTGTAAATATTTATGAAAAAATTCTAAAAAAACTTGTAGTGTCCCTCTATAAAGTGACCTTTAGGCTATCCGAAATATACCAAAAATTCAAGATAATTACTGCATATTTAAAAAAAAAACTTTAAATACCAATGTTTTATCAAAATCGGACGAGCCGCTCTTGAGATATCGTGTTTACAAGCGGACGGCCTGGATAGAAATTTTTTTTTGCTGAATTATAATCTACTATCTCTAATTTGTCGAGGAAAGTGAAAAAATACGGCAAGAAATACGGTGTTAAAATTTTCGGTTTTGAAATCGTCGCATAACATCCCCAAGTAGTACAGAGGCACCTCACCTTTCACTTTTTGACGTCATTTGACCTTGGGATTTTCCAGGGGCTGCTACGTGGGGGACCGCATTTTCCACCTTTATTTTTACTCGCTTACGTGTAGGAAGTATTTTTGCACCCCTATTTTTACACATCCACGTGTGAGACCGTGTTTTCAACCCTTTCATCCTAATTATTTTTTACACACCCACGTGTGAGACCGTATTTTCAATCCTTTCTTTTCGAAGGCCCTTTTTCAACCCTAATTATTTTTTACTTGCGCACGTATAGGACGTATTTTTTCACCCCTATTTTTACACATCCACGTGTGAGACCGTGTTTTCAACCCTTTTTTAACTCTAATTTTCACACACCTACGTGTGAGACCGTATTTTCTACCCTTTTCTTTTCGGAGGCCCTTTCGACCCTAATTATTTTTACTCGCTTACGTATAGGACCGTATTTATTACCCTTATTTGTATGATTTCTTTTGGGGGTTATTTTTCAAACCTTATGGTTGTATTAAGGACCTTTTGACAGATAGGACTTTTTTTGTGGTTGCTGGTCTTGGCTTGGCTTGGGGCTGTATTTAGGGCTGGGGGCTGATCTAGGGATAAGTCTTAGGGCTGGGGGCTGGTCTAGGGATAAGTCTTAGGGTTGGACGTGGGGCTGGGGGTGGACCTAGACTTTGACTTGGGGTTGGTCTTAGGGTTATTTTTGATGGTATTAAGGTCCTTCTGGCTATATTAAGAACAGTACCCCTGGAGGTTGCACACGCATACAATGCTGGAAATTGCATAATCAATAAGATGTTATTATCGATCCTATTGCTTTAAAATGGTCAAATGCTATTGGATGATCTTTTACCTATACGAGAAAACGTATTTTCTAATAAGGATGTAAAATAGCAGCTGTGTTAAGGATTGATCTTGCGTGGAAGAATTTGAATGACTATCAAATTTAATTATAGAACACTTATTTTTATTGTAAATGTTATAATTAAAAATCCTCAGTGAGCTATAAAAAAATTTACTGACATTCCTAATGAAACAAATTTTTTATTAAGTTAATTAGTTAAATAACAGAATATTGTCTTCTACAACGAATATTAAAACATAGTTTACCTGCATTGAAATATGTTTAATATCCATCCGCCTTAATATTTTTTAAAGAAACTTAATGCTTAGACGTGTATTTATAACTGTAACTAAAAACCTGTAAATAAATAAAGGGTTAACACCACACTTACCAGCTCTGTACTTAAAGAACGTTTTTGATGTACTGCTTCACGAGTGATTGTCACCGCTTTGTGTTGCCTGTGTAATTAAACTTTCTAGGTTGTGTAAAAACCACCTATTGATTTCTCCACAGTGTAAAATATACAAACAACCTTATTATCTTTATCGCACTTACAGCAAATCGTATTTACCCTTCTAATAACAATTCGGTTTGAAAAAATATTCATGTTGTACATACGGACACACACAAATTGTTTTATAAAAAACCGTATTAAGAGTTTGGAAAGTTACATGTTTTAAATTCCACAATATGTAGCAAGAAATCACTGTTCATGTTTACTTTAGCTAATTACCGTGTAATTATATAACTTTGTTAAATTTAATAGTCTAAAATTGATTACCAATATAAATGGTTAACATAACTTCTTTTAAAAAACACTAAATCATAAATTTTATAACACGATTTTTAAAAACACACATGCTGAATTAAAAGAAAAAAACAATGGGTTTTTTTACAGGGCTCTTGATTAAAGCAATTAAAGCACTAAAAATCTCTTTTATTTATCAGAATAGAATGGTTGGGTAACAGGCGTTAAACAATAACCTGATCATTTAGAATTAAACATGTACTAAAATAGTTTTTTACAAAATCAGATATAGGTAAATTATGTAATCTAAAATATAGAAACATTAAGGTATAACGTCCACATACATCCGAATGACAGTCTTGTAGTGTTGTTTTATTGTATACGAAGCATCGGGAATTCTTCTCTAGGAAGCGTAAATGATATCCTAGCGGTGCTCGTTCAAAGGAATCGAAATACCCTCCATTACCATTCTTGTCAATATAGATAGCGGTCCAATGCTGTCCTGGTTTGTTTGCAGGATCTGTGTTTACGATAATTGCACACGCTTCAAATCTTTCAGCTCGTACGCAGAAGTTGTTGTTATACCGTATTCACTTCCTTCAATTTTTATCTGCATTTTGTTTCGAGGCTGTAGTACGTTTTCTAATACATAAACAGAATCTTCAATACTGTGATACGTGTAGCAACAAAACACATTAGCTAGTTAGTTTCAACTCTATATTACTTTACATGCAATCCTGATCTTATAAATAAATACATCTGCCAAAAAAGCTAATTAAACATAACTCCACGGCCTGGGTATAGCAAGCAACGCTTCCAATTATAGCTTTTAGTCAACAAAATAGTTCCTACAACTACATACAATCGACTAGTACTGCTTTAGCACGAGGATCAAACGAAAAACACGCATGCACGCACGCACGTACACACGCACTCACGCACGTAATCTCGCAAGAACGCTCGCACGCTCGTACGTACGCACGCACGTAATCACGCACGCTCGCACGCACGATCGCACGTACGCACGCTCGGACTTTATTTATTTCATCTTTTCTCTATTTTTCCGTAGATACCATTTTGAAAAATCTTCGAAAGTAATTTAAATGTGTACAAATAACAACCCCTTAAAAATTAAAATTCGTTTTTACGATTATTTGCTTAAACACGGCTATAAGATTAACCCTGCTGTTACTTTCGGGTCTATAACTTTTTTGTTTATTAATATCTAAACTTCGTAGTTAATGACTTTGTTTCTAATCCATTGAAGAATGAGGTGGCTTGTTTGTTTTAATAATTTTTTTCCTTACTTTTTTAAACATGATTGTTACATTGATGTTCCTCGGGTCATTATGACCCGAGGCTGTAATACATTAGCAGGACGTATAAATTTGTATTTCCAATTATTTTATATTGAAATTTGAGGATAGATATTATCCACATCATCACTTGCTTGTTCAAATGTCCCTACCTATGCAAGTTACTACAGCATTTTCGGCATGTCTGTAGCCGCGTGTGCAAGTCGAAACAGGAACAGACTTGCAACTTGCAGCAGGTATAAATATCATATCGCAGTATGCAACCGACAGTTTTGTTTGTTACGTTGCAGAGTAAAGTGCGGTTTGTTGTACGTACTACCAGTTCTCCTAAAGTACTGAAATAACAATAATGGCAAAAAAATATCTTAGTGGTGAAGACTTAATAAAACTCATTGATAATTTGAGTGACATTAGTGACGATGAAGCTTCTGAAGAGGAAGATAATATCAGTGAAGATAGTGGTTATGAACAGTCAGACGATGATTTTTTCGACGATGCTGGACGGACAAATCCTACGCAATTGATGCCACCTGCTCAATCGGTTCAATCTGAAGATAATGCCATAACTTGGATGTTAGATCCATTTCCTCAATCAGGGCGTGCAACTAGTGCAAATATCATAAAAGTCGCTCCAGGTCCAACTAGATACAGCAATGCACGAGTCCAAGATGTAAAATCTACATTTCAGATATTTTTCAATAGTTCTCTGGAAAATATAATTTTGAAAATGACATCGAAGGTCGTAGAGTGTACGGTGACAAGTGGCAAGAATTACATGACATTACGTTACAGGTGTACATAGGTTTGTTACTGTTAGGAGGAGTTTACAGATCGCATGATGAATCTACCAGAAGTTTGTGGAATGCAGAGACAGGCAGACCTCTTTTTCGCGGAACAATATCGTTGAAACGATTTTATTACATATCACGCGTGTTACGGTTTGATAATAAAGAAGATCGTCAAGAAAGAAGGCTTCGGGATAAGTTGGTTTCTATTAGCGAATTTTGGGACAAATGGGCTGAAATACTGCCAAAATTGTACAATCCTGGGCAAAACATAACTGTGGACGAACAGCTGGTTGCATTTAGAGGTCGTTGTCCATTCAAGCAGTATATACCAAGCAATCCAGCAAAATATGGCATCAAAATATGGACGCGTTGTGATAGTGCAAGTTCTTATGCTTTAGAAGTTCAAGTATATACGGGAAAACCACCTGGGGAAAACCTGGGAAGGATCAGGGGCTGAGAGTAGTTTTAGACTTTACTTATGGAGTAAGAGGTCAGAACGTAACTTGCGACAATTTCTTTACATCGTATAGATTGGGTCAAACGCTTCTCAAAGGAAATCTTATTATGTTAGGGACTGTCAGGAAAAGCAAGCCTGAGCTACCTATTATGGAAGTGAATAACATTGTGCATAGTTCCAAATTTCATTTTACTAAAGATACCGCACTTGTGTCTTATATTCCAAAAAAATACAAGAAGGTCATTCTAATGAGTACGTTTCATAACCAGAAACAAATAAGCGACAGAGAAGACGAAAAACCACAAATTATACTTGATTATAATTTTACCAAAGGAGCAGTTGATACATTAGATCAGCTAATCGGTGCATACACATGCAAACTAAAAACAAATCGATGACCCATAATCTTATTTTATAACATTTTAGATACCAGTGCCTATAATGCTTTCGTCTTATGGTGCGAAATAAATTCAGACTGGAATAAAAATGTTTTGTTCAAAAGAAGACTGTTTTTGGAACAACTGGGAAAACAATTGGTAAATCCTTACATTTTGTCCAAAAAACATCTTTCCCGTAATGAACAAGCAGCTGCAATTGTAACAGCTATTCAACAACCATTAGTGGAAAATTCTACCGCACCTCTTCCTGGAACTAGCAACTAAAACAAACGAGCACGCTGCAAATTTTGCCCTTCAAAATGTGATAACAAAACTAATATGACCTGCATTAAGTGTAAAAAATATTTGTGTAAAGAACACGTGACATATTATTGTCCTGACTGTAAGAAGTAGTGGATCATTTCAATTATTAGGCCTACCAACGAGTTGAAAATTACATGCGCCTAATTTTTGTTACATAAACTTGTTGCTTTCGAATTAAAAATAATTCGTATATAAATTAACAACCTTTCCTAAATGTAAAATTTAAAAATTCAATTCAATAAAGAAGTATATGAAAAGACGGGTATAGTCCGTAAAATGAATGATTGCGAATTTCGGCTTAGCCCTTTATTTGGGGTGCACACTCGTAGTTTGTATCTATTTCGTTCTAACACACAATATTTGGAAATAGAGAGAATGGAACGCTACATTATCGTCCCTGCGGGTGGTGAATTAAGACGGAAACTATACGTTTAAAACATCTGTATTTGTGTCAGGTGTGTTAGAAGCAGATGGTAATATTTGTTTTAGGCACCTATTTAAAGACTAAATTGTCTGTTGTAATCCTTTGACAGTGGTATTCAAACATTTTCTTTAATTCTCAATAAAATCTTAATAATAATAATAATAATTATAATAATAATGTTTAATTTTCCAAACAGTATAAACCAAAACAGGACAAATCCAGAGCTATATAAAAAAATTGTGCGAGTAAAGCAGTTTTAACTTAAGTAGACATTGCAATAAGGGTACATTAATCAAATTATGTCCTTAAAGTAATTGTATAAACATGATTATAGTAGAACAGACAATAGAGGCAAAAATACAAACTCATTCTATAGTGCTTAACACTCTTTGTGGTGTATCATTAATAATGCACTTTGTTAGATATCATGTTAAGATTATGACAAATAATGTAAACTGGGGAATACTGAAGGTTAGTGTTGCATTTAGGTAAATAAAAAATAGCGGCGTATCTTGAAGATAAACGTGGAACTACAAAGTATAGTTATTATTAAGAACACAGTGTTACAAATTGAGTTGCAAATTAGACCCTTTTCGTTAATTTATCCTATACTAATTGTTAAAATATCAATATTATGTTAATATTACATTCTTCTACTTAAAACTGCATATTAAACTACATGCATACTTACAGTTACTTGTAGTTTTTATTTATTGCAAAAATACTGAAATTTAAAATTACAAATGGTTTGAACAAAATTCAATTATTTGCATACATATTTGTGGACTCTGCATTGTGTAAAATAATGATATATTAATGACCCATGTTCTTTAATGTACTTATTCAGAAAGTTTATTATAAGGTAATTTTGCTTATAGGAATAAATTATATTATCATATTTTCAATTACGTTTTAATTTTTTTTATTAATTGAAGGAATATAATATATTTAGTTGTTAGTCACAAACAAATCAGTTACGGAAGTCACCTTTAATGTTCCAAAGGACAATATTTTATTCTCATGATAGTATCATAACAAATACCGATTACCAACCAATAATAGATTATATTATTATATAAAATATGTTTGTTCTTGTCCAACAGTTCTATAAATGTCTAATCTTGCTTAATCCCAAAATTCAAGCAAACAATAAGTTTACTTAAATCCGAATTAATGCTAAGATTAAGTTAGTTAATTACTTGTATTGTAATAAACCAGATGTATCTTTGTAAATAAAATTTTGTTAGTGTTTAAAAACTACTAATTTTCGTCCACGAACATAACTCGCGAAATTCGCAATCATTCATTTTACGGACTATACTAAACTAGCTTAAGGAAACAGATGAAAGGATTTACTGCATTGGATGGAAGAGAACTTTCAAGAATGCGTCGGTTCACTATGGATGTTTGTCATGCTCGCTTAAGTGTATTTTAAGAAACAAACTTTTCTGGATGTACTTTTCTCCCATAAATGTAAAGCTTATTTTCAAAGTTTGTCCTTGGTTTACCTGCTTTTTAGAAATATGACGTCGCAATAACTGCACCGTAATCCTAAAATGAGGGTATATTTAAAAAGTAGTCGTTGCATTAGTCATATCGAGCTGGTAGCGTAGTGGGGACACGACTTCATGGATATTCAAATCAGTACAATTGTACTGAAATCGGCACAAGCACAGGATTATCAGCAGATCAGTATAATTGGTAATTTTTTCAGTACAATCCTTATCAAACTACCTATTCAGATTTAATTCTTTAGTTTAATTCGTAGCTAACATATTCAACATCAACGTAAAATAGAAGTTTTTTCTTTAGTTTAACATTACAAATGGGGAACAATTTGAAGAAGCCACGCTTTTTTAGTTATATAATTACATTTGTGTTTACACGTTCTCCAGTAACAGTACTGCACTGCAATACCGTTTTCATGCGTTTTCGTTTGTCAATGTCAAATATCAAAAGTCAAAACTTTCAATAGGGCATAGGTAATGACTGCAGAGTCAATGCAGACCTGTTTTTTAGGTTTTTGTTTATAATGGTATTTTTAGACAAGTAAGTCATGTAGTGTGTTGAATATAAATAACTAATTTTTCTGATTGAAGGTGGTTAACTCAGAAAAACTCTAACGATAATGTTGATGTAAATAGTATTGCCACTTAGCAGTAAAAATCGCGAAGAAAATGTTGAGTCAGCGTAATATCGACTCAAAATCAGACGAGAATGATAACACTGACAACAGATGTAATTCAAGTTAAACCGAAAAGAGCTCCGTGAAAATCCTATATTGATCCAGCTTCAGTTAAAGATCGATTTCCTTGGATAGACGACAAAAAAAACATATTTATTTTGTACCTTATGGAAATCTAAACTTGCAGGTGGGATATTTCACTTAAAGAGGCATCAAAGGAATGAAAGTCATCAAAATGCTGAAGATGATGTCAAACGAAACTACAAAGTTACTAAGTATGTAATAGAAGCTGATTGCACACCTGTAGCAATAAGACGAGCTGAAGTGAAGTTATGTGCCTACATATGTGAAAGAAATTTAGCTCTTCTAATGTACACATTACCAGGTTTATGCGCAAATGTTTATCAAAACTCAAAGGTAGCGCTTGGAGTAAAACTAAAAAAAAGAAAGCAACAAAAGTTGTAACAGAAGTGATGACACCCTTTTTTTATAAAGAAATTGTTGAAACCTACCAAATCATATTTTTCCATCATAATAGGTGAAACAACTGATGTGAGTGCAGAGACTGTATTAATTGTCATTACCAGGTATTGCAAAGATGGCAAGGTACAAGATAGAATTTTAGAATTGATTAAAGTAGACAGTGGAATAGCTGAAAGCATTTTCCATAAAGCAAAAATATATTAGATGAAAATAAAATACCGTACAACAATTTTATTGCATTTGAAGCAGATGCTGCAGCTTCCACGATGGATGTCTCCATGGAGTTCAAGCAAAACTGAAAAAGATAATACCTAACATGCGTGTACAATTCCTTGCGTTTGTTTTCCTCTGGAGCAACAAAAATGTTACCTCAAGTTGTAGAACAATTTGCCAGGGATGTCTATTCATATTTTAGTAATAGTTGCACAGGATTGCGAGAGTTACAAGAATGCCAAGTGTTTGCTTACAGAAGCCCCAAAAATGCTTCATGTGAGTCAGACAAGATGATTACCATTGAGGGTATTATATGATGTACAAATTCAACAGTATTCATTTATACTTCTTAATTTTAGGCTGTTGTGGATAGACTTCTTGAGCACTGGAAAGCTTTGAGGCTATATTTTCAAAATACTGCATTGAATGATTGATTACCCAATGCAAAATCAATTTTAAATGAATTGAATAATCCCATATTCAAAGTGTATACTTACTGTTTTTGAGCTATATTTTAAATATAATCATCAAAATTAATCTTGAACTACAGTCAGAAAGTCCAAAATTTTCTCTTTTACTCGACATAATTTCTACATCATACAAAACAGTCCTGAGGAATTTTATCAAACGTGAAGTATTGAATACAATCGAATTTAGTCTTATCAATGTTACACATCCTGCGAACTTCAAGAACTTAGGGGAAATGTATTGTGCAGCGAAAGTTGAGGTTTTTTGGATGAGCAAAACGTTGATCACAATGATATAGAGAATGTCCATAAACATGTGTTGAAATTTTACATTGAATTTTTTACACAGTTGAAATCGCGGTTTAAGTTTAACAATATGCATGACAAATTTGCTCAAAAATTTTGTCCTTCTGTGTTTTGAAAACATCCTAATTTATTTCAGATTTTGTTAATCTTTTTCCTCAGTAAAATGTAATATTGAAATAATCAATTCGGAATATCGCATGCGTTTAGATATTCACTTACAAAATTTTAGTAACAATATTGATGAATTTTGGAGAACAGTGTCTCTAATGAAAAAAGGATCTAAATGAATGTATATTTGCCAGTTTAATGGAGGCTGTCAAAATGATTTTTATTTTGCCACACTCATCAGCTGCAGCAGAAAAAGATTAAGTAAAACTAAACTTAGAAGTCGTTTGAAACTAGAAACTTGTAACGCAATTTTAATTGTGAAAGACAGTTTGAAATTTTATAAGCAGGGTACAGTGAGTTGGGAACCACCTAGAGGAATGTTGAACTACACTAATTCAACATTTGAATCGAGTGATGATTAATTACCAAAGAATTAAAAGGCAGTGTGTAGGTATGTTCAAAATCGTCATTTAAGGGCTCTTATAATGACGCTTCCTTATAAAGATGATCGACGTTTTAGCATTTTTATGATTATAATTACTCACAAAACTTGGTTTTAGGGTAAGGAGTATGTTCCGCCGATCCTCGTTATAAAGACGAGCCCTTATAATGACGATTTTGTACGTACGTAGACACTGCCTTATTTTTATATTATTTTTTTACCGTTAGTGAGACTGAGCAGATTAATTATCACAGAATTATTTATTTTTTTTACATGAGAAAAGAGATGTTTTTTTAATATTTTTTATAGATTATATATTTTCAAATAAACTCAAAAGGAAAAAAACAAAAGTGTTTTCCTTGAACCAAAACAACAACCAGCATTTAATACTAGCATTTAATGAAAAAGATGGCAGTGCAGTACAATCGAGGTCAAAACAGTACAATTTTAATCTCGCAGTCGGTGGAAACGAAAAAGACTCTAGGAACAACCCTCTGACGACCTGCTTAGCATTCGGGAAGTAATGGATTCGATTCCCGTTACCGTCTACCTTGTATGAGGATTCTTCAGGGGGTTTTCCTCATACACATGTAGCGGCATGGTCACTGCGTATATGCACACCATGTTCGGCTACTTAGGTGAATGCTGGGGTAGTATTTTCCCTCAGAACCCTAACTCCGTTCCTTCCGATTCGATCCTGACCACACCCATCCTTAATCCCACCATGAATATATACGTAACATATGTATACATGCTGGGAATCCATGATTGTGGCTGAAGGAGCTCGAAAAGCTCGAGCAGCCCGTCCTCCCCCTTGGGGAGGGAGTGAAATACGTAGCCCTTTCTCCTGTATTAGTCATTTTATTTTTAACAGTTGTACTGCAATTGTTTTTTTCTATTTGCCGGTGAATTTTTTAAGTGTGCTTAAAAATAATTTTACTCAATAAGGTAAATGTTTTTTTATACTTTTATAAATCCTTATATTTATATTTCTAAACAAGTCTGCCAAATATAGAAAAGCAAAAAGCCGTTTTATAGAGAAAGTTATTCAACGATATCAAGCATTTTACTCGAATTTAAGTTTTACTGGAGATAGTTACATACAGTAGATGCTCAGATAAGTTCCACTTCAAATTCTGTCCATCCCATATTCAAAGTATAGTGTCGGAACGAAGCCAAGGTTTCAAGAAAACGCAGCCTCATCAAATGTACTTTTAACATGATTGCCTTGGGCTTTTGTAGAAGATATAAACATCTTGGAAGAAAAATTAAACGATGAGTTAAATAAGAATGCTCTGGTACGTACATTTTTTTTAACTACAAGTAAACTAAAATTTGAGTTAAGTTATAAACATTCTTGCATTCTAAAATGGATTGTTTTGATTAATTAAGTATTTATTATTCAATGAATGTTGTTATTTAAAACTATATTTTATTATTATGACTTTTTTAATTAAGTTTTAGATGACACGTTTTTTTATTAATTAAAAAGTGGATAAATTAATTAATAATCAGTTTCCGTTTCTAATAAGAAAATGATTTTTTCATTATTAATTATGTTGCAGATTCTGCTGTTGTACCTTGTTGATGGAGAAACGCCTCATAAGTCCATTTATTTACAAATGGGAAAATTATTGACCCATACCTAGAAGTCAACTATTCCTGCGTTGGAAAATATTACCTTTTTGTAGACTCACACTGTTTAGTGTTATTGTAGTTAAGTTTATTATATGCATCTAATTTAAATAATATTATTTGTATTAACTTGATGAAAATTTAAATTTTTATATAAATATACATATATGCATAAAAATATTTCACAATAATTAGATACTATATTAGACAACGCTTTTCTCTGCTGACTGAGCAACAAAAACAAAAAAAAACAATCAATTAGTACTGGTTACTCTTACACATTAATTGAATTTATGTAGGACAAACAATTCGAAATTTTGAAGTCAAATACAAAGAACGCATCACAACACCAGTCTATTAGCATTGTTTTTTTCATTTTTATTTTGTTATACTAGTATAAATAATTTGCCAATCAGCCTGACGATCCTGCAGTAGGCAGAAACGCATCAACTAATACAGTGCCTAATTATATAATATATATATATATATATATATATATATATATATTGTAATGGTTATAGTTTAATTTTTTTATGTATAAAGGCGAGCAAGTGAGTACTAAAATGTGGCTAAATAATTTATATTTAATCTTTAAATTCAATTTCTACTGCATGGGGATTATGAGTTCTTATTGTAATAATCTTAACAAAAATATATAATACGCCGTACTAGTTCAGTAATCTCTTTTGGGGATAGGGTTCAATTTTATTTAACATTTATTGTTGGCAATATAACTTGAATCTGTGAATATACATGATCAAATTGTATTTTACAATAAACAGTTACAATGTGAAACCAACTTTGTTGAGATCTGTACAAAATACACATGCGTTGCGCACTTAATACTGAAATAAATGTAGCCTGTCAAAAATTTCTACAATTGATCGAAATTATTGGGCACAATTTTAATTTTGTTTGAGGCAAACTTAATAATTTTAATATAACGCTGAATCATTTACTTTTCAGATATTGACACGTGAATTCGTACAAACATTTATACATTATTTAAAAAAATTAAATACCGGACATCAAAGAAATAATCAATGCAATAGGGTTATGAAAGCGAAATACAACTCACATATGTTGCTGCAAATTCCAAATAATGTTCATTTTGGGTTGGTCCACATTAAACATTGGACGTAGACTTTCTTCCATAAATCGGTGATACTGCCTTGCTGTCCCAAATATGCTGCTTAACATTC
Source organism: Vesta saturnalis (assembly GCA_036346205.1). Classification (NCBI taxonomy): domain Eukaryota; kingdom Metazoa; phylum Arthropoda; class Insecta; order Coleoptera; family Lampyridae; genus Vesta; species Vesta saturnalis. The sequence continues at coordinate 266,059 of JARFJB010000200.1, read as the reverse complement.
CATAATTTCATCCAATCAAATAACTGTTGGCTGTTCTTCATGTGGTAAATACGATGTACTTAATGCTCAAATACTTATAAGCAAACACATTATTTTGTTTGTGTTAATTTTAAAATGTATTATTTATTTAATAATTTCTCGGGTTTAATTTAGTATTTTAAATTCACATAGATTTTGTATTCACTTGCACCTTTATTTTAGATTCCGTTATTGAAGTGAAGATTTATTTTATGATCGTAATCACTAACAACAAAATAAATATCGAATCCAAGATAATTGAAGAATTTATTAACATACAAAAAAAATTGCATATCACCCGATGTTTACACACGATCTTGAAAAACGAAACGATTACGAATTTTCAATTTTTTTTCTACATTACACACAAAAGATTCTAGCTTCTGATTGGTCTAAACAAAATTGTAAACTTAACTAAAACATAAATTATGCTATATCTTTTTTAATACAATTCGGATTTGACTTTTAATTACAGATTTGGAATCAGGGCAAAATTCCGCATAAAAGACATCTCACAAGCCCTATTTTGCTTCGATAATTTTCAATCTGACAAATTATAATCTAAATTTACTAATATCAAGAAAACCTTACATCCTACAACTAAACTAATTACATATTCAAATTCCACATAACAAACTGTATCAGAATACATTTATTTCAACCCACTTTATTTAAATTTTACAAAACTTCTACTTTCTCGTTTAAAATTTAGGTAGTTAACCTAACTTTTCTAATTTTATGTTTATATCACATATGTATAGTTAAATTCCTTGTTGAACTGAGGGAAACTTACTATTAAATGTTTTAATAATTTATTTTAAACTTATCTTACCCTATAAAAGCTATAATTTTGTGAAATTCTTGCAAATAATACTTAACCTAACTTAACATAAATTTACTTTTAATTTGTGTAATAACTGTTTATAACATTTGAAATGTTCATAAAATGTGTTCTTATATTTGTCTCTAACACCAATATTGTTCACTTGTACTCCATAGTTCTTAATTTTGTCAATTCACATTTTCACATCGTATAACTATTTTGTCAATTTTTGTATAGAATTTGCAATTTTATATTAAATATCACACTGTACAATTGTTGTTCATGTACTTAAATATGTGTTTAAATCATTATCACTTCTTCTTATGCATGTTTGATGTACGTTGTCTTTGAATTACAAAAATACTATGTTCGTATCGTACCCTTACTTTCATATTTTAAATAGTTTATGCATTGTACCTAATACTATACATTCTACATATTATAATTATCATATTCCATTTGATCAATATCTGATATGTGTTCAAAATGCTACAATTCAATGAATAAAATGCGAAATTACACAAATAAGTTACACGAAACAAATCGTACGCATTAATATTAATCATGTTGAACTTTCTCACATGCTACTGGTATGGCTCAATGCTTTTATGAAAATAACAAACATGTAAACCCCACAAAGCCTGTTTTGTCATATCAAAACCATAATTTTGCACTCGTAACTATTTTTTCATTGAAAACGAACTGTATACTTCCACAAATTTATCTAATTTGCCTACTATAGAAAATTTCAAATTCAATAAACTCTAGCCCCTTTATTATTCCTACTTAATCATCTCAATATATATATATATATATATATATATATATATATATATATATATATATATATATATATATATATATAATAATATATATATAACAGTGACTATAAGCGGAATTGCTCCATAACTCCCTTACTATTACAAATACGAAAAAATGTCTTATATAAAAGTTGTCCACAGTCATAAACTACACGTTTTAAAATTATTTTCAGAAAGGGCGGACTTCCCGTTATACCGGAAACTCATGCCAACTTCGTTATTTTAAATAGAACAACCTATATATTATTACCTTTTTGAATTCCTCGTTGAATTTAAAGGTCACTTTAATAACCACACTAGGGGTCTACGTCGCATTGCTTCTGAGTTAGTTTGCAGTGCCTCCGAAAACTTTCAATATCCCGAAGACGGATACCGGTAGAGAGATTTGGCTTTCGTTTTTTACTTCCGAAAAGGGTACCGCATCATACTCATTCATTGCCAAAAATCTTGCTTTTAGAATTCAATAACTTCTATCCCTCCGAAAATATTTTTTTTCAAACATGGATAACTTGATTTTTTTAAATGTAACCACCCATATTTTCTTATATCAGCGGAAAGGAAATTAAATTTCCTTTCCGTTGATGTAACATTATCGCTATTTTGGAGTGATAGTTTTCGAGATATTCATATTTTTATCTAATTTCAGTTTTTGTTAGGCATTGCCGCGGTGCTTTGTATCGCTTCGAAAATAACTTTTTTCAAACATGGATCACTTGATTTTTTTAATGCAAAAGAAATAAACAATAAATAATCAAGAATTAAGAACACAAAACTCAAAAGAAATACACAAGAAATACATAAGGAATGAACAATAAATACATAAGGATTGCACAAGTAATACAACATAATTCTTTAAGGCTTACACAAGAAATAGAGAAGAAATGCACAAGAAATACACAATAAATACATAAGGAACGATCAATAAATACATAAGGACAATTACTTAACGATTACAGAAGATATACAAAAGGAATGCACAATAAATACATAATATTACTAAAGGATTACGCAAGAAATCCACATCAATTACACAAGAATTACACAAGATTCAAGAATGACAAGAATAACGCAGGAACGACAAACAAATCACACAAGTATTATTGATAACACACCTCTTGCAGATCTCAATGCTGCAACACTATTTACCCGTAGAAATGAACACAGGCTTCTGTTTTGATGTTCATAATAAATGTTCAAAATGTCCCCCGTTTTGTTGAAGACATAACTGCATACGTTTCCTAAACTCCAGATCAACTCTGTCCAAAATGTCAGGTGTAACGTCTCGGAACGGCAGAGTAATTCTGTTCTGCATGTCTCAGCCGTAGTTGTAGCAGTATGGTATACTTCATTTTTTATAAAACCCCACAAAAAATAATCCAGCTTGGTCAAATCTGGAGATCGCGGTGGCCAAGGTACCGGTCCTCCTCCACCAATCCATCGATTTGGAAACTGTTCGTCTAAAATTAGGCGAACTCGTCTAGCGTTATGAGAGGGAGCCTCGTCATGCTGCATCCACATATTCTGAAGTCTCCCCATCGGAATGTCAAATAACATATTATCCAGGTCATTTTGAAGGAATTGGGCATACATTTCCCCAGATAAATGGCCATTAAAAAAGAAGGGTCCAATAATATTGTTTCCTAAAATGCCCGCCCAAACATTTAGAGCCCAACGATACTGAAAATTCGTTGTCCTGAAGTAATGTTGATTTTCTGTGTCATAATAATAAAAGTTATGTCGATTTACGTGTCCTTTTGGGTGGAATGTCGACTCATCGGAGAACAGAACCTTCTTAAAAAACGACTCATCTTCCTCTACCCTATCAAGCGCCCACTGACAAAACACACGTCTTCTCTCTAAATCACCACCTAGCAACTCTTGATGCAGCTGTACTGGAAAGGGATGGTACTTATGCCGACGTAAAATTCTTTGTACCGATGTCTTACTGACGTTAGTTGCACTGCTAATATCCCTCGAACTAACGTGAAGATTTTCCTGAACAGAACCCAACACTAAAAATTCATTTTCTTCAGTGGTTATCCTGTTGACACGTTCCCTCGTTTGATACTGCACGCGTCCGGTGTTTGTAAAACGTTGTAACAACTTTTGAAAGGCTCTTTCTCGGGGAAGTCTTCGTTCAGGATACCGTACAGCATAAATCCTTGACGCCAATAACGCATTTCTTTGGCGTTCTCCAAGAATGAAAGTCATGTCAATCAACCCTGCGTCGGACAACAACATTTTAATGGAAATGTCTTGTAGAAACACTTAAACTGATACACATGACAGAAGCTCGAGAAACTGACGTTTCTTGTCAGTTGTTTAAAATAATTGACAAACGTTTTCCAAAGCACCCGGCAATGCACAATAAAAACTGAAATTAGATAAAAATGTGAATATCTCGAAAACTATCACTCCAAAATATCGATAATGTTACATCAATGGAAAGGAAATTTAATTTCCTATCCGCTGATGTAAGAAAATATGGGTGGTTCCATTTAAAAAAATCAAGTTATCCATGTTTGAAAAAAAATATTTTCGGAGCGATAGAAATTATTGAATTCTAGAAGCAAGATTTTTGGCAATGAATGAGAATGATGCGGTATCCATCTTGGAGATATTGAAAGTTTTCGGGGGCACTGCAAACGTCATTTTTTCTATAAATGTCAAATAACTCAAGCAATGCGACGTGGACCCATAGTATGGTTATTAAAGTGACTGTTAAATTCAACGAGGAATTCAAAAATGTAATAATATATAGGTTGTTTTATTTAAAATAACGAAGTTGGCATGAGTTTCCGGTATAACCGGAAGTCCGCCATTTCTGAAAATAATTTTAAAACGTGTAGTTTATGACCGTGGACAACTTTTATATAAGACATTTTTTAATATTTGTAATAGTAAGGGAGTTATGGAGCAATCCCACTTAAGTGGGCAACCCTGTAAATATATATATATATATATATATATATATATATATATATATATATATATATATATATATATATATATGAATAATCTAAATTAAACTTTAACTCCTTATCAACTTTGTGTCAGTTTTGTTAAAGTTCTTTCAACTGGAACACTACATATATTTTCGTCATCAGCCAAATGGACCGATATTTGTTATCAGTGGCGAAATATAATGCTAAAAGTTGACCTAACTAAACGCAGGGACGTAATGAATTCACGGAGGTGTCTTTTTGTGACATATGTATATAGTTCTGAAGTTGACTATTGAAAGAAACAAGAAATTAAAATTTAACAGTCGTATATAGAAAATCAAAAGAGAGGAAGTGGTAACCGACCATTAAAGTTAACTAATTTCCTTTCTTCGCTCATAGGTCAAAATTCAACATACAAAAATAATAATTTCTACAATTTTATTTAAAAACAATTATGACAACAATTGTTTGTATGGTAACCAATTACCTTCAAGCACTGCCTATAAATTACGGCAAAAACTACAATTGGTGGCTGAATCTGTTCAATAGTGAACATTCTAAATAAATTCCGGTAAAATAATAAACATTTTACATTCAAGTATGTTCTAACTGTACGATTTTTCACAATTATAGTAAATACTTATATACGAAATGTGGGAATTGATAAGTTTCAAAACTATTTCCCAAATGTACACAATTTAAGTATGTAAGAATAAGTAAACTTACAAAAAGTCAAACTTAAAACAGATATTTTGGAATAAAGTTTTAATATAATGCATTTTTTCTCAGAGCCTACAAGATGACGACACACAATAGCTACTGATGAGGAGATAAGGAAGTCAGTTGCACTTTATTTAACCACCTCAAAGGATCGGTTAATTCGCAAAGAAAAAACAATTTAACGTAATACACACACACACACACACACACACACACACACGCACGCACGCACGCACGCACGCACGCACACAGACTCACACGCACACGCACACGCACACGCACACAACAATCTGAACATTTTCATTTGTTGTGAAATTTGAATGTACCTACCTATATTTTTTGCCATAAAATTTGAGATAAAGTTAATATAACATTATGTATTAAAACCACAAAATTCGCAAAATATAAAATACATTCGTGATTTTATTCACAACGGCTGAAAATATTTAGATGAAATTTTGTTAATGTGTATTGTTTGGTCAAACTTAAAAGATAGGATAGCATTTATCTTGATAAGTTACGGTTAATATCTTTATTGCAAAGATTTTGTATAACGAAAGGGAAAAGAAAAAAGAGGGAGAAGAAGAGGAGAGGAGAGGGAGAAAAGGAGAAGAGGGAGAGGAAAGAGAAAGAGGAGAGGAGAAGAGGAGAGAAGAGAGAGGGAGAGGAGAGGAGAGAGGAGAGGGAGAGGAGAGGGAGAGGGAGAGGGAGAGGGAAGAGGAGAGGGAGAGGAAGAGGGAGAGGGAGAGGGAGAGGAGAGGAGAGGGAGGAGGGAGAGGGAGAGGAGAGGGAGAGGAGAGGGAGAGGGAGAAGAGGGAGAGGGAGAGGGAGAGGGAGAGGGAGAGGGAGAGAGAGAGGAGAGGAGAGGAGAGGAGAGGGAGAGGAGAGGAGAGGGAGAGGAGAGGGAGAGAGAGGGAGAGGAGAGGAGAGGAGAGGAGAGGGAGAGGAGAGGGAGAGGAGAGAAGGAGAGGGAGAGGGAGAAGGGAGAGGGAGAAGAGAGAGGGAGAGGAGAGGAGAGAGGAGAGAGGAGAAGGGAGAGGGAGAGAGAGGAAAGAGAGGAGAGGAGAGGAGAGAGAGGGAGAGGGAGAGGAGAGGGAAAGAGGGAGAGGGAGAGGGAGAGGGAGAAGAGGAGAGGGAAGAGGGAGAAGAGGGAGAGGAGAAGAGGGAGAGAGAGGGAGAGGAGAAGAGAGAAGAGGGAGAGAGGAGAGGGAGAGGGAGAGGAGAGGGAGAGGGAGAGGAGAGGGAGAGGGAGAAAGAGGAGAGGAGAGGAGAGGGAGAGGGAGAAGGGAGAGGAAGAGGAGAGGGAGAGGAGAGAAGAGGGAGAGGAGAGGGAGAGGAGAGGGAGAGGGAAGAGGGAGAGGGAGGGAGGGAAAGAAAGGGAGAAGGGGAGAGGGAGAGGGAGAGGGAGAAGGGAGAGGAGAGGGAGAGGGAGAGGAGAAGAGGGAGAGGGAGAGGGAGAGGAGAGAGGGAGAGGAGAGGAGAAGAGGGAGAGGGAGAGGGAAAGAGGGAGAGGAAGAGGGAGAGGAGAAGAGGAGAAAGAGGAGAGGGAGAGGAGAGAGGGAAGAGGGAGAAGGGAAGGAGAAAGAGGAGAGGGAGAGGAGAGGGAGAGGAGAGGGAGAGGAGAGAGGGAGAGGGAGAGGAGAGGGAGAGGAGGAGAGGAGATTATAGGTTATTAGGTTAGTTTACTTTTAGTTAATTAGGTTAGGTTAGTTAGGTTTAGTTAGGTTAGTTAGGTTAGTCAGGTTATTTTAGGTTAGGTTAGGTTAGGTTTAGGTTAGCTTAGGTTAGGTTAGGTTAGGTTACGTTAGGTTAGGTTTCTAATACACTAATCCCCTTATTTTCTATAATTTAGGCGTCATGCCAAAGCAAGTGGGCCATACTGAATCGACAACAAATTTTCTTGGTGGATATTTAGCGCACTATATGTTCCTGAAGATGGTTAAGATTTGGGACAGAACCTTTGATTATTTTTTTCATGCTGGCAAGACATCTATCGATCCTCTTTCATCCGATGATGAGCCTGCTATAGAACGGGAACCTGAAAATGAAGATGAACACGAAGAAGAAATTGAATTTAAATTTTTTTAAATTAATAGTGCTTACTTACATTTCTCCCTTTTTATAGAGGTATATTCCTATCAATCAATTCATTTTGAAAAAATTTCATTTTTTTAATTTTCAAAATTAAAAAAAAATCCTTCCCGTCATTTCCGGAGAAAAATTCTTGCAGATTTGGATTCAGCATACACGAATTAGCATAGGAAAAAAATGGCGTCGAAATCTGTGTTGCGCCGTGATACTGCAATTTTTCATGGGACGAAAGATTGCCATCTGATCTGCATGAAATCTGGGTGGAATCTTTCAAATGTCTAAATAAGGTGTCACCTATTCAGATTAAACGTCTATTTATTTATCCTAAATTAACTACTTATGATGATAAAGGTTTAATTAAACTAATTTGCTCAAAATCCAGAAATTCCCCTTTAAATGAAAAACTTACAATTCCAAGATCTGAACTAAACAGTGCTTTGTTCCTATCAAAGCTAATGAAAACAATTTTTGCGTTATTCTCAGCATATGCTTTAAAGATTTTCTTATTTACAGATTCAAAGGTAGTTTTATGTTGGCTTAAATCATGTGTATTTAGCTTCAACTCATATGTAGCTAATAGGGTTACAAAGATACTTGAATTAAGTAAACCATTTAAATGGAATTATACTGATACTAATTTAAACCCAAGTGATTTGATTTCACGAGGAATAAAACCTCACTTAATCGTTACAAATGGTTTTTGGTGGAACGGTCCAAATTTTTTATTGGACAAAAATTTGGAATCACATTGTAGTGAAGTAATTGACTTTCCCAGAAATAATATCAGAATGTAGAGATAATGTTTTAACAAAATTTACAAATTGAGAAAATTTCAAATTTGTTAAAATTACAACGTACAATTTCAAAAATCCTCTTACCAGAAATGTTGATACTTTGGGCCCTAAAGAACTTAAAAAATACAAGAAATTGAAAACTTAAAACATAATGAAACTGGCAAAATACAAAATGCTCAAAAAATAAGTTTTTCCCAAAAATTTCTAATAATTTTACCAAAGAATAGCCACATAATAGATTTAATAATTAGATACGCACATATACGTTTATTGCATGCAGGTCAAAAATACGTTCTTGCAAGTTTAAGTAGGTCTTAATGGTTAATTAGTGGATCTAGACAAATTAAAAAAAATTATTCATAAAGCGTAACACGTTTTAAACTAAAAGCAAAATGTTCTGAGCAACTCAAGGGATCGTTGCCATATGATCGAGTTAATGCTTCAAAACCATTTTTAAAGACAGGAATGAATTTTTTGGACCGTTTTCTATAAAACATCCACATTGAAGGAAAAGTGTGGAAATAAAAGCATACGTTTGTCTGTTTATATGTTTCACAACTAAAGCAGTTAGAATTTTGTTCTGATTTAACAACTAACACACTTTTAACGTGTCTAAAAAGAATTATTTCTCGAAGAGGAAGACCGGCTATTTTATATTATGATAATATGCCAACATTCAACAGAGCACACCATGAACTTAATCAATTTTTGAAACCTACCATAAGCAAAATCGCGATATAATACATAACACTCTTTCTCCAGAAGGTATTACGTTCAAGTTTATTCCAAAATATTCTCCAGTATTTGGAGGGCTATGGGAACCAGGGGAGAAAAGTTGTAAATACCACCTAAAACGTGTCATTGGAGAAAACAGGTTAACATATTAAGAATTTAATACAATAATTATTCAAGTAGAAGGTATTCTGAATTCCAGTCCAACTACTCCACTATCACAAGATGTCAACGATCTTAGTTATTTAACTCCAGGTCATTCTTTATTGGGCGATAATATAAATGCTATTCCTGAAAATGATATAACCAAGTTACCATCAAATAGATTAAAATGTTGGTGTATATATACTCAAGTGCAACAAAATTTTTGGATTGCCTGGCACAAAGATTGTTTAAATCAACTGCAAAACAGGTTTAAGTGGTACAAAAATCATTCTGATTTAAAAGAAGGTATGGTTGTATTGCTTAAAAATGAAAATTTACCATCTCAAAAATTGCCGTTAGCCAGAGTTGTTAAGGTATGTCCAAGAAAGGACGATAAGATTAGAGTTGTAGAAGTAAAGACTGCCTCTGGTAATTTTTTACGCAGTGTCACAAACAGTAGGTAAGATTGGAGACTTCTGGGACACACCACATTTCCAAGGTCCCACATTTCCAAGGTTGCCACCAAACCAAGGTCCCCACCGTACCAAGGTCAAAAAAGCGCAATGTGTGACCTAATTACATATCATTACCACAAAACCAAGGTCACAAACCCCGCTTTCCTGTTCCACAATTACAAGGCCATCACTGTGGCCTACTTTAAAACCCCGCTTGCCTGTCCTACAATTACAAGGCCATCCGTGCGACCTAACGCGCGTTCATGTTCCACAATTACAATAACATCCGTGTGATCTGGTTGCCACTCTTACCCACTTGTATTTTTTTTGCCCACCCACAAAAGAAAAGAAAACGATATGTTAATATATTTAATTAATGTAGAAACATGTACAAATGTATTACTCAGATATATGATTTTCTTTAGGAATAAAACATTTTGATTTAGTACAAGTGCAGAAGGTCCTCCACTTCCGTTTCAGTACATCTGCGCGGACGTGGTGCGAGAGCTGAGCATAAGTGCAATGTGGTGCCCATCGTAGATGTTCCTGTAACGGATTGACGTCTGGCTGCCATCGGTTTATTCTAACCCCACACATGAAACATTCAACCGTATCGTCTGAAGATGTGGAAATGAATCCTGCTGCAGCAAGCGATGAGGGTGAGTGAACTCCAGACCATGTTCGATACGTTAGTAATCGTTTATCGAAACAGTTGTAATACTGAGGATAATAAAAGTTTGGGTCACACATGTTAACATCAGCGAAAACAGTATGATACTGATAGGAAATAATTTATTCTATACAATATATACAATATATACAACACATATATACAATATGTACAATATATACAATAGATACAGTAAAAAAGACTACTCGTTTACGTAGCACACCTCATCACACAGTACATGAGTCATCATCGTACACATCGTATAACTGTGTGAGAGGCGCCTACACGACGAGCACCAATAATATTCGTGCGACAGGTGGTATCGCGCAGTCCAGCGCTCCATATGCATATGATGGTCCACTACGCGGTAATCTCCTGGTTTCAATCGGACGAAACAGCAATGACACAAATTCATGAAGTCCACCAGATGGTATCGAACATATATTGATACAATGTGGGCATATGCTGTTACACGGCTTGCCGAAAAGTGCTCGCGTATTACCTTGCTCAATTCGGTATACCACGCTGAATTCCACTGAACCAGTTCATAATTATTTCGTAGCACTTTGGTTATGGAAGCCGGTAGTATTCCTTCCTTTTCAAAATTTACCCAGTTCGGAATTAATTGACATGTCCGTCGCGTACTAATTTGAAATAGGGTTTGTGGTTGGTACACTGCAGGAGTCTTCCAATCGTCTTGCACTGGAGTAACTGACATAGTGAAGATCGGTAACTATGGTATATGTAAAAACCCCTCCCTTTAAGTATACGAATAATACTGAGTGGGGGTATGTAACCTTGTGTAGTGAACTTGTTGTGGCAAAGTGGAACGGGGAACAACCTTGGAAATAAGTATGCCGAGGAATCCTTGAAGTGGTGGTGGATACAAGGTTGGAAAAAAAAACAAAATGAGTAACAGCTTTGGACGAAAAGAAAACCTTGAAAAGGTGTAACCGACAAGACCGCTAAAGCAATGTGTGGTATAATGGTCACGTAAGTAGCCTTGAGGAGGGTACATAGTGGGGAGAGTGTCATATATAAAAGAGAGGGGAATGTATGTAAAGCCAGTATCGTATATAATGGATAACATCGTACGTCAAGCCATAGAAAAGGCGAAGATTATCGGTGCTATAAGTTCAAGTAAATATTGCTATATTTTGCTTAATAATGTGCATTATTTCTTAAATAAAAGTAAAACAAAGTTTGTTAGTGTCGGTCTATCACCCAAATTTGGATTTGAGCCAGTCGTAAAACTCGGTGGATCGAAGAGTGGTGGAGTGGTGTTTGACAAGCAGGAATGGCGTATACTTATGGATAATCAAGGGGTAATTACTAATTATTTCTACAGTCCTGAAGGAACATGGCTACCTACCAAACTGGGATCGAAGACTGTCTCGTACGAACTCATTAACAAGAAAAAAATTATACGCCTCTGTGATAGTGAAGAAGTTGATGTCTATTTAGGATGGGAGTCTATAGAACAGTTATTGGCAGATACTGTGAACTTTCCAGAGTTTTATAAAAACCTAATAAAGTCGGCAGCGGCAATTCCTGAATGTAACATTCACCAAGCTATAGGTCCATTGCATGATGTATTTGAGGTCAACATAGCCTGCCTTCTGGAAATGGAAAAATTTGCCAAGGAGAAACTATATATGGATATGGATCTTGCTAAACCTATAACTGAAAGGGGGATAGTGGATAGTTAGTCAATATGTGGATGTGTTATAGTGCGGAGTCGTGGCCTAAAGCTGTAGATTGTGTTAGTGCAGTCCAAAGACTAATATGCCAGTTACAATCATTAGAATTCGATGCTGATCATGAAAAAGTGTATGGAATGGGTAGATTTCGTGATGACTATTTAAATAATCTAGTTAATAAGTATGGGGGAGGAATACGCCTTTGTGAAAAATACTTAACATCGCATGTAGATGATATAGAGTGTATTTGTTGTATAAAGCGATTAATAGAAGACCTTAAAGAAATATCATTGGAGCAATTTATACACGAAATAGAAAGATATTTACCGAATTTTGAGCCATCAGATGACGACTCACCCAGTGAAGAAGGTGTGCATTAATGAGTCCAAAAACGTAGTTCACTACATAGTAGTATGGGAGTTGGCGCACAGGCATGCGCGAAAAGGAGAATGGGAACAAATAGCTAGAGATTCTGCACGATTTAAAAAAAGAATAGATGACTGTGGTAATATAATTTCACCAATCTCTCGAAAAACAGCATCGTGAGTGTGTGTTTGTCAGACGCTTTAGTAGTATGTATATAGTATAAGTGTATAATAAAAAAGTAAATATTCATAATTTTAATCTTTTTTGTAGTATATTAAAGTATTTACAAAACTAGTATAAACAGAATATAAGTGTATACAATTAGTCGAGAATCGTCACAATGTTCTTATGCGACAATCTTCACTAGAGTTCTAAAAGTTGTGCACTTACACTTTTTTGCTGAAGCAATACTACTAACTTATCGCGACGTCATAAAATTGAATATTTTGTTTACTGTTAATTTTTCAACTTTTAACATCATTCTCATTTGTTAATTTTGTGTAGGATAATTTAAGCGTTTAAAGTAATTCAATAATAAATAATTGTCAAATTAAAATCAATTACCTTTAATTACGTACTTTTAGTAGAAACACAAGTTATAATTAAAATATTATTTAAAATTATTATTAATAAATAAAATATTAATATTCGTTCATAATAAAACTTTATAAAATATTAATTGTCATTTCAAATTAAAAATAACAATGATTACAAAATTAGCAATAAACTATTCAATTTTATGACGTCGCGATAAGTTAGTTGCTGCTTTGTTTCTATATATGCGATGTGCGTAAAACTTCAATTGTAAGTGCACAACATTTTAGAACTGCTATATAGTGAAGATTCTCACATAAGAATCAGTTGTGTCCGATTCTCGACTTAATTGTATACACTTTATATTTTGTTTAGTACTAGTTTTTGAAATACTTTAAATAGGTGCTACTACAGAAAGATTATAATTATGAATAGGTATTAACAGGTTTACATGTTAATTCGATACAAGACTTTTCCTGGTATATGCTAATGTGATATACATGTATAGGATAGTATTAATAAAAAAAGTAAAAAAGATCTGTTTATTGCATATTAATATTACAGTATATATAATTAAGGTTAATTAGCGTATTACACAATGTCTTTGGTAGAAATCCAGGAGTTGTGAGAAGTATCAAAACCCAAACACTTAACGAGAGCTTTATTCCCTTGACGTCGGATGACACGTTCAACTAGATGAATGTCTGGATGTTTAACACTTTGTAGTTCGGGCTCATAGAACCGATTGAATCTCTTCATCTCCTATCACGTAATGTGTGGTGATGCTTGAACGTTTAATTGTTGATATTCCAAAGACTCGTAACTCCAATTAGGTGTGTACTTAGAGAATATCCTTCTATGTTTGCTAATGCGTACATGTTCCCCACTTTAAATTTAGGTGTTTTACGGTCAAGAATTTTTGACATTTTAAATGTTTTGAAATAGATGCACTATTTTTTCCAATACATCTACCGGTTTGTATCCAGTTGTTCTATGCTTTCTTGAATTATACTCCGACAATGTGCGGTAATATTGATAGCCACTTATAGGATCCTTGCATGCTGAAGGGTTTCCACATTATTGATTTAAGGGTGCGATTTCACGTTCGACTACACTACTTTTCAAGGTGGAATAACTACTGTAATGATTGATATTAAATTGTTTCAATACTTTTTGAATTCCGCATTATAAAACTCAGTTCCATATCAGTTTGTATATGTAGGTGTCCTTTTCAAACCAGACAAAGTTTATCCATTACATCCGCGACCAGTTTACCATTCTTGCGTTTGATGAAAAGCAGACATATTTAGAGAATGCATTTATTATTACTAAAATGTATCAAATCCTTTATTCATCCGAGCATATGGTATCATTTCCACTAAATCAGCTTGAAATGGACCATTTAAACCTTTTAGTACAACACAACGCCGCAAAAAAATTCTTCTTGCAGGTCTGTGCAGTTCTTCGACAACATCGGCTTTACTCATTTTTTTGTGCTTTGGATTTTACTACGAACTCTACGTTGAATATCGTTGCAGTTGAAAACTTTACAAACGTCGGCATGGTTACACGAATTACATCGTTCCCCTTAAGAGGTTGGCCAATTACATCCTTTGCCAGCTCAAATGTTGTACCATCTATGTTAAGCTCAAGAGTTGGATGACCCCACCTGCAATGTACTATGGTACCGTCGTTACAGGGATAGGTATATTGATTACCTACGCCGGTAGATAGACTAATTGTCTTCTTTGTGGCGATTCTAGAAAATGATATGAAAGTTTCGCAAACTTTCTCCAACAAAATCTAGTTCAGCATCGCCTATAAAAAATTTCTCTTCTTCAGGAATAAAATGCACACCGTACGTTAAGTCATATTCATCTTCGGTATCTCTAAAGATACCTTCGACGTAGTATTTCGCTAATCCTTGGTATTGATTAAGATACTCTTCAAAGGCGGGTTGAGATCCAGCAGTTAGTAGTTCCGATTTTAATTGTTGTAAAGTAGGAATTTACACCTCGTCGTCATGTGTGACATCAGCAATTACAGATTCTTGTAGAGGTATGGGAATGGTGTCAGGAACAATAGTACTCGGCTCCTTACGTATTCTAGAGGATTTCGGTGTATAATGTAAAAATACTTCATTTTCATGTGCAATGGACTCCTTTTTTCCGACTTCTGGCGTAAGGTGTTCAGCTTTGATGAGAGAACCATCATTTTTAGTAATTAATTGTTTCAATGGTTGTGTAATAGGTTTAAAGTGTGCCTCCATTGCACGTTCTGTAAGTGCAGTATCTTCTTTCAAACTAGCATATTTCTGTTGCACACTCTTGCGAGCACGCAAAATGTCTTGTACTAAGCGCTCCTCCATTACGACTGTACGTTGACAGTCCTAGTAGATTATTTATACTGCAATGAAACAGTCAAATCTCTTACGGTAACGACCGTTATTAACATCGCTTTCTTTATCAATCACAAGAAATCCGAATTTATCACGCCAGCAACAGCAACACAAGTCTTTAAATCTATCAAATGACATATCAACATTAACGTGATCATCGTACACATGCTTGAGATTAGTGTGATCTTGTTGAAAAAGAACAAGTAAATTCGCATTATCACGTATAAGCTGTTTTGGAATTGAAGAATACGTTTGACACAGATAGAAACAATCATTATTTCGATGTCTGCCAAAACAAAAATGATCTCTAATTTCATTTTGTTTATGACATGCTACATCATCAAAAATCATTATTGAATTTTTACGGGACTCACTAGGAGGTATAACATCACTATTATCACTGTATTCGAAATACCTAATTTCCTTTATGGGTGCCAGTAACTCCCGCAGGTACTGGTATTTAGGTTGGTATAGAGATTTGCAATATATATAGACATTTTCAAAACGTAAGCCATTTGGATGTTCTAATAAGTTAATCATAAAATTGGTTTTTCCACAGCCGGATGGTACGACGATTATATCTCGTTTACATCCCCCTTTTAGTAAACCGCGGTGTTTAGAGAACTGCTCCTTGTTAGGAGTAATGTCATAATTTTGATAGGTAATTCTGTATCTTGCGGAATGAAACGGGTGTCACCCATTATGGTACTAAACCACGACTTGTATGACGCTTCTATATATATATATATATATATATATATATATATATATATATATACACCACGTGCAGAAAGTAGTTTAGTAGTGAAGTGTCAGTCAGTGTGGTATGAAGTATACATCCCAGCGTCAGAGGAAAAAAAAAGGTCCAGGATTAATTAATACTTTAATAAATAAATTTCCCGTGGAGTTGCATATACCCGGATATCGATATTGTGGGCCAGGCACCCGTTTACAAAAACGATTAGCTCGTGGCGACAAAGGTATTAACGCATTGGACGAAGCGTGTAAAGAACACGATATTGCATACTCCCAGTCAAACGATCTAGGCCAACGACACATAGCAGATAAGACTTTACAACAAAAAGCTTGGAATAGATTTCGTTCTACCGACGCTACCTTTGGAGAAAGGGCAGCTGCATTAACCATAGCTGGTATAATGAAAGGAAAACGGACAATGGGAATGGGTGGCAAATCACGGAAAGGACAAAAGAAATTGGGAATGGGAAATAAATCACGACGAAGGAAGCATTCTCGCAGAGTAATTTCGTTTAACAAAGCAGTCCTTCTAGCCCGACGTCGTGTTGGTGGTAAACTTCGATCATCTTTAAAATCGACAATACAGCAAGCCTTGAGCGCTCTAAAACACAAAAAAATTATGTCACCCAAGAGCAGAATATTGCCAATACCAAAACGTGGGGGATTCATACCTCTTATTCCCCTCTTTGCAGCATTAGGAGCTTTAGGGTCTCTAGGTGGCGGTGCTGCGGCAGTCGCAAAAGCGGTAACTGACGCAAAAGCTGCGACAAAAACGTTAGACGAAACCAAACGACACAACCAAGCAATGGAAGCAGCTGCATTAGGAAAAGGTTTATACATAAAGCCATGTAAACGAGGGTTATGTATATATTTACAACCGTATTCAAAAAACTCCCACTGAAGCTACCACGTTACGCCTTAAGTAATGTTGAGCTATCAAAATTTGTGGAGCAATTACAGATTCCCTATTTTAGAGGGATATATATGCGAGATAACTTGCCTACACGAATCCATGCGAATTAATGTGGTATTGTGAATCTGGATGATCAAAATAACAAGGGTACACACTGGACAGCTTACATTAAGCGTAACAGGCATATTACACATTTTGATAGCATAGGACATATTAAACCACCCTTTGAATTACTCCACTATTTTAAAAGTGATGGTAGCAGAAACACAATTGAGTATAACTTTACCAAGGTTCAAGATTTTGATACATACAACTGCGGTCATTTAGTCTTACACTTTTTATATGACTACTCGTACTGATTTTCTGTAGTCGTTACGTGATCGTAATGTCGTACACATTTACATTTACCGGCAAAAGTGTATCTTGCAAGCAACCTTTAATCCACCGATTTTTCTTGAGAATGAGTCGGAATACGTAATGGGATTGACTAGTTTTGAATCTTTCAATACTATACAGAATGTTACTTCAAAGAATAACCAACTCGTATTTGGAAACGATAAAATTACAATACCACCAGGATCATACGAAATCGCGGATGTGAATAAATATATTAATGAGTTAGTGAAAAGATCGAGAGCATTTATGCATTTACAAGCGAATAATAATACTATGAAAGCAAGTATGAAAGCAACCCATGACATTAACTTCAATGTGGAAAATTCGATAGGACCTATGCTGGGATTTAATAAAACTGTTTACCAGGCTCAGAAAGTGCATACCTCTGATACCCTATTAACATTATCAAAATTAACTCATTAATTATCGAGTGCAATATAACAAGTGGTAGTTTTAAAAATGGTGAAACATCACACATAATTCATCAGTTCTTTCCCAGTGTACCAGCGGGGTATAAAATAATAGAGTCCCCTCAACATGTCATCTATCTACCTATCAATACATCTACCATTTCGACAATAACACTTAAAATAGTAGACCAAGACGGAGATCTCGTCAATTTTAACGGGAAGTCATAACGATAGGACTACATTTAAAGAAAATATGGTGACGCGCTATAACACATGTGCATGTAACCAGTGCAAATCAAACTATAAAAGATCAAAGTGTGGAAAGGTGAGAGTCAGTAAGCGTTCAGCGACCCAAAGCATTGACACCGCAGAACAAAGCATTATTGGAAAGTCTCGGCTTTACAGTACTACAATGAGTATATTAAACGTTAATGAAAAAGTTGTCGTTGATAATGCTATCGTTAATTCCGAACTGCACACCCATCAGCCATACACTACCAGATTTGGAAACAATGATGAAATCAGGATACCCATTCAGGAAGACATGTGCACTCTACCATCCGAAAGCTATGTCTACGTAGAGGGACGATTATTACGTCAGGATGGTACTGTCTCTAACACCGCAAGGTTCGTTAATAACGGTATCGCATTTTTATTCAGTGAAATTAGATATGAAATGAATGGAATAGTGGTAGATTCCGTAACGAAAGTAGGATTAACGTCGACAATGAAAGGATTGGTATCATTGACGTCCAATGATCTCGCCCGTCATGAAAATGCAGGTTGGTTTCCTACTGCAAACAGTACACTAACAAATGCTCAAGGATACTTTAACGTTTGTATACCGTTTGCGAATGCTACTTGGCTTTGCCGAAGATTACAATAAAGTGATTTTGAACATTAGACAAGAACTGGTATTAATTCGTAGTAACATTGATACCGACGCAGTAATTTCAACTGTAAAGAAGCATTAAAAGTTAACATAGATAAGATATATTGGAAAGTTCCACACATCATTCCAGCATTAGCAGAGGAGTTGGCGTTAACGAAATACATTGATAAAATGTAAATACGCCAGTAGCATTTAGAAGTTGGGAAACCCACATATATCCCGCCGTTCCAGCAACAGATAAGCATACATGGGCAATCAAAACATCTACTAGTATAGAAACTCCTAGATACATTATTATAGGATTTCAAACTGGGCGAGAGAATAATGTTATGCAAGATACGAGCAGATTCGATAAATGTGCACTAAATAATATTCGCGTATTCCTGAACACGGATCGTTATCCGTATGACAATCTCAACGTTAATTATGATAATAATTGCTTTGCTACGTTGTATGAAATGTTTGCTAAATTCCAAATGTCGTATTACCAAAGAGAGGGGCAACCATTACTCACCCCCACGCAATTTACCACAGCTGCACCGTTGATTGTCGTAGATTGCTCAAATCAAAAAGAAGCATTACACTCTAACGCAGTAGTTCTTCGTGTGGAGTTTGAAACAACAGCAAACATAGCTGCCAATACGACAGCATACTGCGTTATACTCCACGATCGTTTAGTTACATACAACGCGTTAACCAAAGCAGTACGACAGTTGTAATACAATGACCGTCATAGTCGATGTACAAGGGTTTACAATTTCAAAAGCTTTTATACCAAAAGAACTCGCCATTTATAATGGGAAACAAATTGCCCATTTTATTTTTAAATCACCGTATCCTAGGCATACGTTAGATGCAGAGAGTCGTCGTCAAGCTACTTGGTTAATGCATAACCAGCACTGTATTAAATGGGAAGAAGGGTATACACCACCACACCACTTCCGAAGAATGCTCTACAGATTGATTCAGCCAACAGATTCTGTCTATGTCAAGAGCAGATTACATCAGAAAATTTGTGACCCAGCCTGTTATTGAACTTGAGGAAAGTCCACCTCTTCCTGCTATGCAACCCGTTTGTTACTTTCATTGTAAATCATTATGTCACTGTGCTTTGAGTAGTATATCATTTATATAATACATATATAATGCAATAAGTCTTGTACACATTTTTTAATAAATAAATAGTAAATAGTCATTCTCGTATTTTTTTTTATTTATATCACACAGTATTTGTATAGCATATATTCTCTTACTAACGAATTAGTACATAATATTAATATATGTTAAACAACTAAAGGAATAATACAACTTATTATTAATATTAGTTTCATTATGGAGAGAATATAGGAAAGAAACTAGCAAGTGTCAGTACCCAAACTATTCTTCTTCCGGTTAATATAAATTCATTTGCTTAGCAACCTGCAATAGTTCGCTCAACGGATCAGCATTCTCCAATTCCGGTATTCGCCAATGCCCCCACGCCAATGTGGAACACGTATCACGTAGTCGATATCGTTTGTCATCCTGGGACCTAAAGGCAATTTTGTTTAACATTTCGGTATATATATATATATATATATATATATATATATATATATATATATATATATATATATATATATATATATATATATATGTATATCGTATTGATCGAAACACGCTTTTACACATTACTGTCAACACTTTCTGAATAACAACTTTCTTAACACCTTTCGCTTTCTTAACAACTTCATTATCAGCAAGCTTCAGACAGTATGACTTCGATCCAGCACCATAAAAATAATGAATCGCTTTCCCTGCGTACTCATCTTTCATTCGTCCAACGACGGAAGCAGTCGTAGGAATACCATGCAACTCATTATGATAGTTGGAAGTATCACATTCGTCTAAATTATTTCGCATGTGTCCATACATATCATCAGTTACTATCTCAACAATCAAAGAATCCGTGTCAGTATAGAGCAACGTGACATTCTTGCCATAATGAGCTCGTAAGATATAAAAAACCGATACATTATAATTTTGGAAAGATCTAAAATACTGAATTCGACATAGACGGGTTTGTCATACGTAACTACCTGCTTCGACAATTCCGCCGCAAACAATTTATCAGTGAATTGAATAAAATTTTTAAATTGCAGTTTTGCAACGTACCATGCTAGACCTACCCGATAACCGTTATTTTCCCAATGTGTTAACAGTTTAATAACTCTTCGTTTATCGACATTTTCTATTGTTTTACCAAACATGCCATTATTCATAATCTTATAGAAATCCTTTTCGAACTTGTTCTGTGCTGTGTTGCGGTGAGCTGTATTAAGGTCTACGTATGGTATTAGCCACGGACTCTGAGGGAATCGTAAAACCCTATGAATACGAGTAACAATTAAGCCATGCTCTATACATTGTTTTAAATAGCGGTAATGTATAACGTAGTTGGTCTTATCACACAGGTTAGGGCTTAACTTCTCCTGGGAATGTGGTGCGCAGATCATTTCAGGACAAAACGGATAATCGTTGTGTTCGTCATGCAGATGGTGGGGATAATGTATATCAACCTCCAGTACAAATCCAACATCGGCGTCATCATCAATCTTTACTACGTCCAAGTGATCTATTTCCTCTTGAGGTAACCACATAAACCCATCGTGGGCAGGTATTGCTTCATACTCAGCCGTATAAATTCGTGGCATCTAAATATTGTAAAAACACTTTCGGTTGTTTAGGATCATAGTTTGGAACAAACTCGTTATTAGCGATGCTTCTCCGCTTGATACAAGTACTTACTCCACCCGAATACCTTGTTTAAAAAGTGATACATATCCATATCCGTCAGTAATTCTAGCTCTACTTTCGTACATTTCAACATGGCATCCCACGCCAATCCAGGCAAAGTGACATACTGTGCAGGTTCTAACCCATACACACCCATACATAATCTCCTAAAGTTTTCAAACACGTCAGCCAATAACAACACATCTGATTTTAAATAAATATCAGCATAATCACCTAGTGTATTACACTTAAAGTGATCCCATACCAGTAGAACGCGACAGTATTCGTCATCGGAAATATTTGCATCGCGCATTTTATCGTAGAATTTGTCATATGATGGCACCGTGACGTCGTTCAATTTACTAAAGCTGTCTACGTACGCATAAGGAAACTACCTTTCTTTCTCACTAAGTTGAAGTCGCTATCATTACTAAAATATTTCCGTACCTCCATACATTGATCATCTGATAAATTCTGAGATAGAGTATCTAAGGATGCAGCCATGAATCTACAACTATCGACGAAACGTAAATTAATGTATTTCTTTTCCTGATACCATGACTGTTTACATATTCATCAACAAAAATGTGCTTACCAAACGTTATATATTTTTCACTGTTAACCGGAAGTACGGTAATTTCTTCCGTTTCACTCGCTAACTGTTTAATGAACAGGTGAACATCATAACCACTGAGATTATGTAGAAAAACGGGAGAAATGTAGGTACCTGATAGTTTAAGTTACACGTTGAATGTGCTGCACCACGATACTTACCAGTAACGTGACAGTGATCTCGTACTTTCGGATTTGTCGGATCGCCCGTAAAGTGCTTGCCGCATATGTAACAACATACACTGCATTCATACGTAACCTGCTGTTCATCCGTTAATGGTGTCATTGGAACAATAGCTTTGAAATGTTCATTATATATCCGTTTTACATCACTTTCCAGTCGTCTTATAAATATCTCCCTGCATTACCCCCTATACAGCTCTAACTTAGACCACGCATCGTTTACTACACTTAATATAATAACTAAACGAGTATGGTTCGTGTTTACACGTTTTATCGTGAACGGTTTTCGGGATCTGGTTCAGCCGTATCTACCGGTACTAAGAGCGCTTCAAAATCTGCATATATTACGAATGGTAGAACCATTTGTTTCTGATAGTTCGAAACGCGAGTATATTTTCCGCGTAGAATTCCCCGTTATGTCTTTTTTTGTTTCACGTCAGGTAATTTTGTGTATACGAAGTTACAGTCATGTGACACGTGTCGGGTTAATTGCTCCTCGGATCTAAAGTAATACAAGCATTCATCACAAAAATACATTGCTCCGTTCCGCCGAGTTATTTGGTTGCTAAGTAAACGAGAAAATTTTTTATCCATACATAATGCTGATTATCTGTTTGGTTACTGACTAATAATAATAAATTAACATGGACTGCCTGTTTGGCTTTGGTATAATACAGACCATCACGATACGTATCGTCTAACCCATAAACATTGATGGAAATGTTGTTATTGCTCTCAAACGTTTCGTCTGCTTAACAGGGAACTGTACACCATTCCAGTTAAATAACGTCTGGAAATCAGGGTAAGAAGATGTGCGTTGTGGTACTCCCGTTGGTGTCACTAGTACCGATACAACAGCCCATGCAAAGCAGCAATTATCATTATTTTTTACATTGACTATGGCGTGTTTATGTGCGATTTCGGCGGGGACAGCCATATAGGATGAACCAGTGGTGGGAGAAAATTTAAGCATGTTCACCTCTAAATATACGAATTGCACCAGTGCCCACTCTAAAACAGTTGTTACTAATCGATTACACCATCACTCACACTTACCAGAATCTTTATGTTGAAATTCCGATTGCTTTGCATCCAATATTTACTTATTCTTTGGAAATACTCTTCTAACACCGTCCCTACACTTAGAATATCATACTTAGTCTGAAAGGATTTCAGTTCTGTGCTTTCCTACTGTTCAAAAGTATAAACCAAACAGCTCAACATTACATTTTAATGAGTAGTGTTTCTGCAACTGATTTTGTACTACCTTCAATACGTTCCTTTAACGTCTGCCATAAAGGTGAACACATCAGTATGAATATTGCATGGTGACAGTCGGTACGACACAATGCGTTGTTTAAACGCATTTCGGATCACTTCGACCCCAGTATCGACAAGAAACATACATTTGCTTTATGCCTATTGCTTCTGAGGTGTCCTTGGAATGCATACCTAGGTACATCCATTGAACAATCTGTGCAGTGCACACTCTCACCACTTTTTTCGGTTGTACCGGTTCATCGCATTGGTCAGACTTCGCTTCTTGAGTTGCTCAACCCTGATGGTCCGGGTTTTGCATTATCCTTCATAGTTTACCCCAGATGGTCCTGGTTGGCAAAGGAATCAGTAACATGTCTATGTACTGCTTTGTTATCGTCGGAAGTGATTCCTTGCACCACATTGCTCTCTGTGGTTTGGTTTTGCAACGAAACCTCCTGCATGCCAGATGGTGGGTAGATACTGACATCCAGCATGTTGTTTTTGATGTCTCAGTAAAGGAATCCTTTCGAGAAAATTTCTTGAGACATTCACATTGGAACATTTTGCTGCAACAAAGAAAGAATAATAACTATATGCTGAAGTGCTTGCGTTACGTGTTTTGTTATGATTCCTTGAACATACTACTTTACTTCCTCTACTTTCTTTGACAACTGTTAAAGAAAGAATCATATCCAGCGATATGAACGGGAACGCAACGTAACATATCTCCAAGGTAGGATAGGATGCAATGACTATCTCAGGTTGCGGAGTAGAGTAGTATATGATTAGGATAGGAAGGGTAGCCGGAGAGATGCAATACGAAACTAACACTTACCATTCTTTAAAGACATGATGTAACACCGCTTTATAAGACTTGAAACTTTACTTGGTGCGCATCCTAAGGACGGACTGATACTGTAGTGGAACCGCTTCGTCTTAAATACAAAATTTGAAGTGTTGGGGAGTGGGAAAGTGGAATGAGGGGAGAGTCCGGACTCCTGCCAGATAACCTTGAAAAGGTCTGAAAATAATTTTTTTGGGTAACCTTTATAGTTTGAAGGAAAAACACAAATGAGTCTATATCTACTTAAACTAGAGATTACAACAATATAAAAGGACAAACATGCATTCTCCAGCAACGTCCTCAGCATCTTCTTCATCTGGCATGCCTCAGGCCTTTTATACATATTTTCTAATCCTGATTTATTTATCTATTGAATATGAGATGTCAGCACCATTACCGATTCGCTACCTCAATTAAAAATATCAATGTTTACATTAGAAAATTCGTTTACTTCTATATATATAAGTTCCGACATAATCCTTCTTACACCACTGAAAATTTTTTTACCTTCCAACCTAAGGTTGCTTTTTTTAGACAGACAATGCTGAAAAATTGTTACTTGTCATTATAAATCATTCATTTTAAAACATTCATCATTAAAACTTTATTTGGGACAGATTACTTTTTAAAGAAAATTTGTTTATTAAAAATGAATTATTACACCATTGAAGAAAAAGTAAAATTTATTGAATGCCATTACTCTGGCAATTCACTTAGAAATATCAGAGCTTTGTACTTAAGTTTTCAAAACCGGTAAATTCTAAGTGCAGAAACAATTTTTTTCTTGTTTATAACAGACTTATTTTATTTGTGCTTTATTGTATTTAGCCTGACACTTACAAGGCTTATTAACGTTACCGGTTACAAAAAGCCTACGTTCTAATTTTTTCTCGAAAACGGATGAACCAAATGTAAATGCAATTGTAACATAAAAGCCTTTTTTCCTTAAAAGTTTTACATTTGACATTTTACTGTAATTAGGAGTAATATTTACAATAGTTTATTTTAACATTGGTATTCTATGTCTAGAAATTCAAGAGAATAGAGTGTTAAAGTTTATGCAAGCAGCTTTTTTTCTATACCTGTTTGTTGATGCTATGCATTATTTAGGTAAAAATCCTAAGTGAAATTTTTTTAATGTTAGTTCAACTTTTTTCCATATCTGAATAACAATTAGTTTTATAAGAAAAGGTTGAACATTTTTAAAGAAAATTTACTTTACATAACTTCTGTTTATCAAGATCTGTAATATAACGTAGCAAGTCTACAAATAATTAAGTATGAGTGAAAAACAATGATTAAACAATAGTATTGGAATCTTTTAAGTTATTTATTTTCTTATACCAACATTTGGTCTTATAACTTCTACCTATCTACTAAATTAGTGAAGAAATAAAATGATCATTTTTTGTTTGACAGCAAATTTCAACTTACTGGCTGCATTACGTGTTTATTAATACCGTAATAATATATATATATATATATATATATAATATATATATATATATATATATATATATATATACGCCTTAACTACACTATTATGATTTTTATACCTAAATCTATACACGTCAATGTATTTACCCTTTTTACTGAAAAAAAAGTCATTAGAAAATAATGCAATAAGTTATATATATTTATTAAACTACCTGTACCAACTGTAACATCACTTTAATTGAAAGGTCATCTCTCTTTGCTGTTCAAGTATACCTAAACCGGATATAGCGGATAATGAACTGGTGTGGTTATTACAAAAGTAATTGATATATCTTGTAATTTACATACGCTCTTTAATAATAACATAAAAAATATTTCCGCTATACTTAGAAAACTAAAATGCTCATGTTTTTTGCTGTTTTACATATTTAAACAACTTAGATGAATGTAAATAACTATTAGTAAATTATTACACAATTGTTTCTGCATTTTGTAAAAATACGTAACTAATAATAACACATTTGCCTACTGGAATTTTATAAGAGGACAGCATCTACCTTTGAAACAAATAAGATAACTTGCTATATTCCTTCATTAAAAAAAAAAAACTACTAAAACTGGGTTGACCTTTGTACGCTAAATTTATATCATTATTTTGAAACGATATAATTACCGGTTTATCAGTCTCATCGTGAATATGTACAGCTAAATTCCTTTAGCTTTAACAATCAAAATTAAAAAAAAAAATTGAGCACAGTAATTGCAAGTTTTTATAAAAAACGAATGTATTTATAGATTATATACATACGTGCTCTGCAATTAAAATTGAATAAGAGTTAACGAACTGAATTATTAGTAATATGTAATTTACATACACTCTTCATAAAACATAAAAAATATTTTTCGCTATACTTAAGAAAAGAAATGCTCCTGTTTTTGCTGTTTCATATAATAAATAAATTCAACTCTCATTATCATACCTATTGATGTAACTAATAAGTATTATAACTTGTTTTACGAATTCTAATGTAATTTAAATCTGATTATTATTACTACATATAAAGGTCAGCTGTCTTGACTAAATCCCGCAATACGTCTCATATTCGCTTGACTGCTAAAAGTTGTTTATTACTTTGCATTACGCATAAATTTTTTTTTAATACTCGTAGTTGATCTAGGTCACTGACAGACACCTCTAACCAATCACAAAGCAGCTCCAACCGTTTCAAGGCATCTTCTGGGTATATACGAGGTGCATAAAACGCATTTACGTTATGTTCTCGAGTACTCCAAGTCTTTTACTACTCTGCAGTTGATAGGTTGCTGAGACTGGCAATCTAGCTCGAGATCCAACACTTCCTTGGGGAATGCAAGTCTTAGTTTACACCTTAGTAGGGTTTCTGAGACTCGCGACTCTACCCCAAGGCCTTCTCAGATTCTGGCTCGACCTACAACACTTCCTTGGGGTGTGAAAATCTAACTTAAAGGCCTCTCCAGCATCCACTTGAGTGTGAGTGTGTGAGTGTGAGTGTGTGTTTGTGGTGTGTGTGTTTGAGTTGGTGAGTGTTTAGTGTGTTGTGTGTTTGAGGTGTAAGAGCGCTGAACGGCTTGGTACCACCTGTCACACGGTGAATACTGGTGTTCCTCATGTAGAGCACCTAACACAACTTTTTATGTGTACGATGACGACTATTGTATATTATGTGATGAAGTATGTTATGTTGATTCTTTATTTTTTATGTATCTCTTGACTATAGTGTATAGACTAATTATTTCCTGTCAGTCTAGTAGTGTGTTTATCGCTGCTAACATGTGTGACCTAAACTTTTATTATCCTCAGTATTACAACTGTTTTGATAAACGCGTACTAACGTATGTACTAAATCAACATGTTTTATTCCTACAGCAAATCATATATCTGAGTAATACATGTTTCTAATATAATTTATATGTCTTTCTTTCTACATGAATTAAATATATAATTTGTACATGTCTTTATTTCTACATGAATTAAATATATTAACATATCGTTTTCTTTTATTTTGGTAAAAAAAGTGAGTGTGAGCAAAAGACATACAAGTGGACAAAAAACATACAAGTGGGGTATAGAGTAGCAACCAGGTCACACGGATGTTCTTGGAATTGTGGAACAGGAAAGCGTGGTTTGTGGTGATGATAGGTCTCACTGATGGCCTTGTAATTGTGGAACAGGAAAGCGGGGTTTGTGACCTTGGTTCTGTGGTAATGATATGTAATTAGGTCACACATTGCGCTTTTTTGACCTTGGTACGGTGGGGAGCTTGGTTTTGTGGCAACCTTGGAAATGTGGGACCTTGGAAATGTGGTGTGTCCCAGAAGTCTCCAATATTACCTACTACAAACAATGCTGTATTGCCGTTTAATGACGAAAATACAGATTACGTTCGAAATTACAATTGTTTAATTATTTATGTTTTTAATTTAATTTGACGATATCATGTGATTTTAACACACTTCTGAAATAAATTCTAAATTTCTAAAGATTTTCTTGTTTTGCTTTCTGGAGTATGTTAAAGAACAGAATAATATGTTTGAGAAAATATAAAAGTAGGGCTGTTAAAAAGAAAACTAGGTTGTTGTTAATAATGAAAAAAATACATAGAATAACATAAAACGGAAAAGAGAGTAAATAAATACTTTTCTTTATGACAATTAATAAGATAGTATCTACAATTAATGAAACAAACATTAATGAAAGACACATTTTAACTGGCGACCTATAAGAATCGAAGGAAAAGTTTTTCTGCAACCTGGTCCTTTAAGAAAATAGAATTGGTGAATTGGTAAAACCAACAAGCCTTCCTTAACACTTTACGCATTTCACACCACTGGTTGTGAAATAAATATCTATCTATCAATAAAGTCTTTGAGATGTTCAGTTTTTCTACACAGTTTCCAAATTTCTTCTTCATTTAGACATCTGTTCTTAATAACCAGCAGTAGTAAGGAGACATCTTCCCTTCTACTTTTTTGTGACGTCATAGGCCTCGACCACTTTCATTATCGACCTTGACGCTCACGTGGAGGACATAATTTGACCTCGAGGGTTGACATCGGACATGGCCTTGGAGTTGATCTTGGGGTTAACCTTGACGGCCACGTGGTGGACATGATTTGACCTCGATTTTGACCTTGGGATAGCCAAGGTCAGAACCAAAATCTGTTTAGCGGGAAATTTGAAATTTTCTAATAAGGGGCCCTAATTCTAACTTGTAAGACAGGTATAAGAACTTGTGTTAGGGTTTGTATCTTCTTGTCGTGGCCCCCTTGGCTGGAAATAGTATTCTAATAAGTGGCCAATATGATAACCTGTAAGACAAGTGTAGGAACTTGTGTTAGGGTCTGCGTCCTCCTATCGCAGCCCCTTTGCTGTGAAATTTAATTTTGCGATTCCATCTAGTGGTATATGGAGTAATTAACACTCTCTGTTACAAAAGGTTGTGCCACATAGCGGTATACTTCTAGGATTAGTTAGGGTTTCTTGTGGATCCATCTAGTTGTGTTGAATGTTTTCTGTAATAGAAGTTGATAGTGCACGTCTCTCTCTCTGTCGTTTCTCCCGTCTCTTTCTCAAACAAACAAATCAATTAATCAAAAAAAATTAATCAAATCAATTAAGCAGTACAATCTCCAACAAAATAGCGCTCTGTCAATTCAAATAATCAGATCAATCTCAATCAATCAACCAAACCAATCTCAATCAATCAAATCATAACTTAAGCTTGCGAAAACCAGCTTACAGTATAAAAATAGTGATTGGACTAACTTACAGCTTGTTAAAACCAATCACAATTCAAAAATACCAAATTGATTGATTTAACTTACATAATGCAAAACCAGTTCTCAATTAAAGACAAATAACAGTCAGATTTAACTTACAGCGTGCAAAACAAAAACAGTCTTCAAAAGACATCAGTTTAGCGTGTAACACTATTCACACGTTATGCATACAGTGATAAAAATATGTTTTACATTAAACTAATAAAAAATGCCTATACAATAACAAGCAAACAAATATAACCAAACTCATGGTCAGACCACTATATTATTTTACATGCAGGCACTACCTTAAAGGAAATAACCTTTCACATAAACGGCTCTAGATTTATAAACACGACTCGTCCTAAGTCGTTATTGAGAATGTTGAACTACCTAAATACCTAAACAATAACACCAACGCGCACGAGCACGCGCAACCGCACACGCACACGCCACGCGTACGCGCACGCGCAACCGCACACGCACACGCACACGCACACGCACACGCACACGCACACGCACACGCACGCACGCACGCACGCACGCACGCACGCACGCACGCACGCACGCACGACACACACACACACACACACACACACACACACACACAATTCCTCCTTGGATTGTACAGGGCAGCATTCAACCGTACACATACAAAAAAACTTCTTTAAAATGAAACGGGTAATTAAGTACCTAATTAAGTATTATCATTAGATATACATAAAATTTATAACTAAAATTTTTAATGCTCGATTTTTACATCACGTGTTGGTTTTTAATAAATATATAAAAAGAAAACAATAGAATCATTAATATTAAAAAGGTAAATGAAGCGATCTTCACTGTCAGTTTTCGATGTTTGCATGCTAGAAAACAAATCTCGTCTTTGATATTAAAAGAAAGCACGATAAAGTAGAATATACCGGTGATCGCAGATTTTTTCTTCTCGTACTTAAGCCAGGATGATGACAGGGACCCTTTAGTATCGTTACACAACTCGATAAGGAGGGTCAGTTTAAGCATCCCTTTTCAGCAATAGTACTGGGGCCATTGGGTTGTGGGAAATCGTATTTTATCGTTGATTTTCTAAAAAATATCGAAACTGTCTGCGATATAGCTTTTGAACAAATTATCTGGTTCTACACCGAGGGCAGCGTTATTCAAAGATCTCTCAGTGGAATTTCCAAAGGATTTGCCTGATATGGAGCAGTTTGACAGTGAAAAACCGGTCTTAACAATAATTGACGATCTAATGCACGAAACTAGTGGTTCGGTGGTTGATCTTTTTACAAAGGGCTGTCATCATAGAGACCTAAGTATGTTTTTATTAACTCAAAACAGATTTCATTTTATTCATAAAGATTACGTCATACATATGTACCTAAAAATTACACCTATTATAGAAGTACAAAACAAATAATTATAACATAAATAAGAAAACATACAGTAGAATATAAAGAAAAGATCATATACAGCCCTAGCTAGTCACATATCAGTACATTTCGAGATTAATTCTTCTATTGAATAAAATGCATGTTTCAAAAGAAACGATGATGCGTTTCTTAAAAAGAATGAATTGGTAGAGCAGTATGTGTAGAAAAGCAATTATGTTGTATTCAATCAGTAAAGTTTTATCCATGTCGTCTATTACAACGCATCTAATTTTTTAAAATGGACCAATGAGGTGCCCGTTAATCCATTTGAATAAGCAATAAAATAAGTGTTATTAACAATAAAAAGCATAATGCGGTACGTTTTTATAATTTTTTGATTTTAATCTTAATTTCAATTACTTATGTTAAATTATAGTGCTGTGGTAATTTAACACATAATTGGTAAAGCATTTGATTCAAGGTCTAGTAAAAACCCAGCAAAAAACCTAGACATACCAGAAGTTAAAATTAAAATTAAAATAAAAACGTATTATTATGCTTTTTTTTAATTATAAAATGCCAAAACCTATTCAAACAGAGATTTTCTTCTTGTCTGTTAAAATTATTAGGGTATTTATATATCTTAATAGCTTCATGTTGTAAGCGAACATAATAATGAGTTTGATAGATTTAATTAGACTATTTTTATTGATGTCATGTTTATATTTGTGAATGATTCTATCATCCTTAAATTGAAGTTTTACATAAGTTTACTCTTACATCATAACTTGATTAAATCTTGTTAAATGTGTTTTTTGGCTGACATTGTTCATTATTAGCCTTCGACCGTTACAAAGTGTTCTGATTTGCCATCTTTAAGACAGTTCAACAATATTTAATTTTTAATGAATTAGTTATTCTTTACTAAAATTTAATTCTATAGTTGGCTTTAAACGTTTCTCAAACTGTTATATTAATAGCAGGCTGATGTTTATGTTTTAATTTTTCAATTTTGACAAAATTGTTTCAACATCTTTAACAATTTTAATACATATTACTACCGATGAAGATAAGTGTAAGATTGTATAATTTAAAATGCACCATTAGAAACCCCAAAAAAAAGATGACTATTTTATTATGTACACAAATGAGGTTGCATAGTTACCCTAAAACAATTTCCAATTTTCCATTTTTTTAAATTTCCATTTTGTAGGTTGGAAGGTAGTGTGGAGTTCCACACAGGATGTTTTTCACACGCTATACCTTTTTGTACAACATATTCAAGCACAATAACGAATATTGCGCTATTTTTTCTTTATAGATGTATACAGCATTTGTAATAACACGATTAATGGCATTAACTGAATACTTGTTAGGTTGTGGAAAAATGGGAAAAAAATTACAAAAAGGGGAGATCACAAATTCGTTTAGTACGACCCACTGAGGCTCTATTCGTCGCACATAATGATGCTAATTTTGTTATAACGCAGGATTAATGTAGTCATATTGTAATGACTTATCCTAGCCAATAGTTCCTACCAAAACTTACTTCTTATTTGCTTCCACAACCGTTTTATCATTATTTATAAATATCAGTTGTATACTTCTTTCCCACTCCATCCTAATTACCTACAAATTCCAGTCAGCCCGCATTACACACTCACTTCTTAGGTTTGCACTTAGACTTGACTTTAACTTTATACTTCTACCCTGAAACATTACTATTATTGTACTGACCAGTAAACAGGCCAGCTTGAACAGTATTCCTTGACCCGTAGTATTAACCTAACCTGAGCAGCATCATTGATTTATCTCCACACGCTTTTTTGGAAAATCTTATTGGGGGTGATACGTCCCTAGAAGGGTGACCCGGCTAAGATGCCTTTAGTTTGAGGCGGTTACACCCCGAAAAGCTAAACACTTCTGCACTCAGAATTATTCCTTGTCGCTATAAGAACTCCCAAAACAAACTAGTAAAGTAGGATCATTGGTACAAAATTTTTGGAGGTGATACGCCCCGAGAAGAGAACCTAAGGGTTGTTAAAGGACGTGGTGAATTTGACGGTGGTTACGTTCCAAATACTTAAATACCTCTGCTACTAACACGTCTCTCTTAGCGCTACCAACCACAATACTTTAGCCGGCAGTTTCGACTTTGAATAGGGCATTACTTCTAAACTAAATCCCAACCACAGTCTGAATTCAATAAATACATATTCAGTCTGTTACCTGCATTCGATACAATTTCCCCTATATACCAGATTTAATTTTGTTATAAACAACCAGCACATATTCGTACCCAGACCGCATACATCATTCATATGTTTCTATCAACACCTTCACCCTGTATATAAATTCCAATCCCTTTTCATAATTTCATTCACAAAAAACTAAATTTTTAATCACTACACATTAGTAAGTTTACTGATCTTTCAGTAGTAGACACCTTCCGCCGCCATCTTGGATTTTGACGTCATAAGACCGCCCACGTGGGAGGCCATATTTTTTCACCCTTATTTTTATTATCTTACGTGTAGGACGTATTTTTTCACCCCTATTTTTTACACACACACACACACCTACGTGTGAGACCGTATTTTCTACCCTTTCTTTTCGGAGGCTTTTTTCAACCCTAATTATTTTTGCCCGCTCACGTGTGAGACCATATTTTCAACCATTTCTTTTCGAAGGCCCTTTTTTATCCCTAATTATTATTTTTTTACATACACCCACGTGTGAGACCGTATTTTCAACCCTTTCTTTTCGAAGGCCCTTTTCAACCCTAATTATTTTGGGGTTGGTCTTAATGCTGGGGGCTGGACATGGACTTGGGGTTGGTCTTAGGGTTACTTTTGATGGTCATCTAATTAAGGATCTTCTGGCTATATTAAAAGCAGTGCCCCTGGAGGTTAGGCATACAATGTTGGAAAATGCTTAATTAATAAGATATTATTATTAAGATTATCGATCCTATTGTTTTAAAATGGTCAAATGCTATTGGATGATCATTTATTTACCTATACAAAAAAACGTTGTATTTCTAATAAGGAGGTTCTTGTAAGACACGTGTAGGGTTTCGCAACTTGTTCTCAGGCTTTCGCCCCCTGACCGGAGATGGTGTGGGAACCTAACCTTATAAGACAAGTGTAGAGCTTAGTCCCTATCGTGGCCCCCTTGATGCAATTGTGTGAGGGTTCTAACTTAATCTTACAGCTGTAGGCCTTCGTCCCATCATACAAAATTGTATTCTAATAAGGAGGTTCTTGTAAGACAAGACTTGTATCAGGGTCTGCACCCGGGCCCCTTTGAGTAAAAATTGGTTTTAGAGCCATCTAGTGGCGTATAGACTAATGAACATTCTCTATAATAGAAGCTGTAATGGACACCTCTCTCTCTTGCTCTATCTTGTTTCTTCCTCCCTCTCTCTCTCTCTCTCTCTCTCTCTCGCACACACACACAAACAAATCAATTAATTAATCAATCTCAAACAAATCACGCTCGATCACCAAATCAATCTCAATCAATCACTCAATCAACTGAAATTATATCTTACAGTTTGCAGAAATCAGATTACAGTTCAAACTGAACACATTAAAGTCTAATTAAATATAACGTGAATTAATAAATAATTTTCACCCTAATGCGATGATGCTTTATGTATAGGCAGATTCTCTAAACAATCACCACCTATACATTCGGAACATCATATCTGATTTATTTGCATGTTCAATTACATACACACACACACACACAAAATTGTTTCATCGTAACGTGTTCATTAACAGCTGTAAAAACCCCATTAAAAAGAATGGAAAGTAATAATTACTTATATATATATATATATATATATATATATATATATATATATATATATATATATATATATATATATATAACATAGAGTTAAATTAAATTAACTTGTTTTTAAGAATATCAATCTGCTATAATGGAAATAAAAGGCAAAAGGTTTTAATGATTTTATTATTATACGTGCATACCTACTATTTTGTAGAGCTGATCTTATGACGTCATCCTATAAACGCAATAATACATTTTTAAAAATCTTTATCGACATTAGGTAAAAACAATATATTAAAATAATACGCTTACCTTTAGAAGTGTTTCCTCCTTCAGCTGTACCATACGTTATACTGAAACTTTTTATACAACGTGTCTCACTAAAATACGATTTATGAATGGCTGGATATAAACAGCCCATTACATACCGAACATTAACTATTTTAGAAAGTAATACAGAAAAATCGGAATACCGCTATTCGTATTTAACAATCATATTGTACTTACAAAAATTTACATTCAAAACACTTACAAATATTTTAAAAATTTTGATAACGCGGAAATTACCTTAAATAATTAATTGAATCTTCAGGTTACATAAAACTATTGTATACTCAATTACGTTCACACACACACACACACACACACACACACACACACACACACACACACACACACACACATGTGATTCACGTTATATAGATTTTTATCAGTTGGGATTAATAGCAATGTCAACTAAACGTTTTAAAAAATTTCTAATCAGAAATAAGAGTGACGTAATCTGATTTTATTTGAAATTTCATGGAGAGTATCATCATCATCGAAATTTTGAGATACAATCACCTCATCGTCTTCGCCTTGAACGATATATTGTAACAACCTATAAAAGTAGCTAATAACCCCTGACAGCTGAACGAAGAGTGATGAGGTAGGGGAGAAGGGCGAATCTCAAAATCACGATGATGATGACGACGAATCACGGTTCAGGAAGAAGAAGAAAACCGATAAAGCATGTTATTAAGTAATAATGATGTATTGTTGTTTATAATAATAATAATAATATATTTTCAAACGTTAAGCTTTCCTTCAATTTTGTTGTTCTCCTAACGGTGCTCCACCGTCTTGATTCATGTTTGCAGGTTTAAGAGTTTTCGCTTTAGCGTGTTTTCGTTCTGCGTGTTTTTCTTGTGTTGGCGTGTTTTCGTATTTGCGTGTTTTCGTTTTACGCGTTTTCGCATTTGTATGTCTACGCGTTTGCGTATTTTTGTGTTAGCGTATTTTCGTGATAGCGTTTTTCGTTTGTGTGTTTTTGTGTTAGCGTGTTTTCGTGTTTGCGTGTTTTTGTGTTAGTGTGTTTTGCGTTTGCGTTTTTGCACCCTCGTGTGTGTGTGTGTGTGTGTGTGTGTGTGTGTGTGTGTGTGTGTGTGTGTGTGTTTTTTACGTATGTTGTGTGTGTGTGGGAGCGTGTGCGTGTGTGTATTGTGTCTGTGTGTATGTGTCTGTGTGTGTGGACGTGTAGTGTGTGTGCGCGTGCGTGCGTGCGGCGTGCACGTTATTTGCGAGCGTTACGTGCGAGCGTGGCTTGCGTGCGTGGCGTACGGGAGCGGTGCGTCGTGCGTGCGTGCGTGCGTACGTACGAGCGTGCGTACGTGTACGTACGTGCAGCGTGCGAACTTGCGTGAGACGTGCGTGCGTGCGAGCGTACGGTGTGCGTGCGTGTTTTCGTTTGATCCTCGTGCTAAAGCCGTGCTTGTCGATTGTATGTAATTGTGGGCACTATTGTTTTGACTAAAAGCTATAAAAACGCTGCTCGCTATTCCCAGTCCGTGGAGTTATGTTTAATTAGCTTTTGACAGATGTACTTATTTATGATAAGGTCAGGCTTGCATGTAAAATAATATAGAGGTGAAACTAACTAGCTAATGTGTTTTGCTGCTACACGTATCACAGTATTGAAGATTCTGTTTATGTATTAGAAAACCACTACAGTCTCGAAACAGAATGCAGATAAAAATTGAAGGAAATGAATTGGTACAACTTCTGCGAACGAGCTGAAAGATTTGAAACGTGTGGCCATTTCCAGAGCCGTGTTGAAACCAATTAATTTAGGGCTAACCTCATGTCCATGTAATAATAGTGTCTGATAAAAGCTGTCAGGGTTATTAGCTACTTTTGGGTTTACAATATAATCGTTCAAGGTGAAGACGATGAGTTGATTGTAGCTCAAAATCTCGATGACGATGATACTTCCATGAAATTTCAAATAAAATTAGATTACATCACTCTTATTTCAGATTAGAAATTTTTAAAACGTTTAGTTGACATTGCTATTAATCCCAACTGATAAAATCCATATAACGTGAATCACGTGTGTGTGTGTGGGCGTCGTGCGTGGCTTTGCGTGCGTGCGTGCGTGCTTGGTGCGTGCGTGCGTGCGTGGGAGTGGGTGCGTGCGTGCGTGCGTGCGTGCGTGGTGTGTGTGGTTCGCGTGCGTGCGTGCGTCCGTACTGTGTGTGCGTGCCGCGTGCAGCGTGCGTGGGCCTGGTGCGTGGTGGTGCGTGCGGTTTGTGTGTGTTTGTGTGTGTGTGTGTGTGTGTTGTGTGTGTGTGTGTGTGTGTGTGGGGGGGGAAGGAAGAAACAAGATAGAGCAAGAAGGAGGGTGTGCATTATCAGTTTCTATTATAGAGAATTTTTATTAGTCTATACGCCACTAGATGGCTCTAAAATCAATTTTTACTCAAAGGGGCCCGGGTGCAGACTCTGATACAAGTCTTGTCTTACAAGAACCTCCTTATTGGAATACAATTTTGTATGATGGGGCGAAGGCCTACAGCTGTAAGATTAAGTTAGAACTCTCATACAATTGCATCAAGGGGGGTAAAGCCAAACTTGTCTTATAAGGTTAGGTTCCCACCATCTCCGGTCAGGGGGCGAAGGCCTGAAAACAAGTTGCGAAGTCCTACACGTGTCTTACAAGAACCTCCTTATTAGAAATACAACGTTTTCTCGTATAGGTAAATAAATGATCATCCAATAGCATGTGACCACTTTAAAACAACAGGATCGATAATTTTAATAATAATATCTTATTAATTATGCATTTTCTAACATTGTATGCGTGTGCAATTGCCTAACCTCCAGGGGCACTGCTCTTAATATTGCCGGAAGGACCTTAATTAGATGACTATCAAAAATAACCCTAAGACCAACTCCAAGTCCAGGTTCAGCCCCCAGCTCCAAGACCAACCCCTCACGGGAGCATGTGCAAAAAAGGCTCTAATTAGAGTTGACCCATAGGGTAGAAAATACGTGTCCTATACGTGAGCTGTCATAAAATAGGGTGAAAAAACTCGTTCTACACGTGGGTGTGTAAAAGATAGGGGTGGAAATACACGTCCTATACGTAAGCGAGTAAAAATAATTAGGGTTGAAAAGGGCCTTCGAAAAGAAAGGGTTGAAAATACGGTCTCACACGTGGGTGTGTAAAAAATAGAGGTGAAAAAATACGTCCTACACGTAAGCTAATAAAAATAAGGGTAAAAAATATGGTCTCCCACGTGGGCGGCCTTGTGACGTCAAAATCCAAGATGGCGGCGGAAGGTGTCTGTCTACTACTTCTTTCAATAGCATTCCATTAAAGTACGAGGCTGCATTTTTTGTTTCCCGTGGTCTGCCTAATTATTTAATTCTCAATAATAATTGTTTATTAGTGACTTCACAAACTTAGATAACAATTAAAGTCCTTCAAATATATATACTTAAAAGTATAAATAACCAGTGCCGTACGAAGCAAGCTACATGCTTGGTGTGGACTTCAATATGTTATCCTCTCTAATGTTTATACATAAAGAGTAAATTATTTTGACAAAATTGGGTAATCAAAACCTCACAATATTTTCAGCTTACAATTTATTTTACATATCAAAGGACAAAGGGTTTCATATGTTTTGCGTACTCTCTTAGAAGCTAATTCTCTAACAACATAACTAAAATAAATGACATTACCCATTTCAGTCAAATTTGTCAAACGCGTGTTGCTCATTGTAGACATTGTAGCTCTACATGGGCTTCAGTTATGGAAAACTCCTGTAGCAGATACAAACATTTACGATAATAGTGAGGAAGATTGGTAGTATTACTACAATTCCAGAGACTGACTTACAAAGGTGAAACTGTTGAATAACGCCTGAAAATTTTAATTTGGAAGAGTTGGTTATTATTCAACAAACTTTTGGAATCTCTGGAAGTCATCATGAGCATGTTGCTGATCTAAAGAACAGTACATGTCTCTACGCAATTCTTCCATATGTATAATATTTGTTTCACCGGGCAGTTGATTCGTTTTTCGGATTCGCCGTTTTATACAAAGCGTGTACTGCTGTCGATGGTTTTATCTAGATCATCTAACAAGACAGATTTCAAAGCGTGTATTTAACCCATTCCTTTGAAGATATAGCGTCATTAATTTCCACCCAACTGGTTTCCTAAAATCCCTGAAAGTAACAAACCGAAAACGATTGAACGGAATTTAGAAAACTACCATCGCCACTTTCGTTTTTGTCCGGACAGCAAGCATATCCTGCACGTCCAAAGTTTTTGAAATATTTTTCTTCAGCGTGGCCATAACGTCCTTTCACATTGTGTGGTATACATTGAAATAACAAGTTTTGCTAACTGAATATGAGTGAGACCTTTGCGGAAAGGTCCTTTTGCATAAGCACTGGGTTCTTAAGGATGACTAATATTACACAGCGTACTTTTCTATAATCTAAGATTTAAATTTAATGCAAATACAATTAGAACACTGAAAAGTGCGGACTTTCAGAAGCGCTGTGCGCGACCGCGCCCCTACTGTGATACGCCACTGTAAGTGCTTATCTACCATTAAATTAACTAATTAATTATATGCGGATTTTAAAATTCCTATGATACATAATATGTATTCTTTATGTAATATAAAAACTAACCATGACCTTAAATTTTAGTATAAATGCAATACGTTTTCACACTTATTATTTAAGTTACAATTATGAAGGTTTATGTAGTAGTTGCATGTCTAGTATATTTTACCATCTCCCAAAAGCTGCGTACGATAATGAGTATGTTTTGCTTCAAACATTTTTAATAGAATTCGAATTTCAGCCGACAATTTTAAAATATGTGATGTTTTTGTTCCAAATGTAAACGTATGCTTGAAGGAAGCTATACAAAGCGCTCTACATCAGTTGAAAGATGGTTGGAATGACTTTGCCTTTATTAATTTCATCACCGTGTTTTTACAGGTATACCGGATATTAATTTACCTTCAATAGAACCATTAAGATTAGGTTCACTAACAATTCACCAACAATTTTCCACTATTAATTTCACCGATCTTAAGATGTATAATGTCTCTACATCTGTAGTCGAAGAAGTCAAGTAAGAAAATAGTTATTTAGCTTGGTTTTAATCATATATTGTTTTTTAGTGCAAATTTTAATCACGAACGGTTCGAATTTTATGTAGTGTCTACTATTAAAGAAATACTAGCATTATTTCATTTCAGTATAAAAGGTACAATATTGATATTCAATTTTGATGATGGAGGAAGCGGTACCCTGACCTCTAGTAGGATGCCAACTGTTAAGTAACATATTTGTGATAAACGTTTGTTATAGAAAACTGCACAATTGGGTTAAATGTGAAAGGCAAGATTGTAAAACGTGATGATGGTGAATACATGCAATTTACCAACTTTAATGTA
The DNA here is from genome assembly GCA_036346205.1 of Vesta saturnalis. Lineage (NCBI taxonomy): Eukaryota > Metazoa > Arthropoda > Insecta > Coleoptera > Lampyridae > Vesta > Vesta saturnalis. The sequence continues at coordinate 225,658 of JARFJB010000200.1, read as the reverse complement.
AGTTTCAATCCAGAATTAATGGTTGTCAATATACATAATATCATAAATGTACAGAAGTTAATAACTGATGAAATCACTAAGGTTTTTAATGAAAATTGGGATATTTTGTTAAGTGAAACTAAAACACAAATAGAAGAATTCTTTAGCAAAGTATGCATAAATTACGGTAATTCTATTACAAAATACATTTCATTGTAACATAAATGCAAATGAATAGAAATCATTAAATGAATGGTAACATGGTGTGATCTTGTTAATATGACACCTACGAGATAACTAAATGACATCCATTAAATTCTGAAATAATATCGGATACATTTATAACAAATTGTCTTTTATAAACTTATAATAGATAAGTCTGTGCTAACAGCTCTTGACTTTCTGTGTGCCTTGTGTAGCGTAAAGCGACCATCCGTACTGATTTTATCAGGGTAGTTCTGATTTTCCGCATAGCTTTCTGATTTTTTCAAAAAATAAATCAGTACGCAAAATGTACTGAATTTCGGTTGTTTCGAACCATGACTAATTTTTCGTTAGTTATTACTTATTACATTTGATATTCCGTGAAATACCCAAATGTTAAACTTACAATATGCTAAAATCAAATTTACCGCTAATATCACAGTTCACGAGCAGTGACGAATTCACACGATTATTACCGTTTCTACTACGTTTTAGATCAGATAAGAGAATAATTCAGAAGTGTCAGTCTAGGATATTTATGGTCTCGGTTAATATTCGCGCAACTTACAATCATGTAGAATACGTTGTTGCTAGAAATATCTGCAAAAGTGTCATCACTAAAACTAAAAAGTTGTTCGAACAACGAAAATGAAATGAACTAGCTACATCTCCTTTAGGCAGTCGTAAATTTTGGTCTTTAGCTAAAGCCATTAGTAAAAACTTTGGAACATCTTCATTTCCCTCCCTGACATCTATTGACGAATCGGTAGTTGCTGATTCTGTAGACAAAGCCAATGTTTTTGTGGATTTGTTTGCATCAAACTCGTGTTCTCAATGATTCTGGAAAAGATGTGCCCCTAGTAAACTCTTCTTCATACGCTATAAAACCAATTCATTTTCGGTACAAGCTCTTGGAATTGATCATCAGTAGACTTGATCTCAATAATGCCACTGGCACAGGCGGTATCCCAGCTGTTGTCTTAAAGAAATGTTCCCCCGAACTAGTACCAGTCCTATCTAAGCTCTATACGATCTCTATGTCTTCTGGGGAATTCCCTTCATCATGGAAGTTAGCAAATGTTCAACCTATTCCCAAAAAAGGCGATAAGACCGACCCCTCAAACTACCGACAAATTGCCATCACTTCACATCAATCAGCAACTGCTCACTTTTCTTGAAACTAACAAACTCCTTAGTGACCACCAATATGGGTTTAGGCAAAGTCGTTCAACAGGTGATTTTCTTTCATATGTGACCCAAGTTTGGAACAATACAGTAGAGCAGCCCAAGTTTGGCATAAGTGTTTACTTGCCAAACTCACCTCGTTTGGGTTAAATGATACGCTCACCAACTGGGTTTCTAGTTTCCTTGTTAAAGGACGAATACGGGACGTAGTTATTTTTTCAAAAGAAGTTAGCATTAACGCGGGCGTACCACCGGGATCCGTTATAGCGCTTACACTGTTTCTGCTGTACATAAATAACATTATTTCTTCAACAACTAACCCCATCCATTGCTTTGCTGATGATAGCACTCTTCACTGTAGTTCATCTCAGTCTACTGATAGTGATAATCCACCTTCTATGTCAAATCAAGAAATTAAAGCTGAAATGGCAAATTCAATCAACTAAGACATTCAACGTATTCTCGAATGGGGAAGCAATAATCTAGTAAAATTTAATGCTAACAAAACTCTGTGTTACCTTGTGTCCCCAAAAAGATCGATCATTTCCTGGTTTTGGGTTTTAAGTTTGAATTCTCGTTTTAAGCTTTCCAAACTCTATTACCTCTTTGGGTAGCTTACCAAAATCTCTCATAGGTTTTGACCAATCTTCGTTTTAACCTCCCAACCCTTGTCGTATAAGGCCCTTTTTGTAAATTCTAAAGGGTTATTTACCTCTCCAAACTTTCCTTGGCTTATAAGGCCCAAATTCCCCCATTCCTTGAATAAAATTTTCACCTTTCCTTGTTTAGTTTTCCCCAATAGCTCTGAATTATTTCTTTAATCTATTCCAAAAGAAACATTGGTTATTCAATGCCCATCATTAAAATTTCCACTTTCCTTACCAAAGGAAAATTTTTCAAGGTTCTTTCCTTGGAATTATCTTATTCCGGGCTTTCCTCTAATTATATTTTTAATACTTTCAAGGCACTTTGGAAAACACCTCTTCCATTCCAATGTTCCTTATGCAAGTACCAAATTTCCCTTGTTCATCCAAAGGGTTCAAACCACAATTTTCACCGGCCTGCTCTAATGTTTGTTCCCCTTTCACTTATGAAAGAAAATTTGGAAGCTTTCCGGAACCCTATTGGCTTCACTAAATTTTTATTTCCAAAAGTGGTTTTGAGTGCTTTTAACAAAAAAGTGTTGGCAAATTGGCCTTTTGAGGATTTATCCCTTTTAAAGGTTAAACTTTTCAACTTCCATGTAAAGGTTCCCAAAACTTGGGTCACTTAGAAGGAAGGTACCTGTTGGGAACATTTCCTTTAAACCCAATATTGGGGTACCTTAAGGAGTTTTTAGTTTCAAGGAACTGAGATTTCCGATTGAGAAAGAATTTTTAACAAATGGAAAGGTTGATGGGCAATTTTGGTCGGGAAGGTTTGAGGAAACAAATCCCCTTTTTGGGAATAGGGAAACCATTTGCCTAATTCCAGGAAAAGAAATTCCCAAAGACAATTTAGAAAAGCCAAAATTTAAAGAAAAGGAAATTATAATTCATTTTGTTGTTAAAATTTAAAATGATAATTTTAATTTTCTAGCAAATAAAATTCCCTTTATTATTTTAATGAAAATTTTTTTAAAATTTATTACACCATTGAACCAAGGGTTTAACTGAATGCCCATCTTTTTTTTTTGGGAATTTAACTATTATTAGGATATTAGTACTAAAAAATCCAAAGAAACATGAAACAATATTAACCCAAAATTAAAAATTGCCATATATTAAAACAACAATTCATTGGTTTAAACAACAGTAATTGGGCATAAAATATTTCTATTGTGGAATCACTGAAATACAAAGTTTTTTATGACCACAATTTGTAGTAGATGAAAATGAAGCCAATTGGTTATAACATTGAAATCGCCTACAATTGAGATTCGCAAGATGGAAACTGAGACAAGGGATAGTCAACTTTCATAAAAATCTGCACTAAAAACAATTTTTTGTTAAAACCAAGCTACAATAACGATTTTTTACTTGATTTCTGGTTTACAGCTGAACAATTGTAAATCTTAACATCGGTAAAATTAATAGTAGCAAATTGTTGGTGAATTTTATTGTACTTAAATTAATCGTTCTATTGAAGGTACATTAATATTAATTCCTGTAACAGAAAATGATGAAATTAATAAAGGAAAAGTCATACCAACCATCTTTTAACTTAGGGCACTTTGCATAGCTTCCTTCAAACATACGTATATATTAGAAACAAAATGGTCACATATTTTAAGATTGTCGGCTAAAATTCAAAATCTATTAAATATGTTTGAAGTAAAACACACTCAAGATCTTACGCAGCGTTTGGGAAATAGTAAAATATACTAGATTCGCAAGTAGTAGGTGGACCTTCATAATTTTTAACTTAAATAATGCTTGTCGGAAAGTATCGCTTTATACTACAATTTAATTAAGGTCAAGGTTAGTTTTTATTTTACATCAAGAACACAAAGTATGTATTACAGAAATTTTAAAGTCGGTATGTAATTAATTAATTTAATAGTAGATAAATACTTACTGTTATTGACGTTGGCGTATCACCGTGGAAGGCCGCGCACAGGGTTCTGAGGGCCTTTGCAGTTTTTTTTTATTGCCAAGCACTTTTACCTCAAGTAATCATATTATAAAAGAAATAACCCTGTCAGCCTTTTTAAAAATTGTAATTATGATTGCATTAAATTTAAATTTTAGATTATGGAAGAGTACGCTGTGTAAGATTAGTCATCTGTAAGAATCCAGTGTTATGGAAGAGGACCTTATCGCAAAGGCCTGACTCATAATCAGTTAGTAAAACTTGTTATTTCAATGTAAAAAGGGGGACGATATTGAAGAAAAGTATTTCAAACAACTTTGGATGTGCAGGAAAAGCTTACTGCAAGGCCAAAAACGAAATAATACAAAGCGACGCTAGAAGTTTACTAGCAATGATTTTTGTTTCGTTGCTTTCACGGATTTTCGGAAACCATATCTTCAAAAGAATGAAATAAAAACAAGCTTTGAAATCAATCTTATCAGATGATGGAGAAAAAATCATCGACAGCAGTGCTCGCATTTTAAAAAAGGCAAATCCGAAGAAAATCTTCGGCCTGGTGAAACAGATACAATATGAAACAATTGCGTAGAGACATGTACTGTTCTTTCCGCCAATCCTTGAGGGTTCGTCCCTGTTTGAACAACCCCAGTAAGTTACTCACAAGCTTTCCATTGTTACTTTTTCCGTGTTGCTGAATACAGAGCTCAACTTGGTCACCAACATGCTCTGAATGACTTTGAGAAAGAGGATCCTTGAAAAGGAGAGATTCCGAAAGTTTGTTAAAGCATCACCAACTCTAGTCGTTTAAACTTTTCAAGCGTTATTCAACAGTTTCACCTTTCTAAGCCCGCCCCTGGAATTGTAGAAATACTACGAATCTACGAATTTATTTATTATCATAAATGTTTGTATCTGCAAGAAGAGTTTTCCAAAACTGAAACTCATGAAAAACTACAATGTCTACATTGAGCAACACACGATTGACAAGTTTGACTATCCCGTCGATCGAACGGGAAGTGGGTTGTGATTTACTTTGGTTATGTTATAAGTGAATTAATTTGTAAGAAAGCACACAAAATAGCTTGGCAGATGAAAACCATCTGTCTTTTGTAATGTAAAATAAACTGTAAGCTGTAAATAGTTTTTGTTTACTCACTATTCTCAAAATAGTTTACTCTTTATATGTCAAAATTAGAGAGGATAGCATATTAAGATCCGCACCGGGCATGTAGCTTGCTTGTTACGCCACTGGTCACTTATACTTTTAATATATATATATATATATATATATATATATATATATATATATATATATATATTTAAAAGTTTGTTAAATTACTAATGAACAATTATTGTTGAGAGTGAAGAATTTAGAAAGACTATGGAAAACAAAAAATGCAGCCTCTTACTTAGTTGAATACTATTGAAAGATCAGGAAATTACTAATGTGAAGTGTTTACAGGTTTATTTTTGTGTCAACGAAATTACGAAAGGTGATTGGAATTTATATACAGGGTGAAGGTGTTGATACATACGTATGAATGATGCATGCGGTCTGGGTATGATTATATGCTGGTTTTTTATAATTATATTAAATCTGGTATATCGGGGGCATTGTATCAAATGCAGGTAACAGGGTAAATATATATTTATTGAATTAAGACTCTGGTTGGGATTTGGTTTAGAAGTAATACCTTGTTCGGAGTCGAAATTTCCGGCTAAAATATTATGGTAGGTAGCACTAAGGGAGACGTATTAGCAGCAAAGGCATTTAAGTATTCGGGGCGTAGCCACGTCCTTTAACAACCTTTAGGTACACTTCTCGGGGCGTATCACCTCCAAAAAGATTGTACTAATGATCCTGCTTTACTACTTGATGGGGGTTCTTAAAGCGATAAGGACTTTTAATTGTTAGCCAAGTTTGTTAAGTCACTAATAAACAAATATATTCTGCGAAATAGTCTCTAGAATTTTGCACGCATCAACCTTTAAATGTCAAAGGCTTGTAATGATCCTGCAAATCCTTTACAAAATTTCCTATCCTACAAAATAATTCCTGTCAAACCGTATTTCCACAACTGTATTATCATTCTTTATAAATGTTATCAGTTGCCATTCTTGTTCCCACTCTCTAGCTTTCCCCTATAAATACCAGACCACCTACCATATAAACTTCGCTTATTTACCTATTCTCGTCTATTACATTTATTCGCATACTTGTCCCTATACCTTTTTTTACAAAGCATCCAGAATCCAGACCAGGATTATCAGAACTCTAACCTCATATAAAGACACACACACACGCACACGCACACGCACACGCACGCACACACGCACACGCACACGCACACGGACACGGCACGCCACGCCCCACGCACACCCACGCCACGCCACACGCCGAGCACACCACACACAGGCAACCCACACACGCCACCACAACAAAAAAAACAAACACCAGTTCACTTTACCCTTTGGTCGACATTACTTTCATACCAGACATATCCATCATTATTCATTATTTTACGTTCATGCTAGAAGTACCTCCGTTTAATACCCAAAACCTGATCTACCCGTCCTAACAGAACCTCCCACCTTTTTATACACCACCGGCATCCAGACTCTACATACATTAAACACATATACCTATAACCACCGTTTTCGTAGTCACGTTTATATGAAATACTCTTGGCTGCTTTTAGCACCGAGTCCGGTGTGTAAACGTGCATAAGGTACGTTGTATCTAGGTTTACCGCCGCATATTATTAAGTATTGCGAAACTTGAAATCACATACAATTGAATATCACCACCCTCCACAAAAGAGCGGCGTATTATAATTCAGGTCATAATTCAGACCAAAATTTTGGCTGCAACCAAACCGAAGTGGGCTTCTGAATTGTCACAACCGATGTAGCTATTTCAACGGAGAACCCGCTCCGAAAAGATAGCTACTTCCATGCTAATAAACCCCTCCTGGACCGTAGACAGCAGTTGAGGCTCCGAATTCGAGTTCCCTTCCCCTTAATTCCCCTACGATGCCACCTGTTTGTACTTCTCCACCTTAAATATACCCTTTCATATCCAATCAGCACTAAATTATTCACCCCGCCTAACACCATCCCGATTACCCGAGATTTCATTGTCACTGTATGCCTTCTCCGCTACCACTCCAGACCAGTTCTTAATCATAAAATTACATCCAATCGATCTGTAACTCATTTAGGCACACTTAATTAATAGTACACTAGTTAACGATACATTTTAAAAAGTCAAAATTTTAAAATCACATGGTTCATAGCCTAACCACATTTTATATATAATTATAATGCTGATTACACTCACCTGTTGTAACCACCTGTATATCCCCACACCACATCACCGAAACATTGATACATCCACACTACCGCTACCATTTGATTAACATTTTTTAAAGATTTCATTAAAGGAAAAACCCACATGTAGTTAATCAAGGGTTTTACAGTTCCACGCATAGAGGGCGAGGCTATCACCAGTGGTGTCCCTAGTACAGAACCAAACAAAATTAATTTTATTTTTCATTATTTATCGTTTTGTTCATTTATCCAGGATGTCTCAAGTTTATTTTCTTTAATATATAGCATTTTGTTTATTTTATATTATTTTGAATAATAAAAACGTATATAATTAGACTATTTCATAGTATTTATTTATTCACAAAATAGTGTGATCGTTTGTGCCGTGAACCTGAAGGTTTCAACCAGATATGTGATTTGTGGACATAGAATCCTAAAGGCTACACGAAGCTGACACATTGTAGATGGCATTATTATAAGTTATAAGTTTAAATGTTAGGTCCTGACTAGTGTAGACTAACATTTGGGGCAAGCCATTATTACTGAGAATGAAGAAATTGGGTAGGGCATGGAAAACAAAAAATGTAGCCTCAGTAAGATCAACACTTAACTTGACATTTGCCGATTCATTTGCTAATTTATCTTAAATAGCATTTGAAATATATAGTTTTAAGTTTCAAAAGTGTAGTGAAAAAATGGGATTAACCCGAGAACACCTCTGCGTAATGATTTTTATGACTTTAAGAAAGGTTTAAGTGAGTATGACTGCGAAGGAAGTTGGGAATGAACATTTGGCGATTACGCACCTTCCTTGGCAACAATTTACAGATGGTATAGGTACTACGAACGTGACGAACTACAGTCGATCACCAGAAAGACAGGCTCTCCCGTTTCCGTTGTGACAGATGAAAATATTGCTGCTGCGAAGGCTATGGAAGCAGATAACAGAACTAGTTACGTCGTCTAGCCATTAAGCTAGAGAAGCAGAAGAATGTCACAGCCAAATGGTACGTCGAACACTGTTTGCCGGAAGTGTTTAATAAGGTACCAAAGACCTTTCTTTATGCTACATCACGATAATGCTTTTTTCAACACTAAAGATCTAACCTGGCAGTATTTTGCTGCAAGCAAGTTTAATGTAATCGAATACCCTCCCTATCCACCGGATCTGGCAATGTGTGACTTTTGGCTGTTTTTTGGTCTAAAACAGAACATGAGGAACGTTTTTTTCAGAGGAAGAGATCAATGCTGCTGTTAGGTGTTATTTTAATAGTATTCCTAAAGCTGCTTGGCTTGGAGCATTTAAGTGGTGCAAGAAGAATGACACTTACTCTGAACATATTTTAAATAAAATTGTGAAAGTTACACAGGTTCCTTTATTCTCTATAGCTTATCTCTAGTATACCTCCAGATTATAAATAATCAAAGAATTTACCACACTAAATATTGCATTGTACCTGTTTTTGCAAATGACAATTTTAATTCTTTCACCCCCTTTTGAAATCTCAGGTTGAGTTCTTAATTTTCACTAGCTTGATGCTATTTGTGTTACCTATCTCGAAATAAAACTTAATTGGTGTATAAACCGCATTTATTAGGCCACAAATAATAAACAAATAAAACAATTCTGAAACACGAAGTGATAAAAATAAATAAAATTAACTCTACAGCTACAAACACGTTAAGTATTTGGTAAATGAATATATTAATTACTGTGGAAATATAAAATAAATTAGTGAATTGTATATTATGAGAGTTTAGGGTGATAAGGGGATTAATTACAGGTGGTAATTATGTGTAACAGTTAAAGTACTGATAATAAACACCTGATCAACTGAAGTTTCTTACTTTAATTCACTGCTACTGAAAGATCAGGAAATTATTAATATCTAGTGATTAGACGTTTAGTTTTGTGTGAGTAAATTTATGAAAGGGGATTGTAATTCATATACAGGGCGAAGGTGTTGATATATACAGATGAATTATGTATGCGGTCTGGGTGTGAATATATGCTGGTTGTTTATAATTAAATTAAATCTGGTATGTAGGGGAAATTGTCTCGAATGCAGGAGCAGGGTAAATATGTATTTATTAGGTAGAGACCCTGGTTGGGATTTGGTTTAGAAATAATACCCTGTTCGGTTTCGAAACTGCCGGCTGGTGTATTATGGTCCTGCACAACCCTTAAGTACTATTCTCTGTGAGGGGGGGGGGGATAATTAGACAAATCGGCACCGCCGACTCATCGCGGCCGATACATTGCGACTATTTTACCGTCGGCCAGCTCATCGCCGATTTTGTTTCCGATAAGTTCATGAAATTGTTACCCTCCTTTACTTGCTTGTATAAATGCCGATAACGATGATCAATTTACTTAAATTTTAATTTTGAACATACTGTCGGCATTGGTAAGTTCTGTAACCTTGGAACTATAATCCTAAGTTGAATCGATAATGATGGTATTAATTTGTTTCTTTCCAATTTTTATATTCTGTTTGTACCTTGAATCAAAATAAAAAAGTTAAAGAGTGAATACTACGACATCATAACTCCATTCTTTACACGCCATTGTTGCACCATTTGTCGGTTAGACTCGGCCACGAATCGTTCGGCGATGAGTTGGCCGGTGATGAGACGGCTGAGATGAATCGGTCGCAATAAGTTGGCGGCGCTGGCTTGTCCTAGACCCTCTCGGGGCGTATTACCTCCAAGAAGGTTGTACTAATGATCGTGCTTTTCTACTTTGTGATGTGGGTTTTTATAGTTATAAGGGATAATTCTGAGTTTAGAAATGTGTTTAGCTTTTCGGGGCGTAAACACCGTCAAATTAAAGACGTCTTACCCGAGTCACTGTTATGTGCACCTCTCGAGGCGTATCATCTCCAAGATAATTGTACAAAAACGCGTGTTGGGATGAACAAGTAATGCTGGTCAGCTTAAGTTAATACTACGGATCAAGGGATACTGGTCAGGCTAATAATAAACGTACAGGGTAGAAGTATAATGTAAAAGTTAAAGTCAGGTCTGAATGCAAGTTTAAGAAGTGAGTGTGAAATTAGGGCGGTCTGGTATTTATAGGTAATTGGGATTAAAGGGGAAAGGAGTGTACAACAGATATCTATAAATAATGATAAAACAGTTGTGGAAGGAAATAGGGAATAAGTTTTGATAAGAATTATTTACTAGGATAGGATGATTTATAGTGAGGATTCTCAGGATCATTACAATAAAAAATTAATCCTGAATTATAGCAAAATTAGTAGCATCAATTAATATCACTACATGCTAGTAAGTATTCAGTTAATGCCATTAATAATATTGTTACACATGCTGTGCGACTAGCACAACATTTGAAGGGAATTTGATATATTGTACGGCATTGTGTTTGAATAACCTGTACAAAAAGGTATAACATATGAAAAATATCTGGTGTGAAACTAAACGACCTTCCAACCCACAAAATGGAAATTAAAAGAAATGAATTAACTTTAATAACATTTCTTTCGGACAATTATGTGGCCTTTATTTTGTATTTGTGGGCCGACTTTTATAATTAGTTCATTACCAAAATAGGCAACATTGTAAAAACAAATACAATAATCCATGTTTAAAACTTCATCCCTAACAGAGGTTAATAGAAATAATACCTAGATGCTAACTTAAAAAATTAAAAGAAATGAAATAATTTTAACTATAATTTTTTTGGGGTAACCTCCTTTTCATACGTTCATAACGGAAACAGGTTAAATTGTAAAAACAAAAAAAAATCTGTCAGAATGATAAACTTAATATCAGATAGAGGTTAATAGACATAAATACATGTTAACTTAAAAACAATTCCGAAGCCGCCCGCTTCTATAAGATATTAGTTATACAGTTTAACAGAATTTGAAGTACGTAGATAATTTCTTCCTGGAGTTATCGTGATATTAACATACATCCACACAGATACACAGACATCCAGACATCATGGTCGATCTTGGCGAAACTTGGGCAAAAGTTGTAAAAGGAGCTAATAAGTTGACTTAGCGATAGTGAAAAGATCGGTTGATAATTTTATACCTTAATATATATATATATATATATATATATATATATATATATATATATATATATATATATATATGTATTGGAAGGTAAAAAACAACAGTTAGTAGGTAGATAATCATAACATGAGAATACAAGCTTTCACGATTATCACTCATAATTAAGTCAGTTCCCTTCCGAATATTTTCATTAATTTTTTTACAAAATAATTCTTGAAAAAAAACTATTATTATTTATTGAAGACGATAATTGTAATTGTTATCGAAACGGTTAAATTTCTAAAAAGTGCAAAAAATGCATGATTTTATATTCAAGAAATGAGTATTTTAGTTATATAGTTAATAATAAATTAAAAATGTTTAATTTGTATCTAAATTATTAGAACTTGTCACAGTCCACCTAATTGCTTCCTCAAAAATTTTATAAAAAAAACAATTTTTTTGCCGAAACGAACATCAATTAAAAATTATTAATTTTATTAAATACATAAATAAAAAGTTTACCTCAGTAGGATTCGAATACGACCTTCTTTAATAAGGGCTACCAACTGCGCCACCAAGGTTCAAGCCCCAATCGATGCAAATTTTGTCTTTATGTATGTAGAACTGATTAAATTCTAAATATAATTAAATCCACTCATTTTAGTAACGTGGTTAACCAATCACTGGAAGCTTACACTGAAATCAGGCTAAAATGACTTGGACTACTTTTCTAATTGTGACATTTCAATCATTGATGTTTATATTTTATTATGTTATATTATTCTTTCCCCGCACAAGGGAGCAAATGTAATAATACATTGCATATGTAAAGTACAGAGTACTGCCATGGAGTTAATGTGAAACAACATTTTTTTATTACACATCAAGAATTTCTCCATAATTTAAAGACTTTGTTTTTGTTAAGTTTTGAAATAAATTCTAATCGAACCGTAGGTAAAAAATACGTTCTTACTTAGTATTAATAGATATATTAAAGTAATAGTTATTTATGCATTAAGGGCATTAAGTAGATGTTTATGCCCTCGATGGCGACCAGTTAAAAGCACGAGGGCCGATAGACCCGAGGATTTTTATCCGCCCGCGGTCATAAACATCAGTTAATGCTCGTGACTTATTAGTAATTAAGGGCGCCGAGAAGGTTGGATCAGTTGCGTACTTTGTTAGTGTCTCTCTTAAGTCAGCGTCCCAGTTAAGGGTTTTGGTAAATGTTATTCCTAGGTAGGCAATACACAAACTACGACAGTTATTCTTCCCGATCGCATTCGTCCGACTCCTCTCATTTCTGACAGGGAAACGTGTGAAGGTACCAGTAGGTTCCTCTACTTCCCCCACACTTCATCCTACCGCCGGAGTTTTGCAAGGGTCGTCACTGGTAGCTATTTTATACACTATTTACGACATTCCCTAAAGTACCAACCTGAACATAACCATAGCTCAATTTGCTGACGACATTGCCCTTTGGGCGGCCATGAGGGGTAGTGATGGGGAAAATAGACTAATAACGCAACAACCTACCTTCTCTAACTGGGCCAACCGGTGGAGATTAAGAAGCAACCCAAACAAAACGCAAAAATACTGTTCAGACACTAAATTATCCAAATTCGCTAAGCAAAATTGATAATTAATTACGAGGTACGTTAGTGAAATAGTTGTTAATTGTAGTTTACCATTATAAATAAATCATCGGCATCAACTAATTAGGTTGATAATTGCACCTGTATTGGTATTTATACAAAACATAAACACGTGAAACATTATTTATCGCGTGCTACTGCAGCGGTGAGTAGTTGTGAATTTTATGGTACTTATCAACGATTGGTGTTTGAAAAAAATATTTTTATTTGCATTTGCCATGACAAGAAATAAAAGAAGCTTATCTATACCAAGGAAAAGCATGAAAGTGCGAATGAGACAACTGAATGCCAGGTTAGTAGAATATTTATTTTGCATTTACATAATTATACCAAAACATACGCATCGTTATAATCGTTACAAATAAAAATATATTTGTAGAAGATGGAAAAAGGCTTTAGATCCAGATACAGTTACAGTACTCAATAATGGCTATGTTCTAAATCTTCCATATAATTCAGAAAGAGGTGTATGTGCTGAAACCGATTCCATTTCAGTTACTAATGCTGAAAACATTGAATTTGCCAAGGCTAGTGGAGAAGATGATGAAGAAGCCAATACTGATACTGATCACGTTACTAGTGATGATGAAGAGACATATGAGATAGAATATGAAAACGAGAAATCTGAAAGCAGTCACGTTAGTTGTGGCCGTAAAATAATAAATGTTTCCTATTTTCTGGAACAGTTAAAATATATATCGCACGAAGGTACCCATTAATTTTTTATATTATCATTGTCCTCGTGATTAAATACATGTTTTAAGGGTTTGATTGCAATTTTTGGAATGTATCCCTTGTGTCCGAAAAATTTAAGGTCTGGAAAGTATATTTACATTTAGGTGTGACGTATGTAACACTCATAATACTATCAGATCGGATAATATCAAAAATGGTAACGTAACAGGTACTAATTTATCAGCTGTTTTAGGTACAATACCAACTGGCATTGGCTACTCACAATTGAGTGAATTACTTTCGGCTTTAAATATACCATGTTTCTCAACCAACACGTACAACAAATATCATTCCATGGTGAAACAGGCTGGTGAAGAAGAAAAACAGCTAGCAATATACACGCCGGATATGACGAAAGACGGTATACCTATCATATCAGTGATTGTTGGCGGAGCTTGGAGCAAATGATCATATAAGACGAATTATAACGCTTTGTCAGGAGTTGTAAGTATTAAAATATTAATTAAATAATGACTACTACATTTATTTTCCGTAGGGTTGCATTATTGGAACAAAAACCAAAAAGATATTGTATATGGGCGTAAAGAATAAATATTGCTTTGATTGTGCCAGAGCAAAATTAACAGAACCACCAACTCATGTTTGTTTTAAGAACTGGACCGGCAGTTCAACCGCTATGGAGGCATTAATAATTACGGAAGGTTTTCGACAATCTATACAGATGCATGGATTAATTTACGGTAAGGTTATAGGTGATGGTGACAGCAGTGTTCACAAAAAATTAATAGAAATAGCACCATACGGATCTACCTTTGTGATCGAAAAAGTAGAATGTAGAAGTCATCTCCTGAGAAATTACGTCAGAAAATTGTTCGACCTTTCAAAGAACACCACTTTCCCTATTACTCTTCGAAAACAAGTCAGCTCAAGTAATTCATTACGCAGATTCAGATGTGCTGTCACAAAACCTTTCGCTGAAGAACAAGTTCTGCGTAGGAAATATATTATAAATGGTCCCAATCATATATTTGGGGAGCACTTTCAATGTGATAAGTATTTCTGTAAAGACGAAGGAGAACAAAAGGTATTTGAAAGCACTATTTATTATTAATTGAACAGTAATACTCTTTTAGGAGAATCTGGTTCCTGACTTAAAACTAAGCGGATTATATGACGCAACAATGAACATTAATAGAAGATTGGCCCAAAATTTGAGCAGTCTGCTGTATGATCTCGACAACAATGCTGCTGAAACTTTTAATTCCGTAGTAGCTAAATTTGTAGGAGGGAAGAGAGTAAACTTTGCATTGAAAGGTTCATATGAATGCAGATGCAAGTCCGCTGCTACATCGTTTAACACCAAAGGTAACTTTCTCTATGGTATGCAGGCCAAACCTTTTAGGGACGAGTATAAACCACTGGGCTTGCAAACATTCCGAACGGAAAAAATTAAAGCGCCACAGGTTACCGCCAAGCGTAAGATTCGGATTCATCATTAAATAATGATAATACAATGTTATTTATACAGGTCGTGTTCCAAAATGAAAGCTATTTGCTGTTACAGATAAACACTATGGTCCTGAAGTTGCAGTTGAGAAATACCGGACTTAGACCTGGAGTATTATGTTGAAAAATAAACCAACTAATGGAGGAATTGAAAAGCGTTGATTGAGCAGTGATATGCAATTGCAAGGTAATTGTGCGAAATGGAAAACGTAGCGGAAAAAACGTTTAACTGCATCGACATCTGGAAAAATATGTAAAATTAAAAAAAGCACCTCCACCGCTAAAATAGTCGTTGCTCTGCTGTATTCTAGTTTTAGGGGCACATATGCTACAGAATTTGGTCTAATTCACGAAACGACTGCCATTTCTTTATTTGAAGACCAACATCAAAAAAAAGTTCAACGCTGTGGGTTAATTATTGATAAGAATTTTCCATTTCTGGCGTGTTCACCGGATGGTTTAGTAGATGACTACGCGGTAATTGAAGTCAAGTGATCTGCACAAAGTGAAAACCTCCCACCAATTCAAGTATTTGAAAATGGTAAAATAGATGGTGCCTTAAGAAACCCATAACTATTACTAGCAAGTGCAGGGATTGCTTCACATTACCAAAAGTAATATTTGTTATTTTGTCATCTATACCAGCGGGGGAGATACACGTTGAAGAAATCGAAAGGTAACTAAATGGACGTACGTAGGAGAGAAAAAAAATATTTATACATTTTTTTACTTGCAGAAATGATTCATTTTGGACCACAAAGATGGTGGAAATATTAACAGAGTTTTTTATAATTCTTTACTCCCAGAATTGGTTGACCCACGTAGAAGTCGAAGAGAACCTCTAAGAGAAGTTTATATTTATTATTTGTGATATTAATCATTAATTATAAGATAATAATAAATAATAATTTTATTTATGTATTTAAAGAAAACATACCTACCTAACGCAATTCCGTAAACAATACATAAGAGTGATATTTACATAAGAGTTGAACCGAGACACCTTTGGCCGCCATCTTGGATTTTCTAGGGAAAACAAACCTTTCACTTTTTTATATGCCCACGTGGGGGACCGTATTTTCCCCCTATGGTTTCTTTTCGGAGGCCTTTTTCAACCCTTGATGGGATTTTCATCCTTAATTAAGGCCTTTTGGTTTTACTCACTTACTTGAGGGGCGTATTTTTTACCCCTATTTTATGGCCGCCCAGGTGTAGGACGCGTTTTTTTCAACCCCTAATTATTTTTTGTTTTATTAAGAGCCTTTTTGACAGCAATTTTTGTACCTGCTCACGTGAGGGGCAGATGTAGGGGTTGGTCTTGGACCTGGAGTTGCTCTTAGGGTTATTTTTGATGGTCATCTAATTAAGGTCCAGTACACCTGGAGGTTAGGCAAATGCACACGCATACAATGTTGGAAATTGCATAATTACCCTAATAAGATATTATTATTAAAATTATTGATCCTACCATTCAAATAGTCATATGCTGTTGGATGATCTTTACCTATACGAGAAATTTATTTATACATTGTATTTCTAATGAGGAGGTTCTTGTAAGACACGTGTAGGGCTTCGCAACTTGTTCTCGGGCCTTCGCCCCTGGCTGGAGATGGTATGGGGATCTTAACCTTATAAGACAAGTGCAGAGCTTAGCCCCTATCGTGGGCCCCCTTGGTGCAATTGTATGCGGGTTCTAACAGCTGTAGGCCTGCGCCCCGTCATACAAAATTGTATTCTAATAAGGTGCAAGAGAGGGCTTGTATCACGGTCTGCGCCCTGGCCCCTTTGAGTTAAAATTGATTTTAGCGCCATCTAGTGGCGTAAAGACTAATGAACATTTTCTATAATAGAAGTTGATAATAATGCACACCTCTCTCTCTCTCTCTCTCTCTCTCTCTTGCTCTACCTTGTTTCTCTCTCTCCCTCTCTCTTTAGACTCTTTCTCACACACACACACACACACACACACACATACCCACACACACAACCAAATCAATTAATTTCTCTCTTTCCAAACAGACAGCACCTATACATTCGGAAAAATTATATCCGGTTTATTTGCATGTTCAATTACATACACACAAAAGTTGTTTCATAGAAACGTGTTCGTTAACTGTTATAAAAACCCATTAAAAAGACTGGAAAGTAGTAATTACTTATATATAACATAGAGTTAAATTAAATTATCATGTTTTTAAGAATATCAAACTGATATAATGGAAATAAAAGGCAAAAGTTTTTAATGGTTTTATTATTATACGCGAATTAACAATAACTACAAGTTTACAAATTCACGAAGACGTACGTGCCTACTATTTGTAGAGCTGATCTTATGACGTCACCCTATAAGAGTAATAATACATTTTAAAAACCTTTATCGGCATTTTTGTTAGCAATATCAGGCAAAAAAAAGATATATCTATTAAAAATAATACGCTTACCTTCAGAAGTGTTTTTTCCTTCAGTTGTTCTAATAACGATAGCCATATGTTGAACTGAAAAAAATTTTTTAAACAACGTGTTCACATGTAGTCGCACTAAAACACGTTTTATGAATGGATAGATATAAACTAGCTATTAGATTCCGATCATTAACTAATTTAGAAAGTAATACACAAAAAACCTGATTACAGCCACTCGTATTTAACAATTATGTTGTACTTACAAAAATTTACATTCAAAACACTTACAAATATTTTAAAAATTTTGCTAACGCAAAATTACCTTAAATAATTAATTGAATCTTCAGGTTAATAAACCATTGTATGCTCAATTACGTTCACGACACAACACACACACACCACCACACGCCACGCACACGCACACCACACGCCACGCCACACCACCACCACCACACGCACGCACGCACGCACCACGCACGCACACGCACACGCCACGCCCGCCACGACGGCCAGGACCGCACCCAAAGGCACCCAAACACGCACACGCACACGCACACGCACACACAACACCACACGCCACGCACACGCCACGACACCACACACCACACCACACACACCACACCACACCACACACCACACCACACCACACCACACCACACCACACCACCAACCACACCACACCAACCACACCAACCACACCACACACACCACACACACCACACAACACACACCAACCAACCACACCACACACCACACCACCAACACACCACACACCACACACCACACCACACACCACACACACACACCACACACACACCACACACACAACCACACACACCACACCACAACAACACACACACCACACCACACACACACCACAACACACAACAACCACACCACACCACACAACACACACACACACGCACACACCACACACCACACCACACACACACACCAACCAACACCACACACCACACACACACACCACACACACACACACACACAAACACACACACCACAACCACACACCACACACCACACACACCACACACACACACACACCACACACACACACCACACCACACACCACACACACCACAACACACCACACACCACACACTAACGCAAACCACAACCCCAACCACGCACCACACACACACACACACACACCACACCACACCACACACACAACACCACACACGCACACACACCCACACACACACCAACACACCACAAAAAACACACCAAAAAACCACACAAAAAACACACACACACACAACACACACAACAAAAAAACAACAACAAACCAAAACAAAAAAAAAACAACAAAAAAACACACCACACCCACAAAAAAAAACCAAAAAACAAAACACACAACACTATTTTATTATTATTATTCAGGTTGAGGTTAATAAAATTGGTTTCAAATTAAACGCCCAAATTTCAAATTTATTGAAAAAGTTGACCGTAATTTCCTTAATTTTATTTGAAATTTTTCAAGAGAGAATTTCAATCATCGTCTTCAAACGTTATTTGTAACAACCAAAAAACAATTAAGCTAACAGTTTCACCTTTATTATTATTCATGGATTATAAATTATCTGGTTTTCAAAAGCTAATTAAAATTTCCAGCGGGCAAGAAGGCGCTTTCCTTAATTTTATCCAATTTGTTTTAAGATGTATTTTTTTTAAACATAAAAGAATTTTACTGATTGGTTAAAAAACCAATTACAACTAAGTTTCAAATTTAATTATTTAAACATGGTGGATTACTAAATGCTCTTCAAAAGGTAATTCATGATTCCAGAAGGGCAAAGCTTGAGGGAAAAAATTTTAAACCAAGGATTGAATTATTAGGAGAATTCCCGTTTAAGAAGGAAAACCATAAAGGGAATTAAATTTTATTGTTGTTTAATAATAATTAAAATTTTTCAAGTAATTTCATTAATTTTGGTGAATAAAATTGGGTTTTTCCAACGGTGGGTCCCGTCTTAAACCAATGTTTGCAGTTTACGATTTTGGAAGGAAAGTGGTTGTTTTTTGGGTTTTTGTTTTTTTTTTTTACTGTTTTTCGGTTAAATTTTTTTCCCGGTTTTTGTTCATTTTGCGTTTCGGTTTTCGGTTGTGTGTTTTGTGGGTGTTTGTTTGTGTTTGTTTTTGTGTTTTGGTTGTGTTTTCTTTTGGCCGGTTTTGTGGTGGGTTTGCGTTCGTTGGTGGTGGTTGGTGGTGGTGGTTGTGTGTGCTTGCGTGCGTGCGTGTTTTCGTTTAATCCTTGTGCTGCTGCTGGTCGTTGTAGTTGGTGGGCATTGTTTTGTTTAATTTTGGAAAGCCTTTGCTTAGTCCGGGATTTGTTTAATTAGTTTTTGGCAATTATTTTGGTCGGATTAAAAATTATAATTAAACGCTGCTTGTGTTTGTCCAGTCCGTATTAAGTTTTTGTTTTAAATGTATTTAGAAAAGGTTCAGGCTTCCAAATGAAGATAAAATTGAAGGTGAAACGGTTACAATTTTTTGTGAACGAATAAAGGATTTGAAGTTTGTTTAATGTTAAAAGAAAAACTTACCTACGTCCTGAAAAAATAATAAAATTTGAAAAATGAAATAGGGTTACAAATTTTTGGTGAAGAACAAAGGTTTGAATTGTATTCAATTTCCAGAGGCCGTGTTTTGAAACCAAATAAAATTTAGGATTACCTCACTCCATTTTAATTAAAATTTTTAAAAACTTGTTAATTGCTATTTTAATTGTTAAAAATATAAACGTTCAAGGTGGGCGTGGGTGTTGTTTTTTTTGGGTTGGTTGGGGTTGGTTTTGGGTTTTTAAATAAATTAGATTACTATTTATTTTAATTGAAATTTTTAAAAAATTTAATTGAATTGTTTTAATTAAATTTGTAAAAACCAATAATTGGTTAAATGGTGGCTGTTGGTTTTTGTGTTTTTTTTTTGTTTTGGGTTGTTGTGTGTAATGGATTATAAAATGTTTTATGGGTAATTGAAGATTAAAAATTTTACTTAAAATAATTTGGTTAATGTTTTAAGAAAATTTGAAAAAAACATTTAAATAAGCGTAATTATTTTAATTACAAATAATGTTTTTAATGTATTGTAACCAAATTCCATAAAAAATGTTTTTCCTTAAACATATAAAAAATTTTACAAGTTAAACTATTGGTTATTCTTTTAATTTTAAAGAACCAACCTGAAAAAAAAATTTAATAAAAGGTTATAAATGTTTTTAAACCTGATTTGCTAAAATTTGGAAAATTTTAAAAATTGTATTTTTATTACTTTATTAGTTTGAAGTTTCAATTAAATTAAACAAATTACCGTAACGTTTTTAATTGTTTTAATTCCTTTCAGGCCATTTATTTTCCGAATTAATAAACTTAATGAAAAATTCAAAATTTCAAAATAATGGTCAATTTTTTTAATTTTAAATAAATTGTTTTGTTTTAATAAATTAAATTTAAAGTTTTTTGGTTTGGTAAGGGTTTTCTAAAAATTTTAAAAATACCAGCAAATTTTAATAAAATCACAATTTAAATAAAACCTTTAAAGGTTTAAATTGGTTATTTTCAAGTTTAAAAACCCTTATGAAAAATAAAAAATATATTAAATAATTGGAAATTTCACCCCTCCCTTTATTAATGGAAATTTAATTAATGGGTTAATTTTTAAAATTTAAAGAAATGAAAATCTCAAAATTTTATTTTGGTATAGGAATTGTACAAAACGAATTTCTTAAAAAAAAAAGGGTAAAAATAAGGGGTTCCATTTAAAATAAAAATTATTAAATTGGTTTAAAAAGGTTCAGTTGGGGCAATTTAAAACCCTTAAAATATTTCAATTTAGATTTTTAAATTAACGGATGCCTTTATTTTTAACAAATTTCCGCCACAACCCTTGTTATTAAGGAAAGTATGTTTATTTAAAAGGGTCTAATTTTTCAAAATTTTAAAGAAACGAAACATTAAAATTAACCCTTCTTCTTTAAATAGGAATTTTGGAAAATTTTTGAATTTTATTTAAATTTAAAATAAAAATAAAAATTTAGGTTAATTTAAAATAACAAAGTTGCGTCCAACTTCCGGGTAAACCAAGAAATTAAATTAAACAATTTATTTTGAACTTACGTTCATCCAAAAACCTAACCTTTGTTAATTTAATTTTTTTAACTTAATTCCCATTAATTTTTAAAATAAAGTTTAATACCCTGTTTAATTTTAAAATTTTTTATGGTTGAAACCAAAGGCTCTAAAAAAAAAAACTTTTTGATTTTAAACGAATTTTATTTAATTATTTTTAATTAATTTCCCTAAATTATTACAATAATTCAGGGAAGGTTTTTTTTAAATTTTTGTTTTTTAAATTAATATTTTTAAATTAATCCCTTTAAAAATTTTACCTCGAGTTGGATTTAACCAATTGTATTTAATGGTTCCGCCTTAACCAACTCAGGAAACTTTTTTTTGTATTTAATTAAAAATTTAATAAATTTTACAACAACTTAAATTTTGTTCAAAAAAATTTAATTTGTTATTTAATTGTTTTTTCTTCAATTTCTTAATTTAAATGAAAATTTAAAATAAATTTGTTTTTAGAATACTTTTTTAACTTTTTAATTTTTTATGGTTTTAAACCAAATTGGCCTGACGTTTAAATAAAAACAAGGACTTTCCTTTTCCCTTTTAAACGAATTTTTTTTATTAAATTTTGTTTTTAATAATTTCCCTTTAGAATTAAAAGAAAAAAAGGCCCTTGGGGAAGTGTTTTTTTAAAATCCTTTTTAAATCTGGTATTGTTTCCAAATTTTCGCTTTGTGCAGCCAAGGGATTCAAATTTCAAGTCTTTAAACTTTTGCATGGGTTCTTGGGTGGAAAAATAATTTGCCCGTTTTAAACCAACAGGAAAACATTTTTTTTTAACCTTGTTCCAAAAAAAATTAAAAATTTTTTCTAATGAAGGTTTTAAATTTTTGGGTTGATAAATTTTTGATTTTGTTTTTGGGCGAATTGGTTTGTTGTTTACTTTTTGAATGCTAAAATTTTTCGCAAAAGGGCCCATCCAAATTTCTATTTTTAATTGAAAATATTAAATATATTTTGGAAGGTTTAATTTTAATTTGGCTTTTTAGGGCATGTTCCTGCGCCCTGCATTTCAAATTTAAAAAGTTTGCGGATTTTTTTAAAATGTTTACCCATTTGTTTGGTGTAGGGACGAACTTTTGTTTCCAAACTTTGGCAAACCCTTTTGGACCCCAAAATTCTTTGGCATACATTTCCTTTTAGGGTAATTAAAAAAGAAAGGAAATTAAATATTTTTTTAAAATTTTAAATTTATTAATTTTATTTTCGTCTTTTTAACAGAAACCGGGTGGTTACTTCAAACCTTTCCAAATTTTTAACTTTAAACCGCATGGAAATTTTCGGGGTTGGAAAAATCCCCAAATTTTTAAGGGACAACCATAAGAAATTTACAATTAAAAACAACAGTAAAATCAAACAATTTTCTTAAACCTTCGTTTTAAATATTCAACGGAATTTTATTAAAAAATTTTTTGGCTAAAAAGGTGGGGTTTTAATTTTTGGGTTAAATAATTTTTGATTTCGGAAAAAAGGGCCCAATCTTAATAGCTTTTTATGTTTTCCATTTAATGCCAATATGCTTTTCCAAGCAAAAGTTAAACCCATAAAACAATATTGAATTATTATGATGTATTCTCCTGTTTATGAGCCAACATCAGCGGACATTAGAGATTTTACTGACTTGTTAATAAACTATTACAACATAACCGTTCAAGATAATTATGGAAACGATGAAGTGGATGAGCTGAATGTGTCTCACATCCAAGGTGATGGCGATGATTCACAGAAGAGGAACAAGAGCGGTGAGGTAGAGGAGAAGGACGAATCTCAAAACCAGGATGATGATAGCGACGAATCACGATTGAAGAAGAAGAAGACCGATAAAGGTTGTTATTAAATAAAAATGAGGTATTGTTGTTTATAATAATAATAATATATTTTTCATACGCTAAGCTTTCATTCAATTTTGTGAATAAACTTGTTTTTTCCTAACGGTGCTCCCCGTCTTGATTCATGTTTGCAGCTTTACGAGTTTTCGAGTTAGTGTGTTTTTCGCTGGCGTGTTTCGTTTGTGTTGTTTCGTGTTTTCGCTTAGCGTGTTTTCATTGCCGTTTTTGTGTTGGTGTTTTGCGTTTGGTTTTTGTGTTGGTGTGTGTGTGTGTGTGTGTGTGTGTGTGTGTGTGTGTGTGTGTGTGTGTGTGTGTGTGTGCGTGTGTGCTGCGCGTGCGTGCGTCGTGCGTGCGTCGTACGTGGTGCGTACGTGCGTGCGTGCGTGCGTGCGTGCGTACGCGTGCATGCGTGTTTTCGTTTAATCCTTGTGGTAAAGCAATGCTAGTCGATTGTATGTAGTTGTAGGCAATATTGTCTTGACTAAAAGTTATAATTGGAAACGCTGCTTGCTGTGTCCAGTCCGTGGAGTTATGTTTAATTAGCTTTTTTGACAGATGTATTTATGATAAGGTCAGGCTTCCATGTAAGATAATATAGAGGTGAAACTGTCTAGCTAATGTGTTTTGCTGCTACACGCATCACAGTATTGAAGATTCTGTTTATGTATTAGAAAACGTACTACAGTCTCGAAACAGAATGCAGATAAAATTGAAGGAAATGAATACGGTACAACTTTTGTGAACGAACTGAAGGATTTGAAGTGTGTGCAGAACTTCTAGAGCCGTGTTGAAACAAGTTAATTTAGGGCTTACCTCACGTCCATGTAATAATAATAATAATAGTGTCTGATAAAAACTGTCTGGGGTTATTAGCTACTTTTATAGGTTGTTACAATATAATCGTTCAAGGTGAAGACGATGAGGTGATTGTATCTCAATATCTCGATGATGGCGATGCTCTCTATGAAATTTCAAATAAAATTAGATTACGTCACTCTTATTTTAGATTAGAAATTTTTTAAAACGTTAAGTTGACATTGCTATTAATCTCAACTGATAAAAATCCATATAACGTGAAGTACATGTGTGTGTGTGTGTGTGTGTGTGTGTGTGTGTGTGTGTGTGTGTGTGTGTGTGTGTGTGTGTGTGTGTGTGTGAGCGTAATTGAGCATACAATAGTTTATGTAATCTGAAGATTCAATTACTTAAAATACTTTATTTGTAAGTGTTTTGAATGTAAATTTTTGTAAGTACAACATAATTGTTAAATACGAGTGGCTGTAATCAGGTTTTTATGTATTGCTTTCTAGATTAGTTAATGATAGGAATGTAATAGCTAGTGTATATCCAGCCATTCATAAAACGTGTTTTAGTGCGGCTACATGTAAACACGTTGTATAAAAAAAATTTTACAGTTCAACATATGGTTATCGTTATTAGAACAACTGAAGGAAAAAACACTTCTAAAGGTAAGCGTATTATTTTTAATACAAGTATATGTTTTTTTACCTGATATTGCTAACAAAAATGCCGATAAGGTTTTTAAAATGTATTATTACTCTTATAGGATGACGTCATAAGATTAGCTCTACAAGTAGTAGGTACGTACGTATTCGCCTTACTTGCTTTTAATTCTCTAACACCCGACCATATTTCCTGAATTATAAGACATAACTTAATGAAAAGGATTCATAAATGTTCAAACGTAGATGGTGCTAATTTAATTTTGAATTTTAATAAATCTGTATTTGTTTAATATTACATTTAGTTTTTTTTGTTTGTAAGTTTTCTAATTAAATTAATACAAAATACCTAGTCAACGTTTTTAATGATATCCACAATTAATAATCCTTTCAGGCTATTGGTTACTTTTCAGAATTAATAACTTATGAAAAAATAACAAAATATCACCTTAAATAATGGAAATCATCTCCTCCCTTTACTAATGTTGAAATAATTAAGTGTTATGTTTTAACTAAGATAATGAAATATCTCAAAAGTTGTTGGATTTAGGTATAGGGAATACTGATACTAAACGAATTGGCTTAAAAAAATACAGCGGAAATTGTAATAAAATACAGGGTGTTCTATTTAAAGTAAGAAACTTATAAATGATTTAAATTGTTCATGTTGGTGGCTAAGTTTAAAACACCCTGTATGAAATATCAATGAGATGGATATATGGAGTTAACGGGATAGCGCTTGTTGTTTATTGGTTACAATTTCACGCCACTAACTTCGTTATTAATGGAGATATCGTTATTCAATGGGTACTAGGATTTTTTCAAAATTTTAAAGAAATCGAAACATCTCGAAAATACCTCATTCTTGGTATAGGACATTGTGCACAAATTTTATCTAGAATTTCATGTAGAATTCGAAAATAAAGTAAAAAATATTAGGTTCCATTTAAAATAACAAAGTTGACGTCTACTTCCGGTATAACCAGAAGTGTCAGATTCAGGACAATATTATATTTGAACTCAGCGTCATCCAAAACCTACCGTTTCGTAATTTCAGATTTTTAACATAACTGTATCCGCCATTATTTTTAATCAAAGCTCTTCGCGCCACACCCTGTATATTACGAAAGTATGTTCATGATTGATAACACGCTCTACACCTTTTGATCTATTAATTAACTTAATTGATAAGCTGATTTATACATTATATCAATCTAACCCTGTCGGTCCTACATTATACAATATGCAGAAGGTTTTGGTTGGTAAGTTTTTGTAAATTTGCTCTTATTAAAAATTAATATTAATTTTATTAAATACATAAATAAAAAGTTTACCTCGAGTAGGATTTGAACCAACTACCTGTACTTTGATAGAGTACCGCGCTAACCAACTGCGAGGTAAACTTTTCATTTATGTATTTAATAAAAATAATATTAATTTTTACATATTTACTTTTGAACTTATTCGTTCATAACAAAAACTTACAATAACTTATGATGTATTTAATTGTTTTTTACTTCAATTCATAATTTAAATAGAAAATAAAATAAATTGTTTAGATACTCTTTTTAACTTTTTAATTCTTTTATGGTTGAAACCAAATGGCATGATGTAAATAAAAAAACAAGGACTTTCCTTGCACTTCTTTTAAATCGAATTTTATTTTATTATTTGTTTAATAATAATTTCCCCTCAGAATTAGTTACAATAAGTTCTATGGGTAAGTGTTTTAATATAATTTTATGCCTTTTTTTAATCTGATATTGTTTCAAACCTTCATCGCTTGCTGCAGCAAGATTCATTTCTACGTCTACAGACGTTGCAGTTTAATGCTTCATGTGTGGAGTAATATAATGGTTGCCGTTTCTATAATCCACCACAGGAACATTTTTTTTTGTATAACTGTCAAAAAATGTTAATATATTTATACTAATGTCAGCTCAAATTTTTGTTAGCAGCAGTAAAAGTGTTAGATTTGTTATTTACGATGGTGTTGTTGCTGCTACTTTCTTGAATAACGCTGAAAATTTAATTCGCAGCATCCATTCTAGTTTTTATTGAAGTATCAATATATCCTTCTGCGACGGTTGTAGATTTATTTATGGCTTTTTAGGGCAGTGATATCTGCGCCTGCATCGATTTATAAAGTTGCGGATGATCTTCTAAAACTGTACCCAGTGTAGGTGTAGAAACGAAGCTATTTGTTTCCCCATACTGGCAAACTTGTTGACTCCAATTCTTTGGCAGGTACATTTCCCTTTTTAGTAATTCAAAAAAAGAAAGGGAAAAGAGACCGTTGCTGGGCGAAGACTGATTTGCTTCTTAACAATCTTGTAAATCGTCCGTCACTGTGAATTTCCTGGGATGTTTCGTCTTTGTGACAGAAACCAATGTGGTACTCAAACTTTCAAGATCTTTAACTTTCATCGCATGGAGTTCGTTGGGTCGGCAAAAAATCCCCATAATTAAGACAACCATAGAAATCACAATTAAAACAACAGTAAAAATCATCTATATTTTCTTACCTTCGTTGCCAGATATATGTCATACGGAGGTTGACTTAAAAAGGTGTTGGTTTGCTCAGGAGTGAAGGTTTTTAATTTTTTGGGTTGATAATTTTCTGATTTTCGTTTTAAAAGGGCGCGCAATCTTGCATAGGTTTCGATGTTTACATTATTGTGAATGCTAATAGTGCTTTTCAGCATAGAGTAATGGGCCCATAAAGACAAAGATTTCTATTTTTCAGCTAATTCGCCAAAGTATGCTAGAAGTATATTTTGAAGTATATTTTGTCCACATCCGGCGGAGTTAGAATTACGTCTTCGTCACTGCTCTCCATGATCGCCCTGTTTATTTTCATGTAAATCATTCACAAAATTGATTTGTCGTATTTTTTTTATGGACATTAATGTTTTGACATTTGAATTTATCGCGATGCGGGATCTTGACTTTTGCTTCACAAATGTTTCCAAAGCAACCCTAAATTGAGACCTGAAGAATAATGAAAAACTTGGCATACGATTGGCTGGCAACATTTGAGGGTAATTAGACAACATGAGTAAAAAGTAAGGTATATATATATATATATATATATATATATATATATATATATATATATATATATATATATATATATATATATATACGTACATAAAGTTAATCACTACAGTAAATGTTCGGGCTGGATTACTTCAACCTCCAATTATTTATGAATTCTTAAAGGCGCGCACTCCGAATTTATTGCGCAGAAAGTGATCAGATGAAATACGATCTCTTTCCTGGAAATTTTCTTTTAGGTGCACAGCGCATACACGATACCTTTTACATGATTCCACACCAGACATCTAACGGAGTGATATCGGAAAAACGGGAATGCTGCTGATAAAGTCTACTGTTTGCTACCCAACTATCCTCAACGTAATTTTATAAAAAATTATTTAGCAGACTAAAATAAGGTGGGGCTCCGTTGATTACAGTCCAGATTTAGTGGCTATAAATAATTTTGTAAGATGCGGAACAAAAGTTAGACACCGATCTCTAATGAGCTTACAATTTATGTTTTTCCTATAAAAATCTACCACTGCCATACTGACAATTTTTACCAAGCAAAAATGTTAAAACCTCAGTAACTTAAAATTTGTTTTTCACAAACTAGGTTAGAACTGCATTGTATGACAAACACAAGTATAAAATACAAAAAATGGGATTATGCATGGCAGAGTCGTAAATTAAAAAAACCCACTGCAAGTGTAAATTCAAGGTACAGCACGTAGACTAATCTGGTAAGTTCTTATACATATTTCTTTGATTTCAAATTTAAAAGTTAATCCAACTTTTATTTTTGGTACAATATTAAATTTTAAGTTTGATTATAACATATTTCATATTACTTTTTCTTTGACAACAAATTTAAAATTTAATCTAACTTTTACCTTTGTTACTTATTTAATATTAACTTTAATTAATTAATCCTAAAAGCAGGCAATTAAGATCAAGATCGCTAACATGGTCATTATCGTTATCTATTGTTACCCTTCAATTAGATAAATGTGAAATTTAAAAAATAGAAAAGTTAAGTTATCACAATTCACGACAATAATAAAACAGATTTAATTAGTTTAAAATGACAATAATATGCAAGTTGAAACTTAATTATAAATCCAAATAAACAATTTATTTCAATCTTAATGTTGTCAGCACCTACGATATTAACCATGAACAGATTGTTGTACCATGTAACTTACGCATGATCTTTTTTTAATTAGGTTAATAAATATCACGTTTTGATTTCAATGCAGTTACTATATTCTAATATCGTTCAAAAAAAAATATTTTTCTTTTTGTGATGTAAACTAATTAATGTTTCCTTTACCTTGAACTCCTTAATATTGGTGCTCCAATTTTCTGAGTTCGTCAAGGGCTGCCGGTCAATATTTCCCTTACTCCTTATGTACTCGCCGACAGACACACACTAGCCAAGCGTGGCGTTTTAAACGGCTAAACCCTTAAGATCACGAGTTCTAAAATAGACGCTATACTCCAGGTGAGTAGGGCGAGACATCCGCACTATCACGTCCATTCGTCAATCCGTACCAGGGATTATGGGAGGGGGGATAAGATAATGCCATAACTTGGACGTTAGATCCATTTCCTCAATCAGGGCGTACAACTAGTACAAATATCATAAAAGTCGCTCCAGGTCCAACTAGATACAGCAATGCTCGAGTGCAAGATGTAAAATCTACATTTCAGATATTTTTCAATAGTTCTCTGGAAAATATAATTTTGAAAATGACTAACATCGAAGGTCGTAGAGTGTACGGTGACAAGTGGCAAGAATTACAGACATTACGTTACAGGCGTATATAGGTTTGTTACTGTTAGGAGGAGTTTACAGATCGCATGATGAATCACCAGAAGTTTGTGGAATGCAGAGACAGGCAGACCTCTTTTCGCGCAACAATTTTGAAACGATTTTATTATATTCACGCGTGTTACGGTTTGATAATAAAGAAGAACGCCAAGAAAGAAGGCTACGGATAAGTTGGCAAAACATAACTGTGGACGAACAGCTGGTGCATTAGAGGTCGTTGTCCATTCAAGCAGTATATACCAAGCCAGCAAAATATGGCAAAAATATGGACGCTTTGTGATAGTGCAAGTTCTTATGCTTTAGAAGTTCAATATAAGGAAAACCACCTGGGGAAAACCTAGAAGGATCAGGGGCTGAGGTAATTTTAGACCTTACTTATGGACTAAGAGGTCAGAATGTAACTTATGACTTTTTTACATCGTATAAATTGGGTCAAATGCTTCTCAAAGGAAATATTACTATGTTAGGGACTGTCAGGAAAAGCAAGCCTGAGCTACCTATCGTGGAAGTAAATAACATTGTGCATAGTTCCAAATTTTGTTTTACTAAAGATACCGTACTTGTGTCTTATATTCCAAAAAAATACAAGGATGTTATTCTAATGAGTACGTTTCATAACCAGAAACAAATAAGCGACAGAGAAGACAAAAAACCACAAATTATACTTGATTATAATTTTACCAAAGGAGCAGTTGATACATTAGATCAGCTAATCGGTGCATACACATGCAAACGAAAAACAAATCGATGACCCATAATCTTATTTTAAAACATTTTAGATACCAGTGCCTATAATGCTTTCGTCTTATGGCGCGAAATAATTCCAGACTGGAATAAAAATGTTTTGTTCAAAAGAAGACTGTTTTTGAAACAACTGGGCAAACAATTGGTAAATCCTTACATTCTGTCCAGAAAACATCTTCCCCGTAATGAACAAGCAGCTGCAATTGTAACAGCTATTCAACAACCATTAGTGGAACATTCTGCCGCACCTCTTCTTGGAACTAGTAACTAAAACAAACGAGCACGCTGCAAATTTTGCCCTTCAAAATGTGATAACAAAACTAATATGACCTGCATTATGTAAAAAATATTTGTGTAAATAACACGTGACATATTATTGTCCTGACTGTAAGTAGTGGATCATATCGATTATTAGGCCTACCAACGAGTTGAAAATTACAACGCCTAATTTTGTTACATAAACTTGTTGCTTTCGAATTAAAATAATTCGTATATAAATTAACAACCTTTCTTAAATGTAAAATTTAAAAATTCAATTCAATAAAGAAGTATATGAAAAGACGGGTATAGTCCGTAAAATGAATGATTGCGAATTTCGGCAGTTTATTAGGGTACACTCGTAGTTTGTATCTATTTCGTTCTACACGATATTTGGAAATAGAGAGAATGGAGCGCTACATTATCCACTGCGGGTGGTTAAGACGGACACTATACGTTTAAAACACCTGTATTTGTGTCAGGTGTGTTAGAAGCAGATGGTAATAATTGTTTTAGGCACCTATTTAAAGACTAAATTGTCTGTTGTAAACCTTTGACAGTGGTATTCAAACATTTTCTTTAATTCTCAATAAAATCTTTATAATAATAGTAATAATTATAATAATAATGTTTAATTTTCCAAACAGTGTAAACCAAAACAGGACAAACCCAGAGCTATATAAAAAAAATTGTACGAGTAAAGCAGTTTTAACTTAAGTAGACATTGCAATAAGGGTACATTAATCAAATTATGTCCTTAAAGTAATTGTATAAACATGATTATAGTAGAACAGACAATAGAGGCAAAAATACAAACTCATTCTATAGTGCTTAACACTCTTTGTGGTGTATCATAAAAGATATGCACTTTGTTAGATATCATGTTAAGATTATGACAAATAATGTAAACTGGGGAATACTGAAGTAGATTAGTGTTTCATTTAGGTAAATAAAAAATAGCGGCGTATCTTGAAGATAAACGTGGAACTACAAAGCATAGTTATTATTAAGAATACAGTGTTACAAATTGAGTTGCAAATTAGACCCTTTTCGTTAATTTTTATACCAATTGTTAAAATATCAATATTATGTTAATAATATGTTAATATTAAATTCTTCTGTTTAAAACTGCATATTAAACTTGCATACAAGTTACTTTAGTTTTTTTTATTGCAAAAATACTGAAATTTAAAATTACAAATGGTTTGAACAGAATTCAATTATTTGCATACATATTTGTGGACCTTGCATTGTATAAAATAATGATATATTAATGACCCATGTTCTTTAATGTACTTATTTAAAAAGAATAATATTATTATATTTTCAATTACATTGTAATTTTTTTTATTAATTGAAGGAATATAACATATTTAGTTGTTAGTCACAAACAAATGGGTTACGGAAGTCACCTTTAATGTTCCAAAGGACAATATTTTATTCTCATGATAGTATCATAACAAATACCGATTACCAACCAATAATAGATTATATTATTATATAAAATATGTTATCATGTTCTTGTCCAACAATTCTATAAATGTCTAATCTTGCTTAATCCCAAAATCCAAGCAAACAATAAGTTTACTTAAATCCGAATTAATGCTAAGATTAAGTTAGTTAGTTACTTGTATTGTAATAAACCAGATGTATATTTGTAAATAAAATTTTGCTAGTTTTTAAAAACTTCTAATTTTCGTCCACGAACTTAACTCGCGAAATAAACTTTTGAATACCACTGTAAAAAGATTGCAACAGACAATTTAGTCTTTAAAGAGACGCCTAAAACAAATATTACTATCTCCTTCTAAAACACTTGATACAAATACAGTTTTTAAAAGTAGTGTCCGTCTTATACCACCCGCAGCGACGATGACGTAGCATTCCATTCTCTATTTCCAAATAGTGTTATAACGAAATAGATACAAACTACGAGTGTCCCAAAAAAGCCCAAAAAATTGCAATCATTCATTTTGGACTATACTAAACTAGAAAAACAGAAAAATTTACTGCATTATGGAAGAGAACTTTCAAGAATGCGTCGGTTCACTATGGATGTTTGTCATGTTTAAGTGTATTTAAAAACAAACTTTTCTGGATGTATTTTCTTTAAATTTAAAGATTATTTTCAAAGTTTGTCCTTGGTTTACCTGTTTTAGAAATATGACGTCGCAATAACTCCACCGTAATTAAAATGATATATTTGAAAGTAGTCGTTGTATTAGTCATACCGAGCTGGTAGCGTAGTGGTGGGTGACACGACCTATGTTCAATAAGATTGTACTGAAATCGGAAACAAGGATTATCAGAATCAGTACAATTTATTTTTTCAGTACAATCTTTATCAAACTACCTATTCAGATTTAATTCAGATTTAATTATTTAATTTAATTAGAAAATAGTCAACATCAACGTAAAATAGAAGTTTTTCTTTAGTTTAACATTACAAATGGGGAACAATTTGAAAACCCGCTTTTTTAGTTATATAATTAGATTTGTGTTTCGTTCTCCAGTAACAGTACGCACTGTAATACCGTTTTCATGCGTTTTGTTTTCAAGTCAAATATCAAAAGTCAAAACATTCAATGGGGCATAGGTAATGAATGCAGAGTCAATGCAGAATGTTTTAGGTTTTTGTTTTGACAAGTAAGTCATATAGTGTGTTGAATATAAATAACTAATTTTTCTGATTGAAGGTGGTTAACAAGAAAACCAATGATAATGTTGATGTAAATAGTATTTTAGCAGTAAAAATCGCAAGAAAATGTTGAGTCAGCGTAATATGATAAAATCAGACGAGAATGATAGCACATAAACGTAATTCGTTAAACCGAAAAGAGCTCCGTGAAAATCCTATATTGATCCAGCTTTTAAAGATCGACTTGGATAGACGACAAAAAACAATTTTTTTGTATTTGGAAATCTAAACTTGCAGGTGGGATATTTCACTTAAAGAGGCATCAAAGGAATGAAAGTCATCAAAATGCTGAAGATGATGTCAAACGCTACAAAGTTACTTATTAATGGCTGATTGCACACCTGTAGCAATGAGACGAGCTGAAGTGGTGTTATGTGTACATATGTCTAACGTACAGTGATGCATTTTTAAAGGAATTGTTGAAGACCTACGAAATCATATTTTCCATCATAATAGATGAAACAACTGATGGAGTGCAGAGACTGTTTAATTGTCATTACCAGATATTGCAAAGATGGCAAAAAGGGTAATTTTAGAATTGATTAAAGTAGACAGTGGAATATGAAAGCATTTTCCATAAAGCAAAAATATATTAGATGAAAATAAAATACCACAACAATTTTAATGCATTTGAAAGAGGGCAGTTTCCACGATGGGATGCCTCCATGGAGTTCAAGCAAAATGAAAAGATAATACTTAAATTGTACCATTTTGCATTTGTTTTCCTCTGAGCAACAAAATGTTACCTGTTATAGAACAATTTGCCAGGGATGTCTATTCAAATTTAGTTAGTTGCAAAGGATTGCGGAGACAAGAATGCCAAGTGTTTGCTTAGAAAGCCCCATAAAATGCTTCATGTGAGTCAGACAAGATGATTACCATTGATTTATATGATGTACAAATTAACAGTATTCATTTATACCTTAATTTTAGGCTGTTTTGGATAGACTTCTTGGCACTGGAATTTTTGAGACTATATTTTTAAATGCTGCATTAAATGATGGATTACCCAATGCAAAATCAATTTTAAATGAATTGAATGATCCCATATTCAAAGTGTACTTTGTTTTTGAGGTATATTTTAAATATAATCATCAAAATTAATCTTGAACTACAGTCAGAAAGTCCAAAATTTTCTTTTACTGACATAATCGATGATAAATTACCAAAGAATTAAAACAGTGTGTACTATGTACAAAATTTATTTAAGGGTCTTATAATGACGCTTCCTTATAAAGTTGATCGATGTTTTAGCATTTTTATGATTATAATTACTCACAAAACTTGGTTTTTAAGCAGTATGTTCCGCCATCCTCGTTATAAAGAAATTATAATGACGATTTTGTACTACGTAGACACCCTTTTTTATTATTTTTTACCGTTAGTGAGACTGAGCAGATTAATTATCACAGAATTATTTATTTTTTTTACATGAGAAAAGAGAGGTTTTTTTTTATAGATTATATATTTTCAAATAAACTCAAACGGAAAAAACAAAAGTGTTTTCATTGAACCAAAACAACAACCAGCATTTAATACTAGCATTTAATGTAAAAGATGGCAGTGCAGTACAATCGAGGTCAAAACAGTACAATTTTAATTCGAAAGAAAAGAGCCTAGGAACAACCCTCTGACGACCTGAAGCATTGGGGTAATGGATTCGATTTTACCGTCTACCTTGTAAGGATTTTCATTTTTTACACATGTAGCGGCTTGGTCACTGCAATATGCACACCATGTTCGGCTATTAGGTGAATGCTGGGGTAGTATTTTTTCAGAACTCTGTTCCTTCCGATTCGATCCTGAACACCATCCTTAATACCATGCATATATACGCAACATGTGTATATTGGGAATCCATGATTATGGCTGAAGGAGCTCGGAAAGTTCGAGCAGCCCGTCCTCCCCCTTGGGGAGGGAATGAATTACGTGGCCCTTTCTCCTGTATTAGTCATTTGATTTTTAACAGTTTCACTGCAAATGTTTTTTTCTATTCGCCGGTGAATTTTTAAGGTTTAAAAATAATTTTACTCAATAAGGTAAATGTTTTTTTATACTTTTATAAATCCTTATATTTATATTTCTAAACAAGTCTGCCAAATATAGAAATGCAAAAAGCCGCTTTATAGAGAAAGTTATTCAACATCAAGCATTTTACTCAAATTTAACTTTTAGTGAAGTTAGTTACACACAATAGATTTTCAGATAAGTTCCACTTCAAATTCTGTTGATCCCATATTCAAAGTATAGTGTCGGAACGAAGCCAAGGTTTCAAGAAAACGCATCCTCATCAAATATACTTTGAATATGATTGCCTTGGGGTTCTGTAGAAAATATAAACAACTTGGAAGAAAAATTAAACGATGAGTTAAATAAGAATGCTCTGGTATGTACATTTTTTTTTAACTACAAGTAAACTAAAATTTGAGTTAAGTTATATATATTTTTGTATTCTAATATGGATTGTTTTGATTAATTAAGTATTTATTATTCAATGAATGTTGTTATTTAAAACTATATTTTATTATTATAACTTTTTTAGTTAAGTTTTAGGTGACATGTTTTTTTATTAATTAAAAAGTGGATAAATTAATTAATAATCAGTTTCCGTTTCTAATAAGAAAATGATTTTTTCATTATTAATTATGTTGCAGATTCTGCTTTTATTATTTGGAGAAAATCATAAGTCCATTTATTTACAAATGGGAAAATTATTGACCCATACCTAGAAGTCAACTATTCCGGCGTTGGAAAATATTACCTTTTTGTAGCCTCACACTGTGTAGTGTCATTATAGTTAAGTTTATTATATACATCTAATTTAAATAATATTATTTGTATTAACTTGATGAAAATTTAAATTTTTATATAAACATACATACATATATGCATAAACATATTTCACAAAATTAGATACTTATTAAAACGCTTTGCTGACTGCAGCAACGTCCTCATTAAAAATTATTGAAATAATATAACAAAACAAAAAAAAAACAATTAGTACTGGTTATTACATTAATTTCTACATTAATAAAAAGAAACTATTTAAAATATGCAAGTATTTAATATATGCAAAAAACAAAATTCTTATATAATAAATACTTATCACTTACATACTTTAGACACTTTTCTTCAAAAAATTCAAAAACAATCTCGTCTTTAAATGTAAACATTACCTTTTGATCTTTCTAAATAACAACAAATTTATTGTTTAATGCAAAAGAAAAAATTAATAGTGACAACAATCTGGAGTATGTAAATTAAAACGTATTCAATGTAATTGAATTTATGTAGGACAAACAATTCGAAATTTTGTCAGATACAAAGAACGCATCACAACACCATTCTATTAGCGTTGTTTTTTTCATTTTTATTTTGTTATACTAGTATAAATAATTTGCCAATCTGCCGGACGATGCTGCAGTAGGCAGCGAAACGCATCGACTAATACAGTGCCTAATTATATAATATATATATATATATATATATATATATATATATATATATATTTAATTTATAGTTTAATTTTTTTATTATAAGACGAGCAAGTGAGTAAAAATGTGGCTAAATAATTTATATTTAATCTTTAAATTCAATTTCTACTACATGGGGATTATGAGTTCTTATTGTAATAATCTTAATAATCCCTTTTGGGGATAGGGTTCAATTTTATTTAACATTGATTGTTGGCAATATAACTTAATCTGTGAATATACATGATCAAATTGTATTTTATAATAAACAGTTACAATGTGAAACCAACTTTGTTGAGATCTGTACAAAATATACTTTCGTTGCGCACTTAATACTGAAATAAATGTAGCCTGTCAGAAATTTTTGCAATTGATCGAAATTATTGGGCACAATTTTAATTTTGTTTGAGGTAAACTTAATAATTTTAATATAACGCTGAATCATTTACTTTTCAGATATTGACACGTGAATTCGTACAAACATTTATACATTATTTAAAAAAATTAAATACCGGACATCAAAGAAATAATCAATGCAATAGGGTTATAAAAGCGAAATACAACTCACATATGTTGCTGCAAATTACAAATAATGTTCATTTCGGGTTGGTCCACATTAAACATTGGACGTAGGCTTTCTTCCATAAATCGGTGATACTGCCTTGCTGTCCCAAATATGCTGCTTAACATTCCATAATTTCATCCAATCAAATAATGTTCTGTTCTTCATGTGGTAAATGATGTACTTAATGCTCAAATACTTATAAGCAAACACTTTATTTTTTTGTTAATTTTAAAATGTCGTATTATTTTTTTAATAATTTCTTGGGTTTAATTTAGTATTTTAAATTCACATAGATTTTGTATTCACTTGCACCTTTATTTTAGATTCCGTTATTGAAGTGAAGATTTATTTTATGATCGTAATCACTAACAACAAAATAAATATCGAATCCAAGATAATTGAAGAATTTATTAACATACAAAAAAAATTGCATATCACCCGATGTTTACACACGACCTTGAAAAACGAAACGATTACAATTTTATCGAACAATTGTGATCGGTAACCTTATTTTTAACTTTAGTTATAGGTTAAAACAATTGTTTCTGATCTCTCAATTCTACGTCGATCGCGTTTCAATTCCGATAATGTTTACGAGAATTGTTACTTACATTTTAATACAAATAATATTAACACTATAACTTGTTAGTCACCAAAAATTCAAAAAGCAAGAGTAGCATTATATACATTTCTCCTAGATACCAAATTTTCAATTTTTTTTCTACATTACACGATCTGATTGGTCTAAACAAAATTGTAAACTTAACTAAAACATAAATTATACTATATCCTTTTTAATACCATTCGGATTTGATTTTTAATTACAGATTTGGAATCAGGGCAAAATTCCGCATAAAAGACATCTCACAAGCCCTATTTTGCTTCGATAATTTTCAATCTGACAACTTATAATCTAAATTTTCTAATATCAAGAAAATCTGACATCCTACAACTAAATTGATGACATATTCAAATTCCACATAAAAAACTGTATCAGAATACATTTATTTCAACCAATTTTATTTAAATTTTACAAAACTTCTACTTTCTCGTTTAAAATTTAGGTAGTTAACCTAACTTTTCTAATTTTATGTTTATATCACATATTTATAGTTAAATTACTTTTTGAACTGAGAGACACTTACTATTAAATGCTTTTATAATTTATTTTAAACTTATCTTACCCTATAAAAGCCATAATTTTGTGAAATTCTTTCAAATAATACTT
This sequence comes from Vesta saturnalis, assembly GCA_036346205.1. Taxonomy (NCBI): domain Eukaryota; kingdom Metazoa; phylum Arthropoda; class Insecta; order Coleoptera; family Lampyridae; genus Vesta; species Vesta saturnalis. Next base: position 186,823 of record JARFJB010000200.1, on the reverse strand, counting down.
AACCTAACTTAACATAGATTTACTTTTCATTTGTGTAATAACTGTTATAACATTTGAAATGTTCATAAAATGTGTTCTTATGTTTGTCTCTAACACCAATATTGTTCACTTGTACTCCATAGTTCTTAATTTTGTCGATTTACATTTTCACATTGTTTAACTATTTTGTCAATTTTTATATAGAATTTGCAATTTTATGTTAAATATCACACTGCACAATTGTTGTTCATGTACTTAAATATGTTTTTAAATCACTATCACTTCTTCTTATGCATGTTTGATGTACTTTGTCTTTGAATTACAAAAATACTGTGTTCGTATCGTACCCTTACTTTCATATTTTAAATAGTTTATGCATTGTACCTAATACTATACATTCTACATATTATAATTATCATACTCCATGTGATCAATATTTGATATGCGTTCAAAATGCTACAATTCAATGAATAAAATGCGAAATTACACAAATACGTTACACGAAACAAATCGCACCCATTAATATTAATCATGTTGAACTTTCTCATATGCTACTGGTATGGCTCAATACTTTTATGAAAATAACAAACATGTGTAAACCCCACAAAGCCTGTTTTGTCATATCAAAACCATAATTTTGCACTCGTAACTATTTTTTTATTGAAAACGAACTGTATACTTCCACAAATTTATCTAATTTGCCTACTATAGAAAATTTCAAACTCAATAAACTCTGGCCCCTTTATTATCCCTACTTAATCATCTCAATATATATATATATATATATATATATATATATATATATATATATATATATATATATATAATATATATATATATATAATATATATATATATATATATATATATATATATATATATATATATATATATATATATATATATATATATACATGTGGCTTACTTTAGCGGGATTGCTCCATACCTCTTACTATTACAAATATAAAGTTGTCCACAGTCACAAACTACACGTTTTAAAATTATTTTCAGAATGGCGGACTTCCGGTTATACCGAAACTCATGCCAACTTCGTTATTTTAAATAGAACAATCTATATATTATTACATTTTGAATTCCTCGTTGAATTTAACGGTCACTTTAATAACCACATATATATATATATATATATATATATATATATATATATATATATATATATATGAATAATCTAAATTAAGCTTTAACTCTTTATCAACTTTGTGTCAGTTTTGTTAAAGTTCTTTCAACTGGAACACTACATATATTTTCGTCATCAGCCAAATGGACCGATATTTGTTATCAGTGGCGAAATATAATGGTAAAAGTTGACCTAACTAAACGCAGGTACGTAATGAATTCAGGAGGTGTCTTTTTGTGACATATGTATATATTTCTGAAGTTGACTATTGAAAGAGACAAGAAATTAAAATTTAAGGTATATACAAAATCAAAAGAAGGGAACTGGTAACCGACCATTAAAGTTAACTAATTTTCTTTCTTCGCTCATAGGTGAAAATTCAACATACAAAAATAATAATTTTTAAAATTTTATTTAAAAATAATTATGACAACAATTGCTTGTATGGTAACCAATTACCTTGAAGCATTGCTTATAAATTACGGCAAAACCACTGTACGATTTTTCACAATTATAGTAAATACTTATATACGAAATGTAATTGATAAGTTTCAAAATTATTTCCCAAATGTACACAATTTAAGTATGTAAGAATAAGTAAACTTACAAAAGTCAAACTTAAAACAGATATTTTGGAATAATGTTTTAATATAATGCATTTTCTCTCAGAGACTACAAGACGACGACACACAACAGCTACTGATGAGGAGATAAGGAAGTCAGTTGCACTTTATTTAACCACCTCAAAGGATCGGTTAATTCGCAAAAAAAAAACAATTTAACGTAAACACACACACATACACACACACACACACACACGCACACGCACACGACACACGCAACACAACACACACACACACACACACACACACACACACACACACACATATATATATATATATATATATATATATATATATATATATATGTATATATATATATATATACAACAACCTGAACATTTTCATTTGTTGTGAAATTTGAATGTACCTACCTATATTTCCTGCCATAAAATTTCAGATAAAGTTAATATAACATTATGTATTAAAACCACAAAATTCACAAAATATAAAATACATTGGACGTCCAGTATTTTAATTTTAGAATTTGTGATTTTATTCACAACGGCTGAAAATATTTAGATGAAATTTTGTTAATGTGTATTGTTTGGCCAAACTTAAAAGATAGGATAGTATTTATCTTGATAAGTTACGGTTAATATCTTTATTGCAAATTTAAAGATTTTTATAACGAAAGAGAGAAAAAGGAGAAGAGAGAGAAAGAGAGGGAGAAGAGGAGAAGAAAAAAAAAAAGAGAAGGGAAGAGAGGGAGAGAGAAGAAGAAGAGAAGAAGGAAGAAGAAGAGAGGAGAGAGGAGAGAGAGAAAGAGAAGAGAAGAAAAAGAAGAAAGAGGGAGAGAAGGGAGAGGAGAGAAGGAAGGAGAAGGAAGGGAGGGAGAGGAAAGGAAGAGGGAAGGGAAGAGAGGAGAGAAAGAGAGAGAAGAGAGGGAAGGAGAGAGAAGAGGAGAGGACATTAACAGTTCACCGGAAACGGATCGAAGTGCGTATACGCACAACTATACATTCAATATTTTAATCTAATTTATTAGAAACTCTGTACGTACCTGAAATGTAAAGGCAATTCATGAAAAAACCGATGCGCTATATATACAGGTGTGGAAAAGCTTTATTGTGGTTCTCACTTATAATAAGTTAGAAAGAAATCTAATAAGCATTATATGAGTGTGAGAGAGTCATAACTTTACCGATGTGCCACTTGTACATATTTGCATGTAGGCACAAAATATGCACTACTTAAGTCTCTTTCAATCTTGCTTCAATATTTCTAACGAAACCAAAGCAATTAACATGCTGATGAAAAGTCGCGTGTTCTTTTAAACTATTAAATAAACACTACACTTAAACTTTAAATGGTAATACCTCATGACATGGTTCTTCTATTACTATTCTTTAGAAGACACTTACGAGAGCTTTTACATTGATACTATAAGTTAAGTTTAAGGTTTAACTTTTGCACTATAATGCTTATTTAAAACCAACTATTCTTAGAAATTAACAGAATACACTTTTTTCAAAACTATATACGATTTTCGAAAAGACCTCCACCTTGCGCAAGGTAGTAACCCAATCTGTGATAAAATTCAGTTCGGATGTTTTCTAACATTTCTTGGATGATGGTGTTTAAAGAGTCTGCAATTTTGACTCGAAGTTTGTCTAAATTTTTAGCACGTGCATGCCTGTGCCCATGAATTTGCTGGGATACATATCCCCAAACATATCGGCGCGATATGAGGCGGGCGAGGAAAATATGTAATAGTACCTTTTCCACTAATAATACGATTAAAGTACGTAGTGTCCAAAAACTGTTGAACTCTTATTGCAGTATGAGCAGGACAGCCATATTCTTGATGGAAAATGTCATCAAAATTTATATTGAGGCGTAGAATAGCTGGAACTATCTGGTTTCTCAACAGTTCTAAATATTTGTCCACATACAAATTTCCGTTGATATAAAATGGATCAATTGTGGAATTGCCCAAAATTCCTGCCCACACATTAACTTTTTGGGGGTATTGTATCCGGTAAGGAATACTAATGTGTTTGTTTTCCCGAGAATAACCAACTGCGACAGACGGATTGTGATGGCCATGTAAGTTAAAAGAACACTCGTCGGTAAACAAAATATTTTCAATAAATCATTCGTTTTCATTAGCTCGATTAATCATATCTTCACAACATTCCATACGCTTTTGATGATCTTCTGGAAAAATTTCTTGTGTAGTTTGCAACTTATAGCAACGGTATTTATTCCTCTTCAAGATATTGCGAACTGTTCTTGGTTCAATGTTCGTTTCTTTAGCAATTTTTGTACTATTTCGCGGGAAATCAGTGTCTACTAAACTACACACTGCAATTGCTTGGAATTCGCGCTCGTCGTTTAAATTACGACCAGGATGCTCACCATCATTACTATGAATGCTACTGCATTTTCTACAATTATTTAAATATCCACATCTTTCAAATTTACAAACAGTACGCATAATCGCACTTTCTGATGGAAAAAGGAAAAAGCAAACCTCCCCATTATTTCTTATGTAGTACTTCCTGAATAATACCACTTAATAATCTGTATTTTTTCTTCAGTGGAATACATGAGTATTGTGTCGGGCTTGCAAAAACACTGATTTTCAATTCTCGTTGACAGTAGCAATTAAATTTGTCATTGATACTATAATACCCTACTCAAAATACGTATGTATGTCAGCGCTTTTACTTTGTTGTGTATTCTATCTCACTTAGCACTTGAACTGATTATGCTGTCTTTGTTTTACTTATTATAAGTCTGACCCGCTATAATATTTTTCCATACCTGTATTTATTTAGCTAGTATCAACAAATTATTTATGTGACTATCTCGTATGCTCCCATGAGTCAAAAGGAGGTAGAAACAGTCCAGAACGTTGGGACCAGTTACATAAATTAATGACGTGTAACTGAACTTGTATAAAATTTCCTATACTTTTGCAGTGCGGTACCCACCGCAAAGCAAATGTTATTGGTTTGGGATATCAAAAAAATTCAAATGTATATTTATTCAAGAAGATTGCTCTGCAAATGATGAATCCCTGGCAGATATTTAGAAATTTTTGGGCAACTAAAAAAATCATCATATGGTGTAATTTTTCCCAAGAAAATTAATTTAGAAATGCAGAATCTCTTCATACCACTAGTCATCTTGTCACCGAACACAAAAAATTAGTGATTAATGTTCGCAGATTAACATATTGCAAATACGATCTTTTTTTCAATAAAGCTCGCCTGTCCATCAGAATAATACGGATCTTATCGTAACATGTTCACTAAAACAATGCTGCTTGGTTTCTTATAAAATAGTTGGCCTACAAACGAAGAACTTCAATGGCTACCAATGTCTTTTACTCAAATATAGATCTTAGCATAAGTAGTATTTTGACATCGTAATAATGAAAATTCTCCCAATTGCCCCACAAATTAAAAAATCTTTTATGGGTTTAGGAGCTTTTTGCGAAAGAACGAAATCACCGTAACAGTTACCGTTACTGTTACGGTTACGGTTACGGTTACGGTTACGGTTACGGTTACGGTTACGGTTACGGTTACGGTTACGGTTACGGTTACGGTTACGGTTACGGTTACGGTTACGGTTACGGTTACGGTTACGGTTACGGTTACGGTTACGGTTACGGTTACGGTTACGGTTACGGTTACGGTTACGGTTACGGTTACGGATACGGTTACGGTTACGGTTACGGTTACAGTTACGTTAGGTTAGGTTACGGTTACGGTTACAGTTACGGTTACGGTTACGGTTATGGTTACGGTTACAGTTACGGTTACGGATACGGTTACGGTTACGGTTACGATTATGGGCAGTTTGCATCTGTTGTGCAAATAGGTTTTCTAGTAACACCGAATAGTGAATGTAATAGTTATTTATATATCAAGGGAGTTATGGGTATGTTAATTACAAGGGTAACGGATTGCAATCCCGAGGAACGTTAGTCCCGAGTTATTGTTAAGTTGCCCGAGGTTATTGGCATACATAACTCCCGTGATAGATAAATAATTTTATGGATATAAAAACTGATAGGTTTACAAGCATTTGTCAAAATACATTAGAATAGTTAGAGGGCAGTTATAGATCTGTAACTGCCTAGATACCAGTTCATAACTTTCCAAGGGAGTTATGAACGTGTTTATGGTTACCGTAACTAAGTGTTTATTTGCTTACAACGTATTGGTATGAAATAAATTAATAAACACTAAGTTTGGATATGTAGTAATAGGTAATATACAGGATTTATGTACCAGTAAAGAAACTACATCAATTCTTTGATTTTCCTTCATGGTTTCTTCCTGTAACGGTACATATAAATTCGATAAATTAATGAATAATTCTTGGCAAACTGAAAAAGTTCCAGAATTATTTTACGAGCGAACATCAGAAAATGATTATTGTGAAGAAGTATTTAAAAAAGTTTTAATTCGTGTTAATAATACTTTTATTAGAATACAAAAAAATTATAAATGACAATTCAAAATTGTTGATTTCAATATATATAAAGACAGATTAGATTCAAGTGCTTACTTTTTAGCTCATCATTCAGTTATCAAAAATGATAAAGGGACGACGAAGATGCGAGTAGTTTTTGATGGTAGGTTAAAACAGATTTTTAAATGATGTGTTACTAAATGGTCCAGTTATCCAAAAAGACCTTTTTGACATTTTATTATCATTGAGAATGTACAAGTACATAATGTCAGCTGTCATTAAACAAATGTATAGAAATATCCTCATAAATGATAATCTAAAATGCTTACAGAATGTACTTTGGAGAGAGGAGAAGAACGGTGAATTTCAATGTTTATAACTTCAGTTACATGGGGTTTAAGTCCATCAGCTTATTTAGCAGTGAGATGCTTAATTGAGCTAGCTAAAATATATGAAAGTCAATATCCGTTAGCCTTAAATGCTATAATAAATAATTCCTGTGTCGATGATATTCTTTGTGGTTCTAACAATTTAGATGAAGCTGAACTACTTCAGTCACAATTAATAGAATTGCTTAGATTAGGTAATTTTCAATTGCACAAATGGCTTTCAAACCATGATTCACTTTTAGTAAATATTCCAAATGAAAGTAGATACTTTGAGGAAATTGATTTACAATATGAAAACGAAAATTACATAAAAACCTTGGGAATAACTTATGATGTGTTAAAGGATTCATACGTAATAAAATGTTCTACAAATGTTAATTTTGAAGAATTTTTTACAAAACGCCTTTCTTAGTTTTATTGTAAAAGTTGTTGATCCTCTTGGGTTTTGGGTACAGCAAAGGTAATTATCCAGAAATTTTGAGTAGCGAAAATTTCATGGGACGAAAGATTGCCATCTGATCTGAATGAAATCTGGGTGGAATCTTTCAAATGTCTAAATAAGGTGTCACCTATTCAGATTAAACGTGACTTAAATTTTGGCGTTACAAAATCGATAAAGTTGTTTGGGTTTCGAACGCCTCTAACATTACAGCATATGGTTGCTCTATTTATTTATCCTAAACTAACTACTTATGATGATAAAGGTTTAATTAAACTAGTTTGCTCAAAATCCAGAAATTCCCCTTTAAATGAAAAACTTACAATTCCAAGACCTGAACTAAACAGTGCTGGGTTCCCATCAAAGCTAATGAAAACAATTATTGCGTTATTCTCAGCATATGATTTAAAGATGTTCTTATTTACAGATGCAAAGGTAGTTTTATGTTGGCTTAAAGCATGTGTATTTAGCTTCAACTCATATGTAGCTAATAGGGTTACAAAGATACTTGAATTAAGTAAACCATTTAAATGGAATTATACTGATACTAATTTAAACCCAAGTGATTTGATTGCACGAGGAATAAAACCTCACATAATCGTTACAAATGGTTTTTGGTAGAACGGTCCAAATTTGGTATCACATTGTTGTGAAGTAATTAACTTTCCCAGAAATAATATCAGAATGTAGAGATAATGTTTTAACAAAATTTACAAATTGAGAAAATTTCAAATTTGTTAAAATTACAACGTACAATTTCAAAAACCCTCTTACCAGAAATGTTGATACTTTGGGCCCTAATGAACTTAAAAAATTCAAGAAATTGAAAACTTAAAAAATAATGTGTCTATAACTTCTAATTTAAAATATTTGCATCCGTTTTTGGATAATAAAAATGTCTTAAGAGTTACTGGCAGATTACAAAATGCTCAAAAAATAAGTTTTTCCCAAAAATTTCTAATAATTTTACCAAAGAATAGCCACATTATAGATTTAATAATTAGATACGCACATATACGTTTATTGCATGCAGGTCAAAAATACGTTCTTGCAAGTTTAAGTAGGTCTTAGTGGTTGATTAGTGGATCTAGAAAAATTAAAAAATTATTCATAAAGTGTAACATGTTTTAAACTAAAAGCGAAATGTTCTGAGCAACTCAAGGGATCGTTGCCATATGACCGAGTTAATGCTTCAAAACCATTTTTAAAGACAGGGATGAATTTTTTGGACCATTTTCTATAAAACATCCACATTGAAGGAAAAGTGTGGAAACAAAAGCATACGTTTGTCTGTTTATATGTTTCACAACTAAAGCAGTTCATTTAGAATTTTGTTCTGATTTAACAACTAACACACTTCTAACGTGTCTAAAAAGATTTATTTCTCGAAGAGAAGACCGGCTATTTTATACTGTGATAACATGCCAACTTTCAAGAGAGCACACCATGAACTTAATCAATTTTTGAAACCTACCATAAGCAAAATCGCGATATAATACATAATACTCTTTCTCCAGAAGGTATTAAGTTCAAGTTTATTCCAAGATATTCTCCAGTATTTGGAGGGCTATGGGAACCAGGGAGAAAAGTTGTAAATACCACCTAAAACGTGTCATTGGAGAAAACCGGTTAACATATCAAGAATTTAATACAATAATTATTCAAGTAGAAGGTATGTTACGTATTAAACTACCCGCCGCCACTGTGCAGTGAAAACGCCACGCCAATGTGTAGTGTTCGCGGATTGGCTATGGGCGAAGCAAAGGAAAGACGCAAAATGACATTTTTACTTTACGTTTAATTATTATTATTGTCGGGAAGCAGTTATGGTAATATTTACCGCTGAATTTTGTTGTACAATAAGACAGTGTAGAATAACTAATCTGATCTAATAAAAAAATACAGTTCATTTGTTTAATAATACAGTCTACGTTTTTTCTTTATACTACATAAAAATGGTCCTTCGAGCCGGATGAACTAAATCAGTGCAAGTATTTGTGTTAATGGAGGCCGCGATAAGGCAACAAACGAGTGAATAGCAGTGCATCAGCATAGTGGAGTGACGGCTTGATCGTCTGGCTCATAGTCATTTAATTTGAATGGTCACGCTTACGAGTATTTACCTGGTCGACTGGAATCCACAAGTGAGTTCGTTCCATTTTATTTCAATTAGATTATCTACCCCTATTAGACTTCCTTGTATCCATATTTATTTGGGAAAGTGGTTTTCATAATATTTTATTAGATTTCTCTGCTATTAGGCCAAAACGAGGTATAAACAAAATGGCACCGAATGACGAAGAAATGCAGCGCCGTCTTAAGGTTCTTACAAGAAAAAGGGCTGCGGTTAAGACCAAATTAACCAATTTTAGTTCCTTTATTAACTAAATTAAAACTGATAAGGATGCTGGCATTGATGTAAGTGAAAATTTGATAATTCAATTACAAGATCGCATCTCAACAAATGAGGGCCTATTATCAGAGATATTTGAACCCATACAGGAGGAGATAGAGCTATTTTTTGATGAGCAAGACAATGAGCAAAATATAGAAAGGTCTATTTTTGAAAATAATTTTTATACCACTTTAGCTGATGCAAAGTTGCTTTTAAAAACTGTCAGTTCAAATAATAGTTCTATCTCCCATTCAGAGGTAGTTTTTGAAAATCGTAGTGTTGGTAATATTGGTAGGGATTTAGTTAATAATCAGCACATTAAACTACCAGACATAAAACTACCATCTTTTGATGGAAGGCATGAAGGTTGGCTTGAGTTTAGAGATTTATTTACATCATTGATTCACAACAATAATAATAACATAAATGAAATACAGAAATTTCATTATTTAAGAGCCTCTTTAGAGGAGAGTGCTGCCCAGGTTATAAAAGGTTTAGAGTTCTCCACTGCCAATTATAAGGCTGCTTGGGACCTTGTCTGCAAGCGGTTTGAGAATAAAAAACTTTTAGTGCATAACCATGTAGAAACACTTTTTAATCTGGGTAGGTTAGATAAAAACACTGCTACTGCAGCAAACATGAGAAAATTGGTTAACAATGTTTTAAAACACTTAAGGTCACTAGATTTATTGGGCATGCCTACTAGTTCTTGGGATGTTTTGGTTACGCATATAGTTTCCAAAAGTTTAGACGAGGCATCTATTTAGAAATGGGAAGAATATAAATTTAATAAAGATACTCCTGCATTACAAGATATGTTTGATTTCTTAAAAAATAGGGCTGATTTATTGGAGCGCTTAGAGCTTAATAAGTCAGAGAAAAATAATATACCGTTTGCGAAAAATAAAGGTAGGTCACTTTGAGCTTCCAATGATAATAATCAAGATGTAAATTCTAGTGACAATAGTTCAAAAAATTGTGTCATATGCGGGGGTGAGTATTTGGTATTTCAGTGCCAAAATATCTGAAACAAGTGATTATGTGAAAAAATTTAAATTATGTAGCAGATGTTTACGTCAGGGCCACTTTTTGAAAAATTGTCGTTTGTTTGGTGGTTGTACGGCATGTCATTCTAAGAAACATAATACACTGCTACACCAAAAGCAGCACTCTAGCAATGATACACCTGGGCCTTCGGAAAATGGGTCTGGTGAAAGTGCTAATAAGCCTAGTGTGGCTAATAATAATAATAATACATGTTGTAGTTCAACTATTTCTCTTAGTTCAAATGAAACTTTGCTGTCAACTGCGGTTGTAAACGTTTGTAATTCTTCTGGAAATATCTATCCTATTCGGGCTATTTTGGATTCAGGGTCACAATCGTCTTATATCACCGAGTCAATTTGTGACAAATTAAACTTGAAAAAAGATAAAATTAATTTTGAAGTTATAGGAATAAATAATAGCATGTCAAAAATAAATTATAGATGCAAAATTCATATTTCATCTAGGCACTATAATTTTAAAACACAACTAGTGTGTTTACTTTTACTTATGATAACTAGTACACTGCCTTCAAGTAAAATCAATGTTCAAAGTTTATTTATTCCGAAAAATATTAAGCTAGTTGATGAAACATTTAATATACCGGGACCAGTTGATCTTTTAATAGGGGCGGATCTTTTTTGGAACTTGTTAATCAATAAGCAACAGAGTTTAGGGGTAGATCGTCCAATTTTACAAAGTACTGTACTCGGCTGTGTCATTTCGGGCAAAATCAGTAGCATAACGAAGGGATATTCAAGTTTTTGTAATCTTAGTCAAAATATAGAGGAAAATGTTATGATTCAGGATCAATTAGCAAAATTTTTTGAGATTGAAAATGTACATACGAAAGGAAAATGGACTACTGAAGATATGGAATGTGAGAAACACTTTGTAGAAAATACTGTTAGGTTGTCTAGTGGTAGGTTTCAGGTTACTATTCCCTTTAAAAGGGCCATAAATAACTTAGGTGAATCTTTTGAGCAGGCAAAAGGCAGGTTTCTTTCATTGGAACGTAGGTTTGGTAAAAATCCTGAATTTAAAAATTTATATTTACAATATTTTAATAGTTATCGAACTTTGGGAAAAATGAGGCACGTTTCGCTATCTACCGAGGAAATTTGCTACTATTTACCTCACCACGGAGTGTTACGTAACGAAAATATAAGTACTCGTCTGCGTGTAGTGTTCGATGGCTCAGCGCGTACGTCAAAAGACTGTTCTCTTAATGATTTGCAAATGAAGGGACCTGTGATTCAGAATGACCTTTTGTCTATTCTTTTGCGTTTTAGGCAGTATCGCTACGTAGTAACGGCAGACATCGAAAAGATGTATTTGCAAGTAATGATAGTTTCAGATCAATGTAAATTGCAACGCGTTTTGTGGCGAAATGATCCATCAGAGGAGTTAACAGTTAACGAATTATTATCGGTCACTTTTGGCATGACAAGTTCACCTTTTTTGGCGATACGTTGTTTGAATGAACTTGCTATGAGTGCATTTGATGATTTAAATACTTTGCTAAAAATTCATGTTTACAGTTAATACAGGTATTGTCGTCGGGTTGTTTCCCCTTAAGAAAATGGCGTTCGAATGCACCGGAAGTTTTGGAAAATTTAAAATTAGCAATGCATGCGGAACAACCTGAATTATCTTTTGGCGATGCGGATGTCTCTAAAACTTTAGGTTTAATATGGTTTAGCAAGGAAGATCATTTGTCATTTAAAGTAAATGTTTGCGCAAATCGCAAAGTTACGAAACGTGTGTTGTTGTCTTGTATATCCCGTTTATATGATCCATTAGGGCTTTTAGGTGTATGTATTATTTTAGCAAAGGTCATGCTTCAGAGGTTGTGGCAACAACATTTAGATTGGGACACAGGAGTTTCGTGGGATTTGCAGAATTCATGGAACAAATTTGTCTCTGAGTTAAACTGCTTGAATTCTTTAAAAATAGAGCGTCATGTATTATGTGAAAATTCGAAAAGAATAGAATTACACGCATTTTCGGACGCTAGCGAAACCGCTTACGGTGCGTGTGTGTATATTTTATCAGAAAACGAAAACGGCGAGCGTTTTTGTCATTTATTAGTTTCTAAAGGAAAGGTAGCACCTATAAAGGTTTTAACTATACCACGTTTAGAATTATGCGCTGCGCATGTGTTAGCAAAATTAGTAGCGAAGGTAACTGATTCTTTAAGAATAAAATTTGATGATTTCACATTTTGGACCGACTCACAAATAATACTAGGTTGGATAAATACTTCCACTAATCTTTTAAAGCCTTTTGTAAGAAATCGGGTTGCCGAAATTCAGGAACTCACGAGTTCAGCGGCGTGGCGCTATGTACCATCCTTAAATAATCCAGCCGATTTAATTAGTAGGGGTTTAAGTCCTGCGCAGGTCAGTGAGTCGGAGCTTTGGTGGCACGGACCCACCTGGCTAGCAAAAAATAAGGATGAATGACCTAATGTTAAAAATAATAAAGATATAAATCTACCGGAAATTAAGCCTACAGTTCTGATGTCAACTGCTAGACATGTTAATGATTTTCCGTTTTCAAGGTATTCAAACATTCACAGACTTAAGCGCGCGGTAGCATATATGCGGCGGTTTGAACATAATTGTCAAAATAAACCTGAAAATAGGAAACTTGGGGTTTTAACTGCCGTCGAGTTAAATAATGCTCTTTTAGTTTTGGCAAAAATGTCACAAAAGATTTTTTTTCCAGAGGATTACGAGCGTTTGAGCCTACAACAGCCAATTCATAAAAATAGTAAATTAAGCGGTCTTAGCCCATTTATGGATACATTCGGACTCATCCGAGTGGGAGGTCGTATAAAAAACTCAGGGCTCGAATTTAACAAAGTTCACCCAATTGTATTATCGGCTAAGCATGCTCTCGCATCTTTAATTTTACATAATGAACATTTGTTTCTATTACATGCTGAACCACAGCAGACCTTATATAGCACTATGCAAAAATTTTGGATCATTCGTGGTCGCAACTTGATAAAGGCTATTGTTCACAAGTGCGTTAAGTGTTTTAGATTTAAAGCGAAAATTGTTGAACCAATCATGGGTAATTTACCTAAAGACAGGTTTGTCTCTGGTTTTCCATTTCAAGTCACTGGTTTAGATTATGCTGGTCCTTTTATGATTTTAAATAGAGAAGGACGAGGGGCTAAACTTGAAAAGGGATACTTGTGTTTATTTATATGTTTTGCCAGCAAAGCTATTCATTTAGAGTGTGTGACAGACTTGTCCACTGAAAGGTTTTTGCTAGCCTTCAAGCGCTTCATTAGTAGACGGGGTAAACCCACAGATATGTACTCTGATAATGGCTCAAATTTTGTTGGGGCAAACAACGAGCTTAAGCAACTGACTATATTTTTAAAAGAGAAGCAAAATTGTATTGCTGATTTTGTGAACGGTCTGGGAATTCGTTGGCATTTTGGACCGTCGTTTCGGGGACTTTGGGAAGCCGGGGTTAAGGCTACCAAATATCACATAAAAAGAGTTTTAGGTAATGCTCATTGCACCTATGAGGAATTTAGCACCCTACTTTCCCAAATAGAGGTAATCCTCAATTCGCGCCCGCTTTCTCCAATATCCACAGATCCTGTTGATCAGTTCCCATTGACGCCGGCTCACTTCCTCATAGGAAGACCGGTCACGGCGACCGTAGAACATGACTTAAGTGACGTAAAAGAAAACAGACTTTCAAGGTATCAAAAAATCGAAAGGATTCGACAAAACTTTTGGAAGAGATGGTACAAGGAGTATATTTCAACCCTTCAGCAACGAACAAAATGGAAGTCAAATTATGACTCGCTAAATATCGGCAGTCTCGTGATAATAAAAGACGAGAAGTTACCACCGTTAAATTGGCGACTAGGTCGTATATCAAAAATTTATCCCGGCAAAGACAATGTGACCCGTGTTTGTGACATTTTAACCACCACCGGAACTATTAAACGCAACTTTACTAAAATTTGTCCTCTACCCAATAGTGACTAAAGGTTTTTCGTAAATTGAAAGTAACTTGAAAACTTGTATTTGCTTTATTTAGATATTTTATTTTAAAACCTGAGGCTTTAAGGCCGGGGGTATGTTACGTATTAAACTGCCCGCCGCCACTGTGCAGTGGTAACGCCACGCCAATGAGTAGTGTTCGCGGATTGGCTATGGGCGAAGCAAAGGAAAGACGCTAAAATGACATTTTTACTTTATTATTATTATTTATCGGGCAGCAGTTATGGTAATATTTACCGCTGCATTTTGTTGTGCAACAAGACATTGTAGAATAACTAATCTGATTTAGTAAAAAAAATACAGTTCATTTGATTAATAATACAGTCTACGTTTTTCTTTATCCTACAAGGTATTCTGAATTCCAGTCCAACTACTCCACTATCACAAGATGTCAACGATCTTAGTTATTTAACTCCAGGTCACTCTTTATTGGGTGATTATATAAATGCTATTCCTGAAAATGATATAACCAAGTTACCATCAAATAGATTAAAATGTTGGTGCACTCAAGTGCAACAACACTTTTGGAATGCCTGGCACAAAGATTGTTTAAATCAACTGCAAAACAGGTTTAAGTGGTACAAAAATCATTCTAATTTAAAAGAAGGTATGGTTGTATTGCTTAAAAATGAAAATTTACCATCTCAAAATTGCCATTAGCCAGAGTTGTTAAGGTATGTCCAAGAAAGGACGATAGATTAGAGTTGTAGAAGTAAAGACTGCCTCTGGTAATTTTTTACGCAGTGTCACAAACAATGCTGTATTGCCGTTTAATGACGAAAATACAGATTACGTTCGAAATTACAATTGTTTAATTATTTATGTTTTTAATTTAATTTGACAATATCATGTGATTTTAACACACTTCTGAAATAAATGTTAAATTACTAAAGATTTTCTTGTTTTGCTTTCCGGAGTATGTTAAAAAACAGAATAATATGTTTGAAAAAATATAGAAGTATGGCTGTGAAAAGAAAACTAGGTTGTTGTTAATAATAAAAAAAATACATAGAATAAAATAAAACGAAAAAGAGAGTAAATAAATATTTTTCTTTATAATAATTAATAAGATAGTATCTACAATTAATGAAACAAACATTAATGAAAGACACATTTTAACTGGCGACCTATAAGAATCGAAGGAAAAGTTTGTCTGCAACCTGGTCCTTTAACAAAATAGAATTGGTGAATTGGTAAAACCAACAAGCCTTCCTTAACACTGTACGCATTTCATACCACTGGTTGTGAAATAAATATCTATCTATCAATAAAGTCTTTGAGATGTTCAGTTTTTCTATACAGTTTCCAAATTTCTTCTTCATTTACACATCTGTTCTTAATAACCAGCAGTAGTAAGGAGACATCCTCCCTCTACTTTTTGTGACGTCATAGGCCACGACCACTTTCATTTTCGACCTTGACGCCCACGTGGAGGACATAATTTGACCTCGAGGGTTGACCTCAGGCATGGCCTTGGAGTTGATCTTGGGGTTAACCTTGACGGCCACGTGGTGGGCATGGTTTGACCTTGAGTTTGACCTTGGGATAGCCAAGGTCAGAACCAAAATCTGTTTAGCGGGAAATTTGAAATTTTCTAATAAGGGGACCCTAATGCTAACTTGTAAGACAGGTACAAGAACCTGTGTTAGGGTCTGTACCCTCTTGTCGTGGCCCCCTTGGCTGGAAATACTATTCTAATAAGTGGCCCCATATGATAAGCTGTAAGACAAGTGTAGGAACTTGTGTTAGGGTCTGCGCCCTCCTGTCGCGGCCCCCTTGTTGTGAAATTTGATTTTGCGGCTCCATCTAGTGGTGTATGGAGTAATTAATACTCTCTGTTACAAAAGGTGGTGCCACATAGCGGTATACTTCTAGGATTAGTTAGGGTTTCTTGTGGAGCCATCTAGTTGTGTTGAATGTTTTCTGTAATAGAAGCTGATAGTGCACGTCTCTCTCCCTCTCTCTCTCTGTCGTTTCTTCCGTCTCTTTCTCAAACAAACAAATCAATTAATCAAATCAAATTAATCAAATCAATTAAGCAGATCAATCTCCAACAAAATCACGCTCTATCAATTCAAATAATCAGATCAATCTCAATCAATCAACCAAATCAATCTCAATCAATCAAATCATAACTTAAGCTTGCGAAAACCAGCTTACAGTTTAAAAATAGTGATTGGACTAACTTACAGCTTGCTAAAACCAATCACAATTCAAAAATACCAAATTGATTGATTTAACTTACATACAAACCAGTTCTCAATTAAAGACAAATAACAGTCAGATTTAACTTACAGCGTGCAAAAGACATCAGTTTAGCGTGTAACACTACTCACACGCTATGCATACCGTGATAAAAATATGTCTTCCATTTAAACTAATGAGAAATGCTTATACAATAACAAGCAAACAAATATAACCAAACTCATGGTCAGATCACTATATTATTTTACATGCAGGCACTATCTTAAAGGAAAAACCTTTCACATAAATGGCTCTAGATTTATATACAAGACTCGTCCTATGTCGTTATTGAGAATGTTGAACCACCTAAATACCTAAACAATAACACCCACGCGCACGCGCACCCGCACACGCACACCCACGCACACGCACACGCACACGCACACGCACACGCGCATGCGCACGCACCCACACAGCACGACACGCACAGACACACAACACAACACAACCAGACCAGACCAGCACAGACAAGACACAGACACAGAAACAGAAACAGACACAGACACAGAACAGACAAGACACAGACACAGCACAAACAGCCAGACACAGGCACAGACAAGACACAGAAACAACAGACCCAACACAGACACAGACACAGAAAAGACACAGACCGAACAGACCAGACACAGGCACAGACACAGACACAGACAAACAGACAAGAACAGACACAACACAGACACAGACACAGACACAGACACAGACACAGACACAGACACAGACACAGACCAGACACAGACAAGACACAGACACAGACAACAAGACACAGACACAGACACAAAGACAAACCACAGACACAGACACAGACACAGACACAGACACAGACACAGACACAGACAGACAAGACACAGACACAGACACAGACACAGACACAGAAACGACACAGACACAACAAAACACAGACACAGACACACAAGACAGGGAGACACAGGCACAGACACAGACAAACCAGACACAGACACAGACACAGACACAGAAAGACACAGACCCGGAGACAGGCACAGACACAGACACAGACACAGACACAGACAAGAAACAGACACAGACACAGACAAGACACAACAGACACAACACAGACACAAGACACAGACAAGACACAGACCAGACACAGACACAGACACAGACACAGACACAGACACAGACACAGACACAGACACAGACACAGAAGAGACACAGACAAGACACAGACACAGACAAGACACGACACGCACAGACACAAAGACACAGACACAGAAACAGACACAGACACGACACAAAGAACAGCAACAGAAAGACACAAAGACACAGACACAGACACAGACACAGACACAGCAAGACACAGACCAGAACCAAGACACAGACCAGACCAGACAAAACAGACAAGCACAGACACAGACAAGACAGACACAACACAACACAACACAACAAACACAACCCAACACAGACACAGACACAGAACAACACAGACCAGCACGACCGCACGCCGCACGAACGCACGACACAGACACAACACAACACAACACACAACACAACACAGACACAGAAACAGATACAACACAGAACAACCAGAAAGCACGCACGCACGCACGCACGACACAGGCAAAACACAACACAACTCAACACAACCAACCAACAGAAACAACACACACAACACACAAAACAGACAAGACACAACACACCACACACACACACACACACACACACACAACACGGACACAGGACACACCACCACGACCACACACACACAACACAACCCCCACACACAAAGAACAACCAATACTAAACAGAACCACCACGCACGCACGCGACGCACCACAACACGACACACACACCACACACACCCAACACACACACACACACAGAGACACAAACACAACACACACACACACACACAACAGACACAACCGCAGACACAACACAACACAACAACACAGACACGGACACAACAACACAACACAACACAAGCCAAGCGTTAGAAAGGAACAACAAAACCAAACAAAACACAGGCCACCGGCACCCAGCACCAACCCAGACACGACACGCACGACCGCACGACAGACCAACCCAACGCACAACAGCACAGACACGACACAACACAACAAAAACAGACCAGACACAGACACAGACACAGACAGACACAGACACAGACACAGGCAAACAAGACACAGAACACAGACACAGACAGACACAGACACAGACACAGACACAAACAGACACAGACACAGACACAACACAGACACAGACACAGACACAGACACAGACACAGACCCAACAGACCCAACAGACACAGACACAGACACAGACACAGACACAGACAAGAACAGACACAGACACAGACACAGACACAGACAGACACAGACACAGACACAGACACAAGACACAGACACAACAGACACAGACACAGACACAGACACAGACCAGACACAGACAAACAGACACAGACAAGCACAACACAGACAAGCACAGACACAGACACAGACACAGACACAGACACAGAACAGCCAGACACAAAGCACAGACACAGACACAGAACAGACACAGACACAGAACAGACACAGACCGAACAGACCAGACACAGACACAGACACAGACACAGACACAGACACAGACAAGAAACAGACACAGACACAGACAC
>JARFJB010000200.1:0-160000 GCA_036346205.1 Vesta saturnalis | reverse complement strand
GGAATTAACAGGGTTAAACCAAAGAACCTATTGCAAACCCTTTAAAAATGGCGCGAGCTCGATAAATCGAGAAAGTATGTAACGAATATAATAATTAATTAATACTGAACGTATAGTGATAGAAACGGGTGATTTTAAAATGTACTACCGGAACGTTTTTTTGTATTTCAAAAAAGAAACAATTGAAGAATTTAAAACACTCCTAAATACGAAGGATGTGTTCATAAGTAGTTTGGTGCAGCTGGCAAAACAACAAACATAACATTTTTCTTTTAATAAGCACCCCACCATATGTAAAATTATACTTTTAATTTTTTCTTAAACAGTCATAGTGAAATTGTGAGCAAGTAAAGTCATGCAAGCAAATAAAATCATTTCTGGAATAATCCAAACTCAAGTTCACCGTTATATATACCCTCAATTGCAGTAAAATTGAATAAAATTTAACATTTTGGTGCTGTCAAAATAGTGATGGTAGTAGTAGTAGTAAAATGAAGAGAAACAGATGAAGGTTATTCTTCTATTAAGACTGACTGGGATCATCATCATTTCAATTATAAGGATGAAGTGTATAAACAAGCAGCTAAGGTTAATCGATTGTAATTATAAACTATCGAACGATACTCATCATGCAAAACATCTGGAAATTGGATACAGTAACACCTCAACCTTGCACCAGTGGTGCGTATGGGTTAATGTGATCAAAAATAATAATGTAGTGTTGGATATGAAGGAATGGAAGCTTCTAAGATGGCATTCATATGTAGAATTACAATTTTCCGATCTCAAGAAATTGAAAACAAAATTGATTGGTCAAATGTAAACGGAAGAAGATATAATCTATGATCAACATTATAATCTCTATCCAGCAATCTTGGTATTTATTACAATTGGGAATTGATTAAAGGATATGACAGAATTTTAAAAACTGTTATGATAGAAAACTACAACTGCTGTTCTTGCACATTCAATGCCCAAATGTCGAAGAACTATTCAAAAAGGATATAATAAGCTATAGATTGGAATTTCTTGAATCTTACAATCTGGTGTTTTATGAAAAGTTCATACAAGTTGTTGACTACCGTCGTTTTCGTGAGAAAGAATTCCATGGTAGTGATGATGACATTTAAAAGACATTGTGATGTTATAAATGCTAAGTATAATATTAATTCCATAACACTGTATGTAATGGAAATATTGAATTATCGTCCTGCTTATCTAATGTATAGCATTTACTAAATAAAAAAAAATATTAATAATTTTTTTCTCAATTTAGGTATAAATACCCTTTATCCATCAGGTTAAACAATGTTTGGTAAGAAGCAAAAGAGTGGGTGGTTTAGTGAATACTCTAATCAATAAACTTCCGTTTGAATTGCATTTACCGGTTACCAGTATTGTGGTCCTGGTACAAAAAAAACTCGCACACGAAGACCCCTTTAATCAATTAGATGCTCAGTGCAAACTTCATGATATCAGTTACAGAGATTACCGAGATTTAGAAAGTAGACATAAAGCAGATAAAATTTTGCAAAAAAAGCTTGGGAGCGCTTTAAATCATTCGACGCAACGTTAGGTGAACGAACTGCAGCTTTAGCAGTCAGTACCATCATGAAAGCAAAGAGAAAATTGGGAATGGGTGTAAACGTCGATCTAATCTGAAGAAGAAGAATAAATGCAATGGTGAAAATTTATTGCATTTACGAAAAACAATAGCTAAAAAATTAAACCTAACGGAAATTTCACAGACACAATAAAGTCAGCCCTTTCAACGGCAAAACGTGTGGTAAAAGTTTGGAAGGAAAAAAATATTAAAGTTCCTAGAGTAATTCCCTACCTAAACAAGGTGGGTTTTACCATTTCTTATTCCGTTATTCGCAGGATTATCAGCAATCGGTGCTTAGCTGGGGTGCATCAGGAATTGCTAAAGCAGTCAATGATGCTAAAAATGCTAAAAATTGCAGAAGAGACATCACGCCATAATCGTATGATGGAATCGATCGCTATAGACTCCACGAATAAGAAAGGTGGTGCACTTTATCTAAAACCATACAAATCTGGTGGTGCATTATACTTAAAACCGTTTCCAAAAACTGAATAGATTACCCGAAAGACCGTTAACGGATATTGATTTAAAGAAATACACAAAAATGTACCTACTTTAGGGATATTTTATGAGAGATAACGCTAAATTACCACGGAAAAATGAATCTGGAATTATTAACTTAGATAGCCAAAGCGGACCAGGTACCATTGGGTTTGCTACAAAAGCGGGTAAAAGGTATGGTATTACGATAGTTTCGGTAATCTTCGACCACCAATCGAAGTGATTAACTACTTTCGGGGTGTAAAATTTATTATAATTACAACCAAGATCAAGAATTTAATACAATTATTTGCGGACACCTATGCCTACAATTTTATATAAATAATCAATACAACATCAAATTTTCTCAGTTATGTCAATAACATTCAGTTTAGAAGGTGTTGGTAACAGTAGCTACAACTTCTATCCACCGATAGAGCTAGATTTGAGAAATACGTTATTGGATTGGTGGGATTTTACGGTGCAACAGCATTAGAAACATTTATACAGGCAACGATAGATTTTATTTTAGAACAAATCCATCTCATTTGCAAGTGATTAATATTCCACACGGTGCATATGAGTTAGATGAAAATTGATTATCTAAAATCTAAGATACCCACAGAAAAGTTTAGCATTAGAGCAAACAACAATACACTTAAATGTGAGATAAACAGTTCATTTGAGATTGATTTTACTAAAGAGAATAGCATTGGCCGCATGCTAGGGTTTGAGTCTAAAATATTAGAACCAAATATTTTATACATCTGCGTTAGACATCCAAATTCTAAAACACTAATCTACACGTAGAGTGCAACATTATAAAGGGATCTTATCGAAACGGGAAACCTGCAAAAGTATTATATGAGATTGACGTTTCAGTTCCCAGGTTATCGTCTAGATAAAACTCAAGCAATACTCAATATTTAGAAGTAAACACCGACATAATAGTAATATAACAATTAATTTGACTAATCAAAGGGGAATTAATAGACTTTGGTGAAAGTGAACCATTCAAGTACGCTTAGAACTAAAAGAACATGGGTCTGAGAATTAATCAAAGGACCAATTCCATCTTTCAAAAATTCATATAAAATACATCATCCCTACAGTAAGTCATTAATTAGTCATCAACCTTCATTGCGGTTAACATCTGCGAAAATACTTTTTAACATCAATTGGTTTAAAGTTCTCACCAACAATGGTCGAATCGTTAAACGTTTCAAAACGTACATTTTGATGATACTATAATTAAATCAGATATTCACACTTATCTTCCCTATGGATCTTCTAAATATGGACCTTCCGAAGAAATACGTATCTTAATTCAAAGCCAAGATCTAATTACGGCTACTTAGATAGTTTTCTGTACATAGAAGGTAAACTTGAGCTCAAAAAATGAAGGAAAAGCATGCAACAACCAAAATTTTTCCCAACTTTCTTTTCGAAGAAATTCGTTATGAGTTAGGTGGTCAAAGTGGATGTTTGAGAAATCCCATAACATCTACGCTTAAGGGATATATTTCTTATACGGCAAGGAAAGCAAAGCACTAAACCATTTGGGATGGTCACCAAAGAATGAAGAACCATTACAAGTAGAATTTGATGAGCAAAATGGTGAAAAATCTTTTACAGTATGCATACCATTGAACACATATTTGGAATAATGGAGGATCGTCAAGGTTATTTATGGAAAGAGTTGATTTTAATTCGATCTAGAAGCGATACAAACCTACTATGGTGAAGGTGATGCCAATAACCTTAAATAAAATTCAATGGAAAATACCACACTTAACACAGTGATGCTGCAAAACTTAACTTGTTTGAAGGAAAATAAAATTTTTTATTACTATTCCATTTCGGCAATGGGAGTTGTATGAATTACCTGCTTTAAAACAAGCAACCTCAGACATATGGCCAATAAAAACATCAACCTTGGAAAAACCACGTTGGATAATTGTTGCATTCAAAAGGTAAAAGGTACACAAAGTCGGCAAGGGGGAAATTTTGATCACATTAACATCAGAAACCTTAAAGTACATCTGAATTCTGACTATTATCCATATGAAGCAATGCATTTGAACTTCAGTGCTAACCAACATACGATGTGATTACTATGGTGAAGATGATAAAGATGCATTATTCAACTATTCCGAATTCAAATCATGTCAAGTATTTGTAATGGACTGCTCTAAACAAAATGAATCCTTAAAAAACTCAACAGTGGACATCAAATTGGAAATGGAATCTCTAACACCTTTCGATAATGGAATCGTTGTATATGGTCTTATTCTCCATAATGCTATTGTACAGTACAGTCCACTCACCGGAGAAGTGAAAAAATTATAATTATTATTGTAATATAGTCTAATATATAAATAAAGATGTTGTAATTATTCGTTTAGTTTATTTCATCCATCAAAGATGAAAGTAGTTGCTCAAAACAAAAACTCCCAATTCAAAATCATGACTTGATGAAAAGTCTATTACTTCAAAACATGGTGATTTACTTAAAGTAACGTGGTATTATTGGCCCTCAATTGTGGTAAAACAAACGCAATGATCAGGTTACTGAAAAAATGGTTTGAAATTTAAACATGTATACGTATACTCTAAGTCATTGAATCAAAACAAGTACAAACTTTTACAGGAAATCTTACTTCCAATGAAGGACATAGGTTACTTTACCTTCAGCGACAATCAAGATGTGATTGAGCCTTTGTGCAAAATCAAACTCTATTTTTATCTTCGATGATATCGCTTGTGAAAACAAAATAATATAAGGGCATATTTTTCTATGGGTAGGCATAACGATATTGACTGTTTCTATTTGGGTCAAACTTAAGTAAAATTCCAAAGCAATTAATTTGTGATAATGCGAATCGAATTATATTATTTGAGCAAGATAAATAAATCTAAAACATGTGTATGAGGATCATATAAGTCCCACCATAAGCATGAAATTGTTTCAGGACATGTGTTCAAAGTGTTGGGCAGATCAGTTTGGTTTCATGGTCATAAACAAGGATGCTGAAGTTAATAATGGTCGCTATTAGAAAATGCTTGAGCAATATATAATACCTTAAACTGCGTTCAGTAGTAACTGATCTGTTTAGGTATTAACAGCTATCTGTTTAGTGTAAACAGCTACCTGTTCAAGGTGAACCGGTACCTGTTTGTCACAACACTACCTGTTCATGGTAAACGGTACCTGTTCATTAAATCCGTTTTGGTATATAAGGTGAATATATATATATATATATATATATATATATATATACATATATATATATATATATATATATATATATATATATATATATATATATATATATATATATAATACTAAAGCATTCACTTGTAACCAACTACCTGTTCAAATGAACCGGTACCTGTTTGTCAAACAGCTACCTGTTCATGGTAAACAGGTACTTTTCATTAAATCCGTTTGGTATATAAGGCAATATCATATATATATATATATATATATATATATATATATATATATATATATATATATATATATATATATATATATATATATATATATATTATACATATATAATAAACCAATTCAAGTTTAAGTAATGATCTGTTTAGGTATTAACAGCTATCTGTTTAGTGTAAAACTACCTGTTCAAGGTAAACGTACCTGTTTGTCGCAATGGACAACAAGGAGAGGATATTAAAGAAAAATTATTCAGGCTCGTAAATTAATACGGCAAGTATAACAGTATTAAGACTGCTCGCATTGATAATGAAGAACATTCGAAAGTACTTAAAGCCTTTAATAGAACCTCTAACTGAAATAGTAAATAAAATCGATAAAAACACCTAAAAGAGGTCATTGATGTTAAACCTAAAAACTACGTATTCATATTTCAAGGAAGTCTATACTAGCCTAGCTCAAGTTCAACGGACATCTCACTCCATTAGGTGATTCAAGTAAGGGTGACTAGTCCACTAGCTCAGCTTCCGTTTTTCAAAGAAATCCTAAGTCTTCCATCTTTCTTAGAAACATCCGTCATGGAGAATTAATACTGAGGAAGAAGAACTTCTAGTATCGCAGATGATTCCCATAATGAACCCATCTCAGAAGAATTTTCGAGCAGTACAATGAATTCCGCGTATATATGTTGAACGTATTTTAAAGAATGCTGAAGGTGATATTGATCATACGTATGGAGTCCACTATGATACCAAAACTGATAAATGGACAATTGGTACACCCATCACAATTAAAGGAGACGATATAATTATTAAGGTATCACGTATAAAGGGACTCCTGGATTATTGATCTGCTTTTGAATAAACCCGACTTAAGTCTAGTAAAGTCAACAGATAGAAAAAAATATAGAACTATTTTAGAGCTACGAATGTAGTAAGGCGAGATTATGACGTAAGTGCACAGATTCGAGGAAGCCGCAGCAAAAGTATACACAAATAATCAAACCCTTGCTGTCATCATCACCCACCACAACCAAGGGAGGAGGTGGAGCTATGTTTTAAGGAATTAACAACAGACCCATTGAATATAAATATTGGAATGATATACATGAACTAATTCGTGATCTGGAGGTATTGTGGGCAGAAAAATTAGCGGAAACACAGGTGTTGTAAATGACATAATATCAATTGTAGAAGAACTATATGAAGATGGATACATTGAAAACCGAACAACCGCTTTTAAGAATATAAATGAGAATGCATTGATGTCGACATGTCACAACTAAAATGCCCTTGACAAATTTGGACGTTCAAAAACTAACCTCAGTCTAAACTGATTGATGCTAATCAATTTGATATAGAATAAGAGACTCAGCAATGTGGCCATCCCATAGATCTCAAGATGCATCACTAAGCAATACTATTTATCAACAAGGTTCGATTTGGATGGAAATCGTTTGACACAGTTGCTGACCCTGAAGAAGATGGTGATGCTATAAGTAAAGGATACCTTGATTTCTGTTTACAATCAGTTCAGAAAACTTTCAAAGGAAACGCTAACGCTCATCTAGCGTTGGAGGAAAAACTACATCAACTTAAAGAAATTGTTGATAAATTAGCACCATGTCCAAATTACAACTCGTTAATGAATTGCACAAACCTGCACGCAAAAATTTTAAACGAAGGCTAACAATAATTAGAGGTTTTGATGATCTTTGGCAAGCAGATTTAGCTGAATTTAACACATATGTCAAACAAAATAAGAGTTAAAAGTATATAGTAGTGGTTATCGACTGTTTTTCGAAATACTTGTGGACTAAAGATTAAAACGAAAACAGGCCAGGAAGTTAAAGTCATGCAAACAATCTTCAAACAAGGCCGGAAACCTAAATATTTGCAGACAGATGCAGGAAAAGAATTCTACAATGAGCATTTTACTAAACTAATGCAGCGTTATAAGTCAACCATTACTCCACCTATAGCACAAAGGGCTGCAATTGCTGAACGTGTTATCAGAACCATTAAAGGTGCTCTATATAAGTCATTCAGCCTGCAAGGTAAATACAAATGGATTGATACAATTGATACCATAACGATGGATTATAACAATCGTAAGCATAGAACTACATGAAGCCCAAAGATGTTGATAATCATATAAAGCTGCAGGCTTACACTCAATAAAAATATTTGATCGGAATCGATAGTGTTGGTGACATAGTAAAAT
Source organism: Vesta saturnalis (assembly GCA_036346205.1). Taxonomy (NCBI): domain Eukaryota; kingdom Metazoa; phylum Arthropoda; class Insecta; order Coleoptera; family Lampyridae; genus Vesta; species Vesta saturnalis. The sequence continues at coordinate 152,243 of JARFJB010000200.1, read as the reverse complement.
TAGTAAATTTAAAAGTATTTTGCTAAAGGATACACCCCAATTGGTCTAGTGAACTATTTAAGATTGTGAAAGTTCACATTACTAACAACCACCTACTTGTTGGAAGACATGAAGGAAATCCTGTACTGGGAGGCTTTTATGAACATGAATTACAGAAAACAAAAGTATCCGATGTGTCTTGGTGGAAAAAGTGCTTCGTTCCAAGAATAATAAGTTATTCGTAAAGTGGTGGGGATTGGATGAAAGATATTAATAATATATATATATATATATATATATATATATATATATATAGTTTGTATCAAAGGATGTTTGCTCTTGGATGAAATAAAACACATAAAAATTGTATTTTTTTTTTTAAATATTACATATGTTTAAAATTTCATTATCTTATATAGTAAACCTAAAGTACTTCTATAATCATTTAAATTACTTGAAATATTCCTGAATCTGGTCTACATCCATCCAAACAGGAATTTGTATTTGTTTCACCTTTATGATGTTTCTAATATCCAGTTAAATTTTGTGATATTCCTCTTTTCCCATGGTTGAAACTTATAGATATGTTTTTCTAATAATATTTCAATCAAAATATCGGGCATTTGTAATTAGCATAATATGCTGCTTTCTCAATACATTCAGTTATAATAAATAACTATCTTTATAAGCAAATTAATTATTCTTAAGTAATTTAACATTTGTTAAATCATCATCACCACCCATAACAAATTGTATACATTTTTAAGCGGTACGTTAAATATTCATATCATCTAAGATTTTATCAACTTCATTAAAGTTAATGAATTGTAACCTTTATTAATGCACAATTTTTGTAAAACTTTTAATGGTTGTCCAATTTAATTTTTTATCAAATAATGTCTTAATAATAACTTCATTTGCACACTTTGAATTTATAGCACACCAGTTAAAACACTCATCAGAATAATAATATGTTGTAGTATATTCAATACAAAGCTTTTGAGGAACACTTCCCATCAAAGAACGCTTCAGGTACTTTCTATGATTTGATCACTACTGTACCATAGTTCATCATGCAGTTTGTTTTCGAGACTGCTCATAATTTGTTTTCTGAAACAGAAGAGGAATAAAATGCTATGTAAAGTTAAATCCCCAAGGTCTAGTATCAGTGAAATTGAAATTTACCAATCGTTTATCATCGTAAGGTTAGTATTACTTTATTCTGTTTGATTGTAAACACATCATGTCTCTTTGACCTTATCAAATGTTGATATCGCCTTATTACGTTACCATCAAACAAAATATGTTTATAATCATTTATCGTGATTTGTTTGACGCTTGCCCTTTGATTTTTACAACTTTTTTATCAACAGTGTAAGCATACATTTTGCACGAAGTCCTACAAATTCCAACATAATTGCGCCATGATTTTCATCTTTCATTAAGCCGGGGACTTTTTTATTTACTAATGGAGTTCAAAGATATTTTCAGTATATAGTCAAATGTATCGAATTTATCAATGTCTTCTTTAATGTACTCATAGATATCAGGAACCGAAAATGCGTATATAAGGCTATCTGTATCTGTGTACAAGAGCTTGGCATTATTTGGAAACTTAGGCGGATGTAACCATAATGAAAATTGTATAAAAAGTTTTGAAACGTCTAAAACACTGAACCTCCATATATGGGTTTATTTAGATATACTTCGATTTTGTTCATTTGAATGATGAGCATATCATTGCTAAATATTGTACAACTATGAAAATTTGGTTTTGATATGTAAGCACGAGCACCATAGGATCATCCCATTTGTTACTAAACGTATATCCTTATTTTACGTACATTTTCCATCAGTTTCCCAAAAACACTATTAATCATTAATTTATAAAAATTTTTCAAATTCATTTTGAGATTGCTGACGCATGGTTGTATTTAAATCAATATATTTTTTAACCATGGTGATTGTAAAACGTAATATACGATGCACTTTTACCAACTTTAATCCATATTTTAAATATACTTTCAAATTTCTGTAATAAATTACATAATTACGTTTTGGATACAATGTAAGTAATAATTTTTTATTTTAGAATTTGAATCAGGTACGGTGGAACCATATGTTCGGGTGCCAATGGTAGATCACTGTGACTCTCATGTAATTCTATGGGATAGTCTAAATCACACTCGCTATATAGCCAATTTCCGAATCATGGATGGTTTATTAAATCTAAAGTTTCAAAATTATCAACAAAGAAAAATCACCAAATGGTAGAAATTCTGACATGGTGGCTCCATATAAATTATTTACGTTGTAGTACATTAAATACACACTTTCGGAAGAGGATCAAATTTTTCCCCATGTACTTATTGTTAGCTTTAGCATACCGATTGAACATTGAGCCACACCACTAATTCCTCTTTCAATAAACATTAGCATATCAATATCAGTAAATAGTTCTAACTTTACTTGTGTAATTTTAAGCATAGCATCGAATGCTAAACCGGGGCTGTACAATAGTGCAGAGGATCAAGTTTTTAAGTACTTAAACAAGTTTGCCGAACTTTTCGAAAATATCAGCTAAAAGTAGAACGTCCGTTTTAAATACAAATCTGAGTAGTCCCCTAACGATCTAATTGAAATTTGTTCCAAACATTAACCGCATGTGCAAAACTAACATCATTGATTCCGTCATTATTAAGATGACTAAAAAAACGCTTCCTTGGGAGGTAGCCTGGTTTCGTCTAATTTATCCACGTATCAATATACTCATAAGGAAACACACCTTTGCGAACTAGTAAAGAAAATTCTTCTTCATTGTTACAATTAGCTCTGGTAATAACTTTTTACTATTTTTCCAAATAGTTTGATAACTTTTCAATACTACTACTCATAAATCTGAAAAATCAATAAATCTAAACTTAATTTTACTACCTTCTATTACTTTCGTGAAAGAATGTATCTTTCTTTGTTTATGGGCAGGAGTGAAATCGCACCAATAGTAGCCAATTCTCTAATGACGAAATGACTATCATAACCTGACAAATTATGAAACACAACCGGTAGGATGTGGGAGTCTTTATAGTTTACGTTACAATTATGATGTGATGCTCCTACAAACGCTCCAGTAAAATGGTATGGTCTCTAACCTTTATATCATTATCTGTAAATGGTTTTCACAAATGTGACAAATCGTGGTGCTTTCAAAGTTTTCAACCTGATTGGAAGTTAAAGTACCCATAGGAATTATTTTTGATGATTTCGGTGCTCAATGTGCAACACTTTGAAGCTCTTTAACAAACCATTGAATGCAATCATTTCCTCTATAAAGCCTAAATCGAGATAAAGAATCATTGTATGAACACTTTAAGTAGTAAGCAATGCTGAAGGGTATATGTTTGGAATGAAATAAGTATTACCCAAGTGATGTTAAATTTGTACACTTTTCTAAAATACTTTCTAAATCCGCATAAATTACAAACGGTACCTTTTCCTGAAATGCGAAATTTTTGAACTGCAGAAACATTTCCGCTTCGGTAGGCATCCTGGCTGAACATTGATTAAGTTGATGGCAGACAGTGACATGTTTTGTAAAAGGCGATCTGAGGAAAATGGTTCAACATTGATAACAAATAAAGTTCTTGTGCTTCCTATTCGATAGTTGTTTAGAAAAAGAGCTGATATATTTTTAATCCAGCGAAATGATAAACAGTATTTTTTGTATTAATAGCATCAGCAGTAGAACCCAGAATGATAATTAGGCAAAATGCTAAAAGATGTATAGGTTCCTGACACTATTTTCATGATTTACACTTAATACTAGCGATAATACACCTTTCCCTGAAAGAAAATAAATTAATGGAGGTTGTTTAACTTTTCAAATTTTTTACATCATCTATTTTAATGGGAAAGGAATTGAATCATAATTCAAAACATCTCTAAAATGAGGATAACTGTAAACTCTATCCGAATGAAGTTGCACTGGTACAATGCCGAAACAACGGCCCACAGGAAGCAATACTCGTCATCGTACTTAACATTCACTACCGCATGCTTTACTGCTATGGTAAGGAACTTTAACGTAAGTCGAAGGCCACCTCTAAATGGAGTATAGCTATTAATATTCACCTTTAAATGTAAAACTTCATGTAATGCCCAACCGGAATCTCTTTCGGAAAACTCCTCTAATTTTTTGTAATTTGTAATAAACGTTTTGTTATACCACTCCAAATTGGTGGAAATATCGATGACATAATTTTTTATGGCAAAAGTCTTCAACTCGATAACATGATTTTGAGGTTGCATGAAATTGCAGGCTAAAATGACATTGACCTTTAGCATCGTTTGCCTTAGCATTACTTTCCTTTCGTGCAAAACTATTGTATGCATTTTGTAAAAAAAGGGTCCTTAATGTTTGCTATATTGACTATAATGCCTGTAAGTAACCTACCATTAAAACATGAATCTATAGAGTACCAACCTAATTTATGTGTACGCTTTTAGGACAATTCCACTACCTGTTTTCTCTGAAGCGTTCTTTAACCGTTTAAGTCTTACAAGATAACACTTTAACAATGATAAATTACTTTGAAGTTTAAGAAAATTTTCATGCTTCTAAATAAATTTTATTTTGAATTATATCTTGGAATAGCTTAATATTAGTGTTAATTATACGGATGTGCTTTACAAATTCATAATATCAATTGTGAAGAACTATATGAAGATGGATACATTGAAAACCGAACAACCGCTTTTTAAACAATATAAATGAGAATGCATTGATGTCGACATGTCACAACTAAAATGCCCCTTGACAAATTTGGACGTTCAAGAAACTAACCCCTCAGTTTAAACTGATTGATGCTAATCAATTTGATATTGAGAATAAGAGACTCAGCAATGTGGCCGATCCCATAGATCTTCAAGATGCCATCACTAAGCAATACTATTTATCAACAAGGTTCGATTTGGATGGAAATCGTTTGACACAGTTGGCTGACCCTGAAGAAGATGGTGATGCTATAAGTAAAGGATACCTTGATTTCTGTTTACAATCAGTTCAGAAAACTTTCAAAGGAAACGCTAACGCTCATCTAGCGCTGGAGGAAAAACTACATCAACTTAAAGAAATTGTTGATAAATTAGCACCATGTCCAAATTACAACTCGTTAATTTGCACAAACTTGCACGAAAAAATTTTAAACGAAGGCTAACAATAATTAGAGGTTTTGTGATCTTTGGCAAGCAGATTTAGCTGAATTTAACACATATGCCAAACAAAATAAGGGTTATAAGTATATAGTAGTGGTTATCGACTGTTTTTCGAAATACTTGGGACTAAAAGATTAAAAACGAAAACAGGCCAGGAAGTTAAAAGCATGCAAACAATCTTCAAACAAGGCCGGAAACCTAAATATTTGCAGACAGATGCAGGAAAAGAATTCTACAATGAGCATTTTACTAAACTAATGCAGCGTTATGAGTCAACCATTACTCCACCTATAGCACAAAGAAGGCTGCAATTGCTGAACGTGTTATCAGAACCATTAAAGGTGCTCTATATAAGTAATTCAGCCTGCAAGGTAAATACAAATGGATTGATACAATTGATACCATAACGATGGATTATAACAATCGTAAGCATAGAACTACAGGATGAAGCCCAAAGATGTTGATAATCATATAAAGCTAGGCTTACACTCACATAAAAATATTTGATCGGAATCGATATTGTGTTGGTGACTAGTACAAATTAGTAAATTTAAAAAGTATTTTTGCTAAAGGATACACAATTGGTTTAGTGAACTATTTAAGATTGTGAAAGTTCATTACTAACCCAACCACCTACTGTTGGAAGACATGAAGGAAATCCTGTACTGGGAGGCTTTTATTAACATGAATTCAGAAAACAAAGTATCCCGATGTGTACTTGGTGGAAAAGTGCTTCGTTCCAAGAATAATAAGTTATTCGTAAAGTGGTGGGGATTGGATGAAAGATATATATATAATATATATATATATATATATATATATATATATATATATATATATATATAGTTTGTATCAAAGGATGTTTGCTCTTGGATGAAATAAAACACAATAAAAAATTGTATTTATTTAGTTCAGTAAATATTACATAAAATGTTTAAAATTTCATTATCTTATATAGTAAACCTAAAGTACTTCTATAATCATTTAAATTACTTGAGGAATATTCCTGAATCTGGTCTACAGGTCCATCCAAACAGGAATTTGTATTTGTTTCACCTTTATGAATGTTTCTAATATCCAGTTGAAATTTTGTGATATTCCTCGTTTTCCCATGGTTGAAACTTATAGATAATGTTTATTCTAATAATATTTCAATCAAAATATCAGGCATTTGTAATTAGCATAATATGCTGCTTTCTCAATACATTCAGTTATAATAAATAACGTATCTTTATAAGCAAATTAATATTTCTAAGCTACATTTAACATTTGTTAAATCATCATCACCAATAACAAATTGTATACATACATTTTAAGCGGTACGTTACCAAGTAATTCATATCATCTAAGATTTTATCAACTTCATTAAAAGTTAATGAATTGTAACCTTTATTAATACAATTTTGTAAAACTTTTAATGCTATTGTCCAATTTAATTTTTTATCAAATAATGTCTTAATAATAACTTCATTTGCACACTTTGAATTTATAGCACACCAGTTAAAACACTCATCATGAATAATAATATGTTGTAGTATATTCAATACAAAGCTTTTAGAGGAACACTTCATCAAAGAACGCTTCAGGTACTTTCTAAGATTTGATCACTACTGTACCATAGTTCATCATGCAGTTTGTTTTCGAGACTGCTCATAATTTTGTTTTCTGAAACAGAAGAAAAATGCTATGTGTTAAATCCCCAAGGTCTAGTATCAGTGAAATTGAAATTTACCAATCGTTTATCATCGTAATTGAGTATACTTTATTCTGTTTGATTGTAAACACATCATGTCTCTTTGACCTTATCAAATGTTGATATCGCCTTATTACGTTACCATCAAACAAAATATGTTTATAATCATTTATCGTGATTTGTTTGACGCTTGCCCTTTGATTTTTTACAACTTTTTATCAACAGTGTAAGCATACATTTTTACGAAGTCCTACAAATTCAACATAATTGCGCCATGATTTTCATCTTTCATTAAGCCGGGGACTTTTTTATTTACTAATGGAGTTCCAAAGATATTTTCAGTACTATAGTCAGATGTATCGAATTTATCAATGTCTTCTTTAATGTACTCATAGAAATCAGGAACCGAAAATGCGTATATAAGGCTATCTGTATCGTGTACAAGAGCTTGGTATTATTTGGAAACTTAGGCAGGATGTAACCATAATGAAAATTGTATAAAAAGTTTTTGAAACGTCTAAAACACTGAATCCTCCATATATGGGTTTATTTAGATATACTTCGATTTTGTTCATTTGAATGATAGCATATCATTGCTAAATATTGTACAACTATGAAAATTTGGTTTTGATATGGAGCACCATAGTGACCATCCCATTTTGTTACTAAACGTATATCCTTATATTTACGTACATTTTCCATCAGTTTCCCAAAACACTATTAATCATTAATTTATAAAAATTTTTGTAAATTCATTTTGAGATTGCTGACGCATGGTTGTATTTAAATCAATATATTTTTTAACCATGGTGATTGCTAAAACGTAATATACTTTTTTACCAACTTTAATCCATATTTTAAATATACTTTCAAATTTCTGTAATGAATTACGTAATTACGTTTTGGATACAATGTAAGAATAATTTTTTTATTTTAGAATTTGAATCAGGTACGGTGGAACCATATGTTCGGGTGCCAATGGTAGATCACTGTGACTCTCATGTAATTCTATGGGATAGTCTAAATCACACTCGACTATATAGCCAATTTCCGAATCATCAGGATGGTTTATTAAATCTAAAGTTTCAAAATTATCAACAAAGAAAAATCACCAAATGGTAGAAATTCTGACATGGTGGCTCCATATAAATTATTTACGTGTAGTACATTAAATACACACTTTCGGAAGAGGATCAAATTTTTCCCCATGTACTTATTGTTAGCTTTAGCATACCGATTAGAACATTGAGCCACACCACCTAATTCCTCTTTCAATAAACATTAGCATATCAATATCGTAAATAGTTCTAACTTTACTTGTGTAATTTTAAGCATAGCATCGAATGCTAAACCGGGGGCTGTACAATAGTGCAGAGGATCAAGTTTTTAAGTACTTAAACAAGTTTGCCGAACTTTCGAAAATATCAGCTAAAAGTAGAACGTCCGTTTTAAATACAAATCTGAGTAGTCCCCTAACGATTTAATATGAAATTTGTTCCAAACATTAACCGCATGTGCAAAACTAACATCATTGATTCCTCATTATTAAGATGACTAAAAACGCTTCCTTGGGAGGTAGCCTGGTTTCGTCTAATTTATCCCACGTATCAATATACTCATAAGGAAACACACCTTTGCGAACTAGTAAAGAAAATTCTTCTTCATTGTTACAATTAGCTCTGGTAATAACTTTTTACTATTTTCCAAATAGTTTGATAACTTTTCAATACTACTACTCATAAATCTGAAAAGAATCAATAAATCTAAACTTAATTTTACTACCTTCTATTACTTTCGTGAAAGAGATGTATCTTTCTTTGTTTATGGGCAGGAGTGAAATCGCACCGGGAATAGTAGCCAATTCTCTAATGACGAAATGACTATCATAACCTGACAAATTATGAAACACAACCGGTAGGATGTGGGAGTCTTTATAGTTTACGTTACAATTATGATGTGATGCTCCTCTAAACGCTCCAGTAAAATGGCTATGGTCTCTAACCTTTATATCATTATCTGTAAATGGTTTTTCACAAATGTGACAAATCGAGGTGCTTTCAAAGTTTTCAACCTGATTGGAAGTTAAAGTACCCATAGGAATTATTTTATTGATGATTTCGGTGCTCCAGTGTGCAATACTTTGAAGCTCTTTAACAAACCATAGAATGCAATCATTTCCTCTATAAAGCCTAAATCGAGATAAAGAATCATTGTATGAACACTTTAAGTAGTAAGCAATGCTGAAGGGTATATGTTTGGAATGAAATAGAGTATTACCCCCAAGTGATGTTAAATTTGTACACTTTTCTAAAATACTTTCTAAATCCGCATAAATTACAAACGGTACCTTTTCCTGAAATGCGAAATTTTTGAACTGCAGAAACATTTCCGCTTCGGTAGGCATCCTGGCTGAACATTGATTAAGTTGATGACAGACAGTGACATGTTTTGTAAAAGGCGATCTGAGGAAAAGTGGTTCAAGCATTGATAACAAATAAAGTTCTTGTGCTTCCTATTCGATAGTTGTTTAGAAAAAGAGCTGATATTTTTAATCCACGCGAAATGATAAACAGTATTAATTTTTGTATTAATAGCATCAGCAGTAGAACCCGCAGAATGATAATTAGGCAAAAATGCTAAAAGATGTATAGGTTCCCTGACACTATTTTCATGATTTACACTTAATACTAGCGATAATACACCTTTCCCCTGAAAGGAAAATAAATTAATGGAGAGGTTGTTCAACTTTTCAAATTTTTTTACATCATCTATTTTAATGGGAAAGGGAATTGAATCATAATTCAAAACATCTCTAAAATGTGGATAACTGTAAACTTTATCCGAATGAAGTTGCACTGGTTACAATGCCGAAACAACGGCCCACAGGAAGCAATACTCGTCATCGTACTTAACATTCACTACCGCATGATTTACTGCTATGAAGTAAGGAACTTTAACGTAAGTCGAAAGGCCACCTCTAAATGGAGTATAGCTATTAATATTCACCTTTAAATGTAAAACTTCATGTAATGCCCAACCGGAATCCCTTTCGGAAAACTCCTCTAATTTTTTTTGTAATTTGTAATAAACGTTATTGTTATACCACTCACGCAAATTGGTGGAAATATCGATGACATAATTTTTTATGGCAAAAGTCTTCAACTCGATAACATGATTTTGAGGTTGCATGAAATTGCAGGCTAAAATGACATTGACCTTTAGCATCGTTTGCCTTAGCATTACTTTAACCTTTCGTGCAAAACTATTGTATGCATTTTGTAAAAAAATAAGAGGGTCCTTAATGTTTGCTATATTGACTATAATGCCTGTAAGTAACCTACCATTAAAACATGAATCTATAGAGTACCAACCTAATTTATGTGTACGCTTTTTAGGGACAATTCCACTACCTGTTTTCTCTGAAGCGTTCTTTAACCGTTTAAGTCTCACAAGATAACACTTTAACAATGATAAATTACTTTGAAGTTTAAGAAAATTTTCACTTGCTTCTAAATAAATTTTATTTTGAATTATATCTTGGAATAGCTTAATATTAGTGTTAATTATACGGATGTGCTTTACAAATTCATTTTGGTTTTTAACAATAATACGTGTTGTTAAATTAACAATATCACTACTACTTGGTACAACCTCACTCATAGTTACCTTCAAAACTGTATCCAACAATGCAAAAATATGAAGCACACACGATCACACAGTCATGGACTTGTAGCAAATATTTTATTTATTATAACTGATATGTAAAAAAAAATAATTTAAGTAACTATAGAAGTACTTTAGGTTTACAATTACAAATATTACGAGTGCAATATACTGACTGGTACAGAAATGCTGTTTATCGGTTTATATAGTCATATAAGCCCCCCATTCAAGGTTAAATATCACAAACTTGTTATAACTTGTATTTGACTTTATGCAGCATACAGAAATTCGTCTTATATGAAAATAAAATGTGATACTTTGCAGCTTTAGTTCATTGCCTTTAGATTGCGTATTCAAGAGCTCAGTTCAGGAAGATGCAGATATTGCACTTTCTTTAGTATTATCTTTAGTGGACGTTTACTGGTAATATCTAATAACCTAACCTTGCTGACATGGCATGAAATACCTTTTCATGTCTAGATTATGATGCATTCCTTAGAGTTCATCACCTTTATTTGCACAGCTCAGTTCGTTACACTTACCACTTCCAGTTGTTACCAATTTTGTTAACGTTAACAGATCTATGTGTATATAATGTGAAAGTTTTAATTGAATACTCATTCATTACATAAAATTAGTAGTAATGGCTTCAGTGAATAAAAGATCGAAATTGTCATTAAAAACAAAAGAAAAACCATGCATTTTGCATAACGTTTTGGTGCAACCATCAACGACAAACATACAAAGAACCCTAGCACCCTTCGAAGAGACCATCCCCATCATCTCAATAAGAGATAGTGATGTAGAGGACGAATTTTCACGGTACTTTGAAAAGTAAGTATAATTTAATTAAAATGATAGCCCCCTAATTAATTCATAGAGTACTAAATTTATTTATCTTTTCAGCATAACACCAGCAACAACAGTTTTAGCAGCACCACCACCACCACTGTAAAATCTTCAATACGGAGGAAAAAATTTAGCTCTGATAGATCACTTCACCCAGCACGAAGAGCAGAACCCACCAACCCTGCAGGAGTTTAAGACAAAAAGCGTAGAGTGGCTGCGAAAAATCTATAATGACTACATTAATAGTGAGGCGATTGTGATGGAACGAGTAGAAAAACTTAGTAATGAACTGGCAGAGGCTAATCGTCATTTAGAGTGTGTGCGGAAAAACATTAGAGACAGTGAAAATATTTTGCGTACGTTGGAGGGGATTGAAGTGTGATAAGTATGTGTGTGTGTGTGTGTATTTGATGTAAGTTAGTAATTAGTTTTTGAACAGTTGGATATGTAATTGTGTGCATTATTATTATTATTTTTTTTGTAAATGTTATTAATTAACTTTTGTACAAATGTGTAGTGATAGCTTTTATTTAATGTAGTATATTGAAGTAGTATTTTTGCTTTATTGTAGACCAACATTATAGTCCTTAAATAAATAAATAAAATGTTTTAAATTCATGTATGCTTATGGTTTTTCCTGAAAAATGAATATACAGTATGGATTGTAGATAGTAAATATGTTTTTAAAAACAATCATATTTAAACATGTGTGTTAAATACAAAATTTCAATTTGAAATATCATTATTAAACATGTATGCATGAAAACGTATAACCATTTAAATGAAGTTGGTTATGTTTTACCCCATATGTATATAAAATTTAATGTTATGAATAGAACAAATTACTACATATTTGTAATTACAAATAAAATGTGAGTTATTTTATTATAAAAGAGATAAAATTTAAATAAGTAAGTTTAATGTTGATTTATGATTTTACTACAGCATAAAATTTAAGTGAGTTCAAAATTGCATGGAATCTCTTATGTGTTCCTTAAATTTAAATTTGAAAGTGCTACCATGTGCGCTCTTAAATGATTGGTATATATTATATATACAGATTTTTTGAATAAAAACTTTCAATGTTAGGAAAAAAAAGCATAATTTCACCTAAATAACACTGAAGTATAATGAAAATACATTGCATGGTATCTATTATGTACTACTAAATTGAAAAATAAGTAATGTATATGAATATTTGTTACCAGCTGTTATTGTAAGAAATTAATTAAAATAAAATATAAATGAGCATTATCGTATTGAACGTATATGTCAGCAATTTTTATAATAATTAAAGAACAACATTATAATATCATTGCGTGATATACGTCTGCGTAAGTAAGAAATGTTATAACGAAGTGTAAAAGACGTAGTTTGTGTAAATGAAAGAGAGAAAGCACAAGTCGATAAGGTTGCGTTAAGTTTTAAATTTAAAATAGAATAAGTCCTAGAAAATGCGCTCCAGAAAATTTAAAATTTGCCTAATTCTCAGAAAAAAATTTTTTAACATTATTGTATTATAAGTGACATTTTATCCTCATTTATTAATTAACCAAAAATAATGAAACTGGCCCACTAAATTGAGATTCTGATTTTAAGCAAAACAACTTTTTCTACTTACTAAAACATACACAATTTTGTACAAGCATTCACATTGTTAAAATTGATTGATCTTTGCAACAAGCAATTACCAAAATTTTCAATAAAACAACACTTTAAACTGCATAAAGAAAACAGGATAATGCAAGCATTTTTCAAGACAGTCTATATTTAGCGCTTACATTACTCTGATAAATTTCAAACTGCTATCTTTTGCGCTGTTATTTGTTTAGTCTACATGCAAAAAATTGGAATTTTTGGGTAAAGGACTAAAGTGTTGATTTAATCTTATGCGAAAGTTTTAACATTTCTTTCATGCTAACCATAACTTGCTGTTAACTTTGTAAAGTAAAGTTTTTCACATTTATTTTTTTTTAGAAAATTTTGAAACTGCTATCTTTTGCGCTGTTATTTGTTTAGTCTACATGCAAAAAATTGGAATTTTTGGGCAAAGGACTAAAGTGTTATGATTTAATCTTATGCGAAAGTTTCAACATTTCTTTCATGCTAACCATAACTTGCTGTTAACTTTGTAAAGTAAAGTATTTCACATTTCTTTTTTTAGAAAATTTTGTAACTGCTATCTTTTGCGCTGTTATTTGTTTAGTCTATATACAAAATTCAGAATTTTGGGTAAAGGACTATGGAGTTGTGATTTATTCTTAAGTGAAACTATCAAACTTTTTTTACATACTAACCATAACTTTCTGTTAACTTTGAAAAGTTTTTTCACATTTTTTTGTTTTGAGAAAATTTTGGAACTGCTACCTTTTGCGCAGTTATTTTTTTAGTCTATATACAAAAATTCAGAATTTTTGGGTAAAGGACTATCGAGTTATGATTTATTAAGCAATTAACAACGCTTACATACATACATATAATTGTCATTGATGTAATTTGTCTTTTATTTTTTTTTTGTTTTGAGAAACTTGAAACTGCTATCTTTTGCGCTGTTATTTGTTTAGTCTATATACAAAAATTTATAATTTTTGACTTAATGATTAAACTGCTATGATAAAAAGAGTATATTTATTTATCTTTAAACATTTCAAACACATACCTAAAATTGCTTACTTCTACATTCCTAAGATAGTGTTATTCACCTTTTTCTTTGTAATATAAGTTTTACAATGTCATTTCTTCCTACATAATTTGTATAATTTAATAAATCATGATAAGAAACTCGTTTAATATGAAAATTCAATTAAAACCATACGGAAACTTATTTTAAATTGTCTTTTCACTTTGCAATATAACATGCACTACTGTAATCACTTCTTTACTTTTTAAAGCGTCTTTCGTTCAAATTACAATGCCCCTTTATTTCATACTTTTCATGGCACATTCACTTGAAGTTGCATCATTTTCTTTTTTAGCTCATACAGCTCTAAATCTACCCTTAATTTTTTTATTTCCTTGATTAACACCTCGAATATTTCCTTTCTCTCATCAATACTTAATAATTCTTTCTTTCTTTCTCTTCTTATCATTTTTATTACTTTCACCATTTCTAGCAATAAAAAGTTTACTGATTCATGCAATCCCAGAGAAGCCTTTTTATTATAAACATGCATCCTTTTAAAACTGCTAACCTACTCAAAAAACTTTTAGATTTCTAAGAATGATTACCTTGTAACTTCTATTTTTAGCTTTTCACCTTGACCTTTTTATATTTCTAAGAAATGTAATATGACACCACCATAGGTCAATAACCTCTGGCCTTGAAAACTATTTTTAGATTTATGATTACCTTGCAACTTCTATTTTTAGCTTTGACCTTGACCAGCTCCAAAATTTTAAATTTCCCGCCTAAAGTTTGACCTTAAAAGAGCTCCAAAAGCTTCCGTTTTTCACCACCAGGGGGCGAGTGACCTTGAACTGGTCTAGAACCGGCCCTATATTACTACTACTATAGTGCTGTGGTAATTTAACATACAATTGGTAAAGCATTTGCTTCAAGGTCTAGGAAAAACAGCAAAAAACCTAGACATACCAGAAGTTAAAATTAAAATCAAAATAAAGACGTATTATTATGCCTTTTTTTAATTATAAGATGCCAAAACCCATTCAAACAGAGATTTTCTTCTTGTCTGTTAAAATTATTAGGTGTTTATATATCTCAATAGCTTCATGTTGTAAGCGAACATAATTATGAGTTTGATAGATTTAATTAGACTATTTTTATTGATGTCATGTTTATAATTGTGTTAAATTGAAGTTTTCCATAAGTTTACTCTTACATCATAACTTGATTAAATCTTGTTAAATGTGTTTTTTGGCTGACATTTTTCATTGTTAGCCTTCGACCGTTAGAAGGTGTTCTGATTTGCCATCTTTAAGACAGTTTAACAATATTTAATTTTTAATGAATTAGTTATTATTTACTAAAATTTAACTCTATAGTTGGTTTTAAACGTTTCCCAAACGGTTATATTAATAGCAGGCTGATGTTTATGTTTTAATTTTTCAATTTTGACAAAATTGTTTCAACATCTTTAACAATTTTAATACTTATTACTACCGACGAAGATAACTGTAAGATTGTATAATTTAAAATGCACCATTAGAAACCCAAAAAAAAGATGACTATTTTATTATGTATACAAATGGGGTTGCATAGTTACCCTAAAACAATTATAATTCAAATTATTTTATTTCTTTTAATTTTTTAATTTACCTATCTAGATGTCTATTAACCTCTGTCAGGCATAAAGTTTTAAACGTCTGTTTGACATAGATTATTGTTTTTGGTTTCCATTTTTTTTAATTTCCATTTTGTAGGTTGGAAGGTGGTGTGGAGTTCCACACAGGATATTTTTCACACGCTATACTTTTTTGTACAACATATTCAAGCACAATAACGTATAATGCGCTATTTTTTCTTTATAAATGTATTTGTAATAACACTATTAATGGCATTAACTGAATACTTGTTAGGTTGCGGAAAAATGGGAAAAAAATTACAAAAAGGGGAGATCACAAATTCTTTTAGTTCGACCCACTGAGGCTCCATTCATCACACATAATGATGCTAATTTTGTTATAACGCAGGATTAATGTAGTCATATTGTAATAATCCCAAAATCCTTACTGGAAATTTTCTTATCCTAGCCAATAGTTCCTACCAAAACTTACTTTTTATATGCTTCCACAACCGTTTTATTATTATTTATAACTATCAGTTGTATACTTCTTTCCCACTCCATCCCAATTACCTACAAATACCAGTCAGCCCGCATTACACACTCACTTCTTAGGTTTGCATTTAGACTTGACTTTTAATTTATACTTCTACCCTGAACCATTACTATTATTATACTAACCAGCAAACAGGCCAGCTTGACCAGTATCCCTTGACCCGCAGTATTAACCTAACCTGAGCATCATCATTGATTTATCTCCACACGCTTTTTTGGAAAACCTTATTGGGGGTGATACGTCTCTAGAAGGGTGACCCGGCTAAGATGCCTTTAATTTAAGGCGGTTACACCCCGAAAAGCCAAACACTTCTGCACTCAGAATTATTTCGTGTCGGTATAAGAACTCCCATCACAAAGTAGTAAAGCTGGATCATTGGTACAAAATTTTTGGAGGTGATACGCCCCGAGAAGAGAACCTAAGGGTTGTTAATGGACGTGGTGAATTTGACGGTGGTTACGTTCCAAATACTTAAATACCTCTGCTACTAATACGTCTCTCTTAGCGCTACCAACCACAATACTTTAGCCTGCAGTTTCGACTTTGAATAGGGCATTACTTCTAAACCAAATCCCAACCACAGTCTGGATTTAATAAATATATATTTACCCTGTTACCTGCATTCGATACAATTTCCCCTATATACCAGATTTAATTTTGTTATAAACAAGCAGCACATATTTGTACCCAGACCGCATACATCATTCATATGTTCCTATCAACACCTTCACCCTGTATATAAATTCCAATCCCTTTCATAATTTCATTCACAAAAAACTAAATTTTTAATCACTCTACATTAGTAAGTTTACTGATCTTCCAGTAGTAGACAGGCACCTTTCGCCGCCATCTTGGATTTTGACGTCACAAGACCGCCCACGTGGGAGACCATATTTTTTCACCCTTATTTTTATTAGCTTACGAGTAGGACGTATTTTTTCACCCCTATTTTTTACACACCCACGTGTGAGACCGTATTTTCAACCCCTGCTGGAATGTTTACCCCTATTTTTTACACACACACTCACCTACGTGTGAGACCGTATTTTCTACACTTTTTTTTCGGAGGCTTTTTTCAACCCTAATTATTTTTACCCGTTCAAGTGTGAGACCATATTTTCAACCCTTTCTTTTCGAAGGCCCTTTTCAACCCTAATTATTTTTACTCGCTTACGTATAGGACGTGTATTTTCACCCCTATTTTTTACACACCCACGTGTAGGACGCGTTTTTTTACCCTATTTTATGACAGCTCACGTATAGGGCACGTATTTTCTACCCTATGGGTCAACACTAATTAGAGCCTTTTTTGCACATGCTCTCGTGAGGGGTTGTTCTTGGTGCTGGGGGCTGGACCTGGACTTGGGGTTGGTCTTAGGGTTACTTTTGATGGTCATCTAGTTAAGGCTCTTCTGCCTATAGTAAGGGCAGTGCCCCTGGAGGTTAGGCAATTGCACACGCATGCAATGTCGGAAAATGCATAATTAATAAGATATTATTATTAAGATTATCGATCCTATTGTTTTAAAATGGTCAAATGCTATTTGGATGATCATTTATTTACCTATACAAGAAAACGTTGTATTTCTAATAAGGAGGTTCTTCTAAGACACGTGTAGGGCTTTGCAACTTGTTCTCGGGCCTTCGCTCCCTGACCGGTGATAGTGTGGGAACCTAACCTTATCAGACAAGTGTAGAGCTTAGCCCCTATCGTGGCCCCCTTGATGCAATTGTTTGAGGGTTCTAACTTAATATTACAGCTGTAGGCCGCATCATACAAAATTGTATTCTAATAAGGAGGTTCGTGTAAGACAAGACTCGTATCAGTGCTTGCAGGCCCCTTTGAGTAAAAATTGATTTTAGAGCCATCTAGTGGCGTATAGGCTAATGAACATTCTCTATAATAGAAGCTGATAATGCACACCTCTCTCTCTCTTGCTCTATCTTGTGTCTTCCTCCCCCTCTCTCTTTCTCTCTCTCTCTCCCTCACACACACACACACACACACACACACACAAACAAATCAATTAATTAATCACTCTCAAACAAATCACGCTCGATCACCAGATCAATCTCAATCAATCACTCAATCAACTGAAATTATGTCTTACAGTTTGCGGAAATCAGATTACAGTTCAAACTGAATACATTAGTCTAATTAAATATGATGTGAAATAATAAATAATTTCTACCCTAATGCGATGATGCTTTATGTATAGGCAGATTCTCTAAACGATCACCACCTATACATTCGGAACATCATATCTGATTTATTTGCATGTTCAATTACATACACACACACACACAAAATTGTTTCATCGTAACGTGTTCATTAACGGCTGTAAAACCCCATTAAAAAGAATGGAAAGTTATAATTACTTATATATATAACATAGAGTTCAATTAAATTAACTTGTTTTTAAGTATATCAAACTGCTATAATGGAAATAAAAGGCAAAAGGTTTTGATGGTTTTATTATTATACGTGAATTAACAATAACTACAAGTTTAAAATCTACGAATACGTGCGTACCTACTATTTTGTAGAGCTGATCTTATGACGTCATGCTATAAACGTAATAATAAATTTTTAAAAAATCTTTATCGACATTTTTGTTAGCAATATCAGGTAAAAAACATATATTAAAATAATACGCTTACCTTTAGAAGTGTTTTCTCCTTTAGCTGTACCATACGTTGTACTGAAACTTTTTATACAACGTGTCTCACTAAAATACGATTTGTGAATGGCTGGATATAAACAGCCCATTACATACCGAACATTAATTATTTTAGAAAGTAACACAGAAAAATCGGAATACCGCTATTCGTATTTAACAATCATATTGTACTTACAAAAATTTACATTCAAAACACTTACAAATATTTTAAAAATTTTGCTAACGCGGAAATTACCTTAAATAATTGAATCTTCAGGTTACATAAAACTACTGTATACTCAATTACGTTCACACACACACACACACACACACACACATGTGATTCACGTTATATGGATTTTATCAGTTGGGATTAATAGCAATGTCAATGTGCGTGCGTACGTCGAGCGTGCGTACGTGTGTGCGTACGTGCGAGCGTGCGAGCTTGCGTGCGTACGTGCGTGCGTGCGAGCGTGAGTATGTGCGAGAGTGCGTGCTTGCGTAAGAGTGTGCGTGCGTGTTTTCATTTGATCCTCGTGCTAAAGCCGTGCTTGTCGATTGTATGTAATTGTAGGCACTATTGTTTTGACTAAAAGCTATAATTGGAAACGCTGATCGCTATGCCCAGCCCGTGAAATTATGTTTAATTAGCTTTTTGACAGATGTACTTATTTATGATAAGGTCAGGCTTACATGTAAAATAATATAGAGGTGAAACTAACTAGCTAATGTGTTTTGCTGCTACACGTATCACAGTATTGAAGATTCTGTTTATGTATTAGAAAACGCACTACAGTCTCGAAACAGAATACAGATAAAAATTAAAGGAAATGAATACGGTACAACTTCTGCGAACGAGCTGAAGGATTTAAAATGTGTGCAGCATTTCCAGAGCCGTGTTGAAACCAGTTAATTTAGGGCTAACCTCATGTCCATGTAATACTAGTGTCTGATAAAAGCTGTCAGGGGTTATTAGCTACTTTTATGGGTTGTTACAATATAATCGTTCAAGGTGAAGACGATGAGGTGATTGTATCTCAAAATCTCGATGATGATGATACTCCATAAAATTTCAAATTTTTAAAACATTTAGTTGACATTGCTATTAATCCCAACTGATAAAAATCCATATAACGTAATCACATGTGTGTGTGTGTGTGTGTGTGTGTGTGTGTGAGAGAGAAAAGGGAGGGGAGGAAGAAACAAGATAGAGCAAGAGGAAGAGGTGTGCATTATCAGCTTCTATTATAGAGAATGTTCATTAGTCTACGCGCCACCAGATAGCTCTAAAATCAATTTTTACTCAAAGGGGCCCGGGTGCAGACTCTGATACAAGTCTTGTCTTACAAGAACCTCTTATTGGAATACAATTTTGTATGATGGGGCGAAGGCCTACAGCTGTAAGATTAAGTTAGAACTTTCATACAATTGCATCAAGGGGGTCACGATAGGGGCTAATCTCTACACTTGTCTTATAAGGTTAGGTTCCCACACCATCTCCGGTCAGGGGGCGAAGGCCCGAGAACAAGTTGCAAAGCCCTACACGTGTCTTACAGGAACCTCCTTATTAGAAATACAACGTTTTCTTGTATAGGTAAAAGATCATCCAATAGCATTTGTCCATTTTAAAACAATAGGATCGATAATCTTAATAATAATGTCTTATTAATTATGCATTTTCCAACATTGTATGCGTGTGCAATTGCCTAACCTCCAGGGGCACTGCTCTTAATATTGCCAGAAGAACCTTAATTAGGTGACCATCAAAAGTAACCCTAAGACCAACCCCAAGTCCAGGTTCAGCCCCCAGCACCAAGACCAGCTCACGGGAGCATGTGCAAAAAAGGGTCTAATTAGTGTTGACCCATAGGATAGAAAATACGTGTCCTATACGTGAGCTGTTATAAAATAGGGTGAAAAAACGCGTCCTACACGTGGGTGTGTAAAAAATAGTGGTGAAAATACACGTCCTATCTGTAAGCGAGTAAAAATAATTAGGGTTAAAAAGGGACTTAGAAAAGAAAGGGTTGAAAATATGGTCTCACACGTGGGTGTGTAAAAGATAGGGGTGAAAAAATAAGTCCTACACGTAAGCTAATAAAAATAGGGTGAAAAATATGGTCTCCCACATGGGCGGTCTTGTGACGTCAAAGTCAAGATGGCGGCGGAAGGTGTCTGTCTACTACTTCTTTCAATAGCATTCCATTAAAGTACGAGGCTGCATTTTTTGTTTTCCGTGGTCTGCCTAATTATTTAATTCTCAATAATAATTGTTTATTAGTGACTTCACAAACTTTAAACAAACAAACAATTAAAGTCCTTTAAATGTATAGTTAAAAAGTATAAGTAACCAGTGGCGTACGAAGCAAGCTATATGTTTGGAGTGGACTTCAATATGCTATCCTCTCTAATTTTGACACATAAAGAGTAAATTATTTTGACAAAATTGGGAAATCAAAACCATACATTATTTACAGCTTACAATTTATTTTACATATCAAAGGACAAAGGGTTTTATATATTTTTCGTACTCTCTTAAAAGCTAATTCAATAATAACATAACTAAAATAAATGACATTACCCATTTGTCAAACGCGTGTTGCTCATTGTAGACATTGTCGCTCTTCATGGGCTTCAGTTATGGAAAACTCCTGTAGCAGACACAAATATTTACGACAATAGCGAGGAAGATTGATAGTATTATTACAATTCTAGAGACTGACTTACAAAGGTGAAACTGTTGAATAACGCCTGAAAATTTTAAACGACTCTTCTTCTTGAAAGAGTTGGTTATTATTCAACAAACTTTTGGAATCTCTTTCTCGAAGTCATCATGAGCATGTTGCTGATCTAAAGAACAGTACATGTCTCTACGCAATTCTTCCATATGTATAATATCTGTTTCACCGGGCAGTTGATTCTTTTTTCGGATTCGCCGTTTTATACAAATCGTGTATTGCTGTCGATGATTTTTTCTAGATCATTTAACAAGACTGATTTCAAAGCGTGTATTTAACCCATTCCTTTGAATGTATAGCCGCATTAATTTCCACCCAACTTGTTTCCTAAAGTCCGTGAAAGTAACAAAACGAAAATGATTGAACGGCAGTTAGAAAACTACCATCGCCGCTTTCGTTTTTGTCCGGACAGCAAGCATTTCCTGCACGTCCAAAGTTTTTTGAAATATTTTTCTTCAGCGTGGCCATAACGTCCCTTCACATTGTGTGGTGTACATTGAAATACCAGTTTTGCTAACTGAATGTGAGTGAGACCTTTGGGGAAAGGTCCTTCTGCATAAGCACTGAGTTCTTAAGGATGACTAATATTACACAGCGTACTTTTCTATAATCTAAGATTTAAATTTAATGCAAATACAACTACAATTAGAACACTGAAAAGTGCGGCTTTTCAGAAGCGCTGTGCGCGACCGCGCCCCTACTGTGATACGCTACTGTTAAGTGTTTATCTACCATTAAATTAACTAATTAATTATATGCGGATTTTAAAATTACTGCGATACATATTTTGTGTTTTTTATGTAAAATAAAAACTAACCATGACCTTAAATTTTAGTATAAATTTAATACGTTTCCACACTTATTATTTAAGTTACAATTATGAAGGTTTGTGTAGTAGTTGCATGTCTAGTATATTTTACTATCTCCCAAAAGCTGCGTACGATATAGAGTATGTTTTACTTCAAACATATTTAATAGATTTCGAATTTCAGCCGACAATTTTAAAACATGTGATGTTTTTGCTCCAAATGTAAACGTATGCTTGAAGGAAGCTATACAAAGCGCTCTACATCAGTTGAAAGATGGTTGGTATGACTTTGCCTTTATTAATTTCATCACCGTGTTTTTATAGGAATACCGGATATTAATGTACCTTCAATAGAACCATTAAGATTAGGTTCACTAACAGTTCACCAACAATTTTCCACTATTAATTTCACCGATCTTAAGATGTATAATGTCTCTACAGCTGTAGTCGAAGAAGTCAAGTAAGAACATCGTTATTTCGCTTGGTTTTAATCAAATATTGTTTTTTAGTGCAAATTTTAATCACGAACGGTTCGAATTTTATGTGGTGGCTACTGTTAAAGAAATACTATCATTATTTCATTTTAGTATAAAAGGTTCAATATTGATATTCAATTTTGATGATGGAGGAAGCGGTGCCCTGACCTCTAGTAGGATGCCAACTGTTAAGTAACATATTTGTGATAATAAACGTTTGTTATAGAAAACTGCACAATTTGGTTAAATATGAAAGGCAATATAGTAAAACATGATGATGGTGAATACATGCAGTTTACCAACTCTAATGTAAGTTTTAATACAGAATTAATGGTTATCAATATAGATAATATCATAAATGGACAGAAGTTAATAACTGATGGAATCAATAAGGTTTTTAATGAAAATTGGGATATTTTGTTAAGTGAAACTAAAACACAAATAGAAGAATTCTTTAGCAAAGTATGCATTAATTACGGTAATTCTATTACAAAATACATTTCATTGTAACATAAATGCAAATGAATAGAAATCATTAAATGAATAGTA
Source organism: Vesta saturnalis (assembly GCA_036346205.1). Taxonomy (NCBI): domain Eukaryota; kingdom Metazoa; phylum Arthropoda; class Insecta; order Coleoptera; family Lampyridae; genus Vesta; species Vesta saturnalis. The sequence goes on along the minus strand of JARFJB010000200.1, from coordinate 128,820 downwards.
ACATGGTGTGATCTTGTTAATATGCCACCTACGAGATAACTAAATGACATCCATTAAATTCTGAAATAATATCGTGGACCTTTATAACAAATTGTCTTTTCTATACTTATAATAGATAAGTCTGTGCTAACAGCTCTTCGTTTTCTATGTGCCTTGTGTAGCCTAAAGTCACCATCCGTACTGATTTTATCAGGGTAGTTCTGATTTTCAGCATAGCTTTCTGATTTTTTCAAAAAATAAATCAGTACGCAAAATGTACTGAATTTCGGTTGTTTCGAACCAAGACTAATTTTTCGTTAGTTATTACTTATTACATTTACAATTACAGTTGATATTCCGTGAAATACCCAAATGTTAAACTTACAGTGTGCTAAAATCAAATTTACCGCTAATATAATAGTTCACGAGCAGTGACGAATTCACACGATAATTACCGTTTCTACTACGTTTTAGCTCAGAAAAGAGAATAATCAGAAGTGTCAGTCTAGGATATTTATGGTCTCGGTTAATATTCGCGCAACTTACAGTCATGTAGAATACGTTGGTGCTAGAAATATCAGCAAAAGTGTCATCACTAAAACTAAAAAGTTGTTCGAACAACGAAAATGAAATGAACTAGCTACATCTCCTTTAGGCAGTCGTAAATTTTGGTCTTTAGCTAAAGCCATTAGTAAAAACTTTGGAACAACTTCATTTCCCTCCCTGACATCTATTGACGGATCGGTAGTTGCTGATTCTGTAGACAAAGCCAATGTTTTTGTGGATTTGTTTGCATCAAACTCGTGTTCTCAATGATTCTGGAAAAGATGTGCCCCTAGTCAGCTCTTCTTCATACGCTATGAAACCAATTCATTTTCGGTACAAGCTCTTGGAATTGATCATCAGTAGGCTTGATCTCAATAAGGCCACTGGCCTAGGCGGTATCCCAGCTGTTGTCTTAAAGAAATGTTCCCCCGAACTAGTACCAGTCCTATCTAAGCTCTATACGATCTCTATGTCTTCTGGGGAATTCCCTTCATCATGGATGTTAGCAAATGTTCAACCTATTCTCAAAAAAAGGCGATAAGACCGACCCCTCAAACTACCGACAAATTGCCATCACTTCCATTTTGCTTAAAGTCATGGAAAAAGCCATCAATCAGCAACTGCTCACGTTTCTTGAAACTAACAAACTTCTTAGTGACCACCAATATGGGTTTAGGCAAAGTCGTTCAACAGGTGATCTTCTTTCATACGTGGCCCAAGTTTGGAACAATACAGTAGTGCAGCCCAAGTTTGGTATAAGTGTTTACTTGCCAAACGCACCTCGTTTGGGTTAAATGATACGCTCACCAACTGGGTTTCTAGTTTCCTTGATAAAAGACGAATACGGGTCGTAGTTGATGGCTTTTTTCAAAAGAAGTTAGCATTAACGCGGGCGTACCACCGGGATCCGTTATAGCGCTTACACTGTTTCTGCTATACATAAGTGACCTTATTTCTTCAACAACTAACCCTATCCATTGCTTTGTTGATGATAGTCCTCTTCACTGTAGTTCATCTCAGTCTACTGATAGTGATAATCTATCTTCTATGTAAAATCAAGAAATTAAAGCTGAAATGGCAAATTCAATCAACAAAGACATTTAACGTATTCTCGAATGGGGAAGCAATAATCTAGTTAAATTTAATGCTAACAAAACTCAGTGTTACCTTGTGTCCGCCAAAAAAGGTCGATTATTTCCTGTTGTAAGTATGAATGGCTCAGTTCTTAAGTTTTCAGACTCTATTACTCTGTTGGGTATGACTTTATCTTCAAATCTCTCATGGGTTGACCATCTTCTGTCAGCTACTAACACAGCTGCTCGTAAAATAGGCTTTTTGTACAGATCTAAGCAGTACTTTACCTCTCCACAACTCCTTGTGCTGTATAAGGCCCAAATTTGGCCTCATCTGGAATATAATTCTCACCTCTGGGTTAGTGCTCCCCAATACGCTCTCGATATCGTTGATCGTATTCAAAAGAAAGCGATTACGCTTATAAATGACCCGTCCTTAACTTCTCACATACAGTCCCTTGAGCATAGAAGGATGGTTTGAGTTCTTTCTTTGTATTATGGTTAATACAATGGCTATTGTGCTGCTGAATTATATTCTTTGATACTATCTCGGGCTATCTTTGCGAGAAACACTCGGTTCGCTCACTCACATCATCCGTATGCAGTACAAATCTCCACTTGTTATACCAAACGGGCGCAATCCACATTTTTCACACGGCTTCTAAACTCTGGAATGATCTCCCTAGTTCCTGCTTTCCTCTCACTTATGATATGAGAAAATTTAAGGTAGCTGTTCATAGGCATCTATTGGCAATTCACTATCCCTCTATCCATCCTCCTAAGTGTTCTTGAGTGCTTTAGCACGATCGGCCAAATTTAGCCTGTTCAGGTCAAATGCCTTTGAGATATCTAAAGCGACTACAACTGTTTCACCGGACTGCTCTACTGTATTGTTCAAACTTGGTTCATATATGAAAGAAAATCACCTGTTGAACGACGTTGCCTGAACCCATATTGGCGGTCACTAAGGAGTTTGTTAGTTTCAAGGAACGTGAGCATTTGCTGATTGATGACTTTTTCCACGATTTTAGACAAAATGGAAGTGATGGCAATTGGTCGGTAGTTTGAGGGGTCTTATCGCCTTTTTGGGAATAGGTTGAACATTTTCTAACTTCCATGATGAAGAGAATTCCCCAGAAGACATAGAGAACGTATACAGCTTAGATAGGACTGGCACTAGTTCGGGGAACATTACTTTAAGACAATAGCTGGGATACCGTCTAGGCCAGTCGCCTTACTGAGATCAAGCCTACTGATGATCGATTCCAAGAGCTTGTACCGAAAATGAGTTGGTTTCATAGCGTATGAAGAAGAGTTGGCTAGGGGCACATCTTTTCCAGAATCATTGGGACACGAGTTTGATGTAAACAAATCCATAAAAACATTTGCTTTGTCTACAGAATCAGCAACTACCGATCCGCCAATAGATGTCAGGGGGGGAAATAAAGATATTCCAAAGTTCTTACTAATGGCTTTAAAGACCAAAATTTACGACTGCCTAAAGGATATGTAGCTAGTTCATTGCATTTTCGTTGTTCGAACGACTTTTTGGTTTGAGTGATGACACTTTTGCAGATATTTCTAGCACCAACGTATTCTACATGACTGTCGATCGATATAAGATTTCCATTTAATGCAATATTAATTTTTTAAAGATATTGCATCATCACAAGCCTTATTGAACCAGGGTTGGGAACGTGAATGACCTATACGGTACTGTTATTTGGGAATGTATAACTCCATTCCCATGAGGATGACTTCAGATACTGAAAGCGCGATGTCCGAAGAAGAGGACGACTTGAAACAATATTCACGCCGTGGAAAGGTTGCAAAAAATCCCGTAAGTTACTCCATCGAGCCGACTTAAAACATCACAAAGTTCTATCGGTTTTGCGAACAACAGTGGAATTAGGTGCAGTAGAAATGATTTCTATTAGACAATGGTCGGAAAGACCTAATGGCGAAAGAACGAAAGTTTTATAAACAAGAGGGTTTGATGTAAGAAAGAGATGTAGAAGATGTGGAGTATGGTTAGGGTTATCAGGGATTCTTGTGAGTTCAGATATCATTTGTGTGAGATTACATGAAATAGCAAATGTTTTTGCACTATGACCAGCAGGATTTGTAGTAGATGAAAACTGAAGCCAATTAGAGTTATGAACATTGAAATCGCCTACAATTGAGATATCGCAAGATGGAAACTGAGACAGGAGATAGTCAACTTTCATAAAAATCTGCACTAAAAAACAATTTTTTGTTAAAACCAAGCTACAATAACGATTTTCTTACTTGATTTCTGGATTACAGCTGTAGAGGCATTGTAAATCTTAACATCGGTAAAATTAATAGTGGCAAATTGTTGGTGAATTGTTATTGTACTTAATATTAATCGTTCTATTGAAGGTACATTAATATCCGGTATTCCTGTAACAGCAAAATGATGAAATTAATAAAGGCAAAGTCATACTAACCATCTTTTAACTGACGTAGGGCACTTTGCATAGCTTCCTTCAAACATACGTATATATTAGGAACAAAATGGTCACATATTTTAAAATTGTCGGCTAAATTTCAAAATCTATTAAAGAGGTTTGAAGTAAAACACACTCAAAATCTTACGCAGCTTTTGGGAAATAGTAACATATACTAGACTCGCAAGTAATAGGTGGACCTTCATAATTTTTAACTTAAATAATGAGTGTCGGAACGTATCGCTTTATACTACAATTTAATTAAGGTCATGGTTAGTTTTTAATTTACATCAAGAACACAAAATATGTATCACAGAAATTTTAAAGTCGGTATGTAATTAATTAATTTAATAGTAGATAAATACTTACTGTTATTGACATTGGTGTATCACCGTGGAAGCGTGGTCGCGCACAGGGCTTCTGAGGGGTCACAATTTTCAGTGCTTTTTTTATTGCCAAGCACTTTTACCTCAAGTAATCATATTATAAAAGAAATAACTCTGTCAACCTTTTTATAGAATAAAAAAGCATACCAACTAATTCCAATTGTAATTATGATTGCATTAAATTTAAATTTTATATTATAGAAAAGTACGCTATGCAAGATTAGTCATCTGTAAGAATCCAGTGTTATAGAAGAGGACCTTTCCGCAAAGGCCTGACTCATAATCAGTTAGTAAAACTTGTTATTTCAATGTACACCACACAATGTGAAGGGACGTTATGGCCACGCTGAAGAAAAGTATTTCAAACAACTTTGGACGTGCTTACTGCACGGCCAAAAACGAAATAATAGAAAGCGACGCTAGCAGTTTTCGGAAACCATATCTTCAAAAGAATGAGTTAAAACAAGCTTTGAAATCAATCTTATCAGATCATGGAGAAGAAATCATTGACAGCAGTGCTCGCTTTGTAAAAAAGGTAAATCCGAAGAAAATCTACTGCCTGGCGAAACAGATATTCTACTTATGAAACAATTGCGTAGAGAGATGTACTGTTCTTTAGACCGCGCAATCCTTGAAGGTTCGTCCCGGTTTGAACAACCCCAGTAAGTTACTCACAAGCTTTCCATTCTTACTTTTTCCGTATTGCTGAATACAGAGCTCAACTTGGTCACCAACGTGCTCTGAATGACTTTGAGAAAGAGGATCCTTGAAAAGAAGAGATTCCGAAAGTTTGTTGAAGCATCACCAACTCCAGTCGTTAAAACTTTTCAAGCGTTATTCAACAGTTTCACCTTTCTAAGGCCGTCCCTGGAATTGTAGTAATACTACGAATCTTCCTACCTATTATCATAAATGTTTGTATCTGCAAGAAGAGTTTTCCAAAACTGAAGCTCATGAAAAACTACAATGTCTACAATGAGCAACACACGATTGACAAATTTGACTATCCTGTCAATCGAACGGAAAATGGGTTGTGATTTATTTTGGTTATGTTATAAGTGAATTAATTTGTAAGAAAGCACACAAAATAGCTTTGCAGATGAAAACCATCTGTCTTTTGTAATGTAAAATAAACTGTAAGCTGTAAATAATGTGAGTTTTTGTTTACTCACTGTTCTCAAAATAGTTTACTCTTTATATATCAAAATTAGAGAGGATAGCATATTAAGGTCCGCTCCGGGCATATAGCTTGCTTGGTACGACACTGGTTACTTATACCTTTTAAGTATATATATTTAAAGGACTTTAATTGTTAGCGAAGTTTGTTAATTCACTAATGAACAATTATTGTTGAGAATGAAGAATTTAGGAAGACCATGGAAAACAAAAAATGCCGCCTCTTACTTTAATTGAATGCAATTGAAAGATCAGGAAATTACTAATGTGAAGTGTTTACACGTTTAGTTTTGTGTCAACGAAATTACGAAAGGTGATTGGAATTTATATACAGGGTGAAGGTGTTGATACATACGTATGAATGATGCATGCGGTCTGGGTATGAATATGTGCTGGTTGTTTATAATTATATTTAATCTGGTATATCGGGGCATTGTATCAAATGCAGGTAACAGGGTAAATATATATTTATTGAATTAAGACTCTGGTTGGGATTTAGTTTAGAAGTAATACCCTGTCGAAATTGCCGGCTAAAATATTATGGTAGGTAGCACTTTTTTTTTGTTAGTATGCTCATGCTTCTGTGTTAGTAATTACTTATTATTTGCTTATATATATATATATATATATATATATATATATATATATATATATATATATATATATCTTATTGTGGACTGTTCAGGAGTCCTTCTCCTCTTCAGCACTGGTCATTCCTTGTTGTTGTGTTGCGTTGTTTGGTGTTATTGTATAGTGTACAATCACGAGGTGAGGTTATTTTTTGGTTAAAAAAAAAGAAAAAAAAAGGATTTGGTTTTAATTGAGTAATGGGTGTTACTGGGTTAAGTGTGCGTGTTATATGTGGTGTGTGTGGCGTGGTTGGTGTGCTTTATCTGCGTTGGCCGGTATCTTGCTAGGGTCGTCATCCAATAAACGTGGGGATGCGGAGGGCATTAGGGATGTTTTCAAGAGATTCTTCTATCTCCTCGGGGAGGTCGTTGAGGAGTTGAGTAAGGATAGCGGGAGGATGTTTAAATTTTAATTTGGGTTTCCTTCGTGGGAATTGGGGAAATCGGTGGTTATAAGGAGTGGTCAGGATCTCTTTGGTTGGGACGGTGTCGCCGAAAATTCTTTTGTGGGTGAAATTTCTCTGAAGGGTTTGGATTCTATGGGTGATTGGTCGTATATTGGCGTGCTGGATGGTGAGGTCACTAGGGTACCTGAAGGGTAATCGGTGTATACGTCGGAAAATTCGGCGTTCACAGGAAGCTATAGAGGAAAGGTGTTTGGAGTTTATGTTAGTGTATATGGGAGCTCGGAAATCCATTACAGGGCGGATGTAGGTTTTATAAGTGTGCATGAGTGTTTTGGGGTGGCAACCTCTGATTCTACCCCGGAGGGCACCCAGTAGGTTTGCGCGGTTCCTAATTTTATTGAGGGTTTTCTGAACATCAGGGAGCCAATTGAGGGTTCTCGTGAAAAGGATTCCAAGGTAGGTGATTTGATCTTGGAGAGGGAGTCTTTCTTGATTCAAAGTGAGGGACACATTTTTTGAGGCAAGCTTGGGGAACTTATCTTTGGTGTAATGAGGATGGCGGAATAGGATTGCTTGGGTCTTGGTAGGATTGACGGAGACTCTCCACCGGTTAGCCCAGTTGAAGAAATTCCGTAGGGTTTTGGGTATGAGAAGGGAGGCCGTTTCACTCTTCCGATTAACCGTCCAGAAGGCGGTGTCATCTGCGAACTGTGCTACGACTACTCCGGGTTGGGTGACTTCGGGAATATCGGAAGCGAAGATAGTGTAGAGGGTCGGGGTTAATGCAGAACCTTGCGGTACGCCTGCTGTGGGTTGGAAAGGATCTGAGTAGGTTTTCCCCACTTTGACCCGAACTGATTGATCAGTCAGGTACGAAAGTAGGAGTTTGGTGAAAGGGTCGGGAATGTTTAGGTTTCGGATCTTGTGCAGGAGACCAGCGTGGCAGACCCTGTGAAATGACTGCTTAATGTCCAGAAACACAGCCAGATTGCATTGCTTGTGGTTGAATGCTCTGGTGGTCTCTGTAAGCAGCTTCAACAAGGGATCGTGATACGTTCGGTTGGGACGGAAGCCGAATTGGCTGTTGGGAAGGTCATTAAATTCTAGGTGTTCCCTGAGTCGCCTGGCTAGAATCTGCTCGAAGCATTTTCGAGGCAACTCAGGAGGGATATAGGTCTATAGGAGGAGGGTGAGGTTAGGTCAGCGTGGGGTTTTGGTATCATGACGGTGGAACCCGATTTCCAGTCCGTCGGGAAGTACGATAGGGTTAGGCATTTGTTATAGATTTCGGTAAGTAAACGGAGGGTTGGGTCGGGTAGGTGCCTGAGGATCTTTCTATTTAGGCAATCACGACCTGGGGCTGAATTTTTCCCTTTTTTGAAATATGTGAGGACCTGGTCGGGCGTAATGGGGGGCGTAAAGGACTCTCGTTGTCGAGTTGGGGTTCAGAAGGTTAAGGTTGCGGAATTCATCAAGGCGACCATCGAGGAGTACCTTGACGTGGTTATCAAACTAGGGATCATCTGGGGATTGGAAAATAGTTTGAAGGTGGTGACCAAAGAAGTCGGCCTTTCCTTGGTCGGAGGAGATTAGGTTGCTCTGAAGGTCGGTTACGTGTGATTTAGGGTTAACTTTCCTTCTGGTCAGTCTATCGAACTGTTGCCAGAAGAGTTTGACATTTCTATAATCTAGCTGGGAGGTGATTTGGGACCAGGAGTCTTCGGAGTGTTTGTTGATTTCTCGCCTGATCAAGGCGTTTAGGCGATTATATTCGGTCTTGAGAGCCGGATCCCTGAATCGCAGGAATTGACGATAAATTCGTCTTTTCTCTTTGATCCAGTTCACAATGTGTTGTGGGAGCGGTTTGTGGGAAATGTCGATGTTTTTTAGAGAGGTATCGACCGCTTCCGCAATTACGGAAGTTAGGTCTCTAATGGCTCTCTCGAGATCTTGGATCGTTTAAAGATTGGGTGTGGGAAGGTTATTGGAGATGTGATCGGAGAACACATTCCAGTCTGCTTTAGAAAAATCTTTGATAACTGTATATTGAGGAGGTGTAGGAGGAGCTGGACTAAATGAAGTTTTGACCAGTAGGGGTATGTGATCGGATGTGATCGTGGTGCCTAGAAAGCACTCACGATCCAAGTAGTGAACTAAGGGCTCGGATACTATGATATGGTCTATTATTGAGGCACCTACATGGCCAAAGAATGTGGGTTGTTTGTTGGCGACTCGCAACAATGGCAACTGCAACAGAGCAGATGACAGCCTTTTACCGTTGTCATTAGTCGCGGTGTTACCAAATTGGGTATGGCGGTCATTAAAATCACCGAGGATAGCGGCCTTGTTGAGGCTGGAGGCGTAAATTTATAGCTTATCTGATAGGGTATTATGGCCGGGTTGGTTGTAATAGGATATAAAGGTTATTGGGGTGGGGAAGTGCACCGTTGCAGCAACGCATTCGAGATGCTGCAAATGCGCAGGAAGTTGAAAAGGAGTGGATGGGAAGCAATTTTTAACTAGGAGGGCGGTTCCATGTTGGCTATTATTTAGTAAGGAGTGATAGGAAGTAAAGTGTAAGGAGCACTTGGGTGTGAGCTTAGTTTCTGTTATTGAGAGCATGTGTATATTATGAGTGTGTAGGAGGTGTTTAATTAGGGGTGCTTCCGACGCACCCCCTGGCATTAATGGTCCCTGCTAGGATATCCATTGGAAAGGATTAAGGTTTGGGTTGGCGGATTACGGCGACCTTCATCCACGTACCGGATACTGAGACATTGGTACGCCGTTGGAAGAAGTTCTGGGAGAGCGAGTCTAGAGTTCGAAGAACCCTAGACTGCCGGTCAGGGAACATGGTGAAAAGGGTGTGTGTAATGACTTGCAAGAAGTCCTTGATGGATAAGGATTGTGTGTCGGGTGCGGGTTTAAGGTGTGCGGTGTTTTCCGAGTCGGACTCTTCAGACAGGATAGGATCGAGGGGAGCCATCTTCGACGGGGAACTGGGAGATTCTTGACGCTTCTGGCACTGGAAGGAGTAGGTAGGATGGGCTCCCCCGCAGTTGTTACACTTTGGGTTCGCCGAGGATTTACAGAGGGTGGATCTGTGGCTTTCGCCACAGTTAGGGCATGGGATGGATCGGGTAGGGCACTCCTCCGCGGTATGCCCCATCTGCGTGCAGGTGGAGCAATACTTCGGGAGCGGTTGAGGGATTAGGGAGGGTTCGCACTTGAAGTGTCGCCCGAACATGACGACACCTTGTGCGAGGAGGTACTAAATGGTGGTTTGGGAAGGAGTGATGATCCGGACGAGGGAGGTAGGGGTGTTAGTGACCTTCGAGGTGATGCGAACGGCCTTCTTCACGTGTGGAAGATCGATCGCATCGAGGATCTCTTGCGCTTGTCCTTATCTACGTGACGAATCACGCCGGAAAAGGAAGGAGCTCTAGGTGTGGTGTTAGGTGTACGTGGGCCGGAGAGTTGAGTAAGGGAAACGGTAGGATCGCCGAAATGGTGTTGCAGCCTAAGCTGCGTACCATCCGGAAGAGGAGAGGATGTCTCTAAGAGACAGGTGTGGTTGTGGTTGAACTTGACGTTCAACCACGGAAGGTTAAGGGATTTAAAGGAGTTGAATAAGGATTTCTGGGTGGTTATGGCTTTCGGGATATTGCGGATGCAATATCTCGAGGATTGGGGCGGGCAGGTATAGGATTGGGTGAAGCGGGTTTAGGACTCAAGGCAGGTGTAGGTGGCTGGGAAGGTGTGGCTAGGAGAGAGGGTATGTGAGCGTGTGCGGGTCTAGGTAATAGAGCAGGTGTATGTGTGTGAGCGGGTGTAGGTAACAGAGCAGGTGGGTGAACGGGTTTGAAAGGTTTTGTAGAAGAGGTGGATCGTGTGGAGATGTAAGAATGTGTGGATGTGGTGGATATGGAAGATGCGTTTGAGCGGGTACGTGTGCGTGAGGATGGTGGTGGTGAGATTAGGATTTGTGAATAGGAAGTGGTTGGCGGTGTAGGTGGACGGGTGTCAACGGGGTTAGGGAACACAACTTTGACAGTAGCTCGGTGGCGACCTTGCTTAACCATCTCGGTTGGGCTGTTAGTATTAGGTTTGTAAATTGAGGATAAAATTAAAAAATTAAAATCTGTTTTATGGAAAGGCCGGGTCTCTGCCGAGGTGCAGCCTCACACCCCGAGGAATAAAGGCTTGGAAATCAGAGACCCAATTCGAAACGGAGGAAATGCAGAGTTAAATAAAAACAACAAAGTAATTAAATTAAAATTCTTTATTAATGATACCTATTAGCCTATTAGCGTTAAACTTGACCCGACGACGATCCTGCTGTTGGCGGTGTCCTAGATGTTCCTGGAATTTTCCGCTGCTGCTGCTATATTCCGGCGGCTCCTGCTTGCGGCTAGGCTGTGGCTCCTCTACTGATGACCGCTTCTTCGTATTATCTGTATGCAAGCAGTGACAGATCTACCTCCGAAGCGGCGAAGATCACGATGCCGGAACGATGAGCGAAAAACGCTAAAAAACGCTAGGTTCTTTTTTGTGAAGTTAAGAGATTGTAATAAAAATCACAAAGCGCTTAAGATGGGTAGAGGCTTACGTTTGAAGGTTCAAACTGCTCTGAGAGACGTATTAGCAGCAAGGGTATTTAAGTATTCGGGGCGTAACCACGTCCTTTAACAACCTTTAGGTACACTTCTCGGGGCGTATCACCTCCAAAAGTTTGTACTAATGATCCTGCTTTACTACTTGATAGGGGTTCTTATAGCGATAAGGACTTTTAATTGTTAGCCAAATTTGTTAAGTCACTAATACACAAATATATTCTGCGAAATAGTCTCTAGAATTTTGCACGCATCAGTCTTTAAATGTCAAAGGCTTGTAATGATCCTGCAAATCCTCTACAAAATTTCCTATCCTACAAAATAATTCCTGTCAAACCTTATTTACTAGTTATTTCCACAACTGTATTATCATTTTTTATAAATGTTATCAGTTGACATTCTTATTCCACTATCTAGCTTTCCCCTATAAATACCAGACCACCTACCATATAAACTTCACTTATTTACCTATTCTCGATTATTACACTTATTCGCATACTTGTCCCTATACCTTTTTTTACAAAGCATCCAGAATCCAGACCAGGATTATCAGAACTCTAATCTCATATAAAGACACACACACACGCACCCACACACACGCACACACACGCACACACACACACCACACACACACACACACACACACAACAAAGAAACAAACACTCCTCCACTTTACCCTTTGCTCGACATTACTTTCATACCAGGCATATCCATCATTATTCATCATTTTACGTTCATGCTAGAACTACCTCCGTTTAATACCCAAAACCTGATCTACCCGTCCTACCAGAACTTCCCACCTTTTCATGCACCACCAGCATCCAGCCTCTACATTCATTAAACACCAATACCTATAACCACCGTTTTCGTAGTCATGTTTATATGAAACGCTCTTGGCTGCTTTTAACACCGAGTCCGGTATATAAACGTGCATAAGCTACGGTGTATCTAGGTTTACCGCCCCGTATTATTAAGTATTGCGACACTTGAAATCACATACAATTGAATAACACCACCCTCCACAAAAGAGCGGCGTATTATAATTCAGGTCATAATTCAGACCAAAATTTTGACTGCAACCAAACCGAAGTGGGCTTCTGAATTGTCACAACCGATGTAGTTATTTCAACGGAGAACCCGCTCCGAAAAGATAGCTACTTCCATGCTAATAAACCCTTCTGATACCTAATTACCCTCCTGGACCGTAGACAGCAGTTGAGGCTCAGAATTCGAGTTCCCTTCCCCTTAATTCCCCTACGATACCACCTGTTTGTACTTCTCCACCTTAAATACACCCTTTCATATCCAATCAGCACTAAATTATTCACCCCGCCTAACACCATCCCGATTACCCGAGATTTCATTGTCACTGTATGCCTTCTCCGCTACTACTCCAGACCAGTTCTTAATCATAAAATTACATCCAATCGATCTGTAGCTCATTCAGGCACGGTTAATTAATAGCACACTGGTTAACGATACATGTTTAAAAGTCAAAATTTCAAAATCACATGGTTCATAGCCTAACCACATTTTATATATAATTAGAGTAACACTGATTACACTCACCTGTTGTAACCACCTATATATCCCCACACCACATCACCGAAACATTGATACATCCACACTACCGCTACCGTTTAATTAACATTTTTTTAAGATTTCATTAAAGGAAAAACCCACATGTTTTACAGTTCCACGCATTTATTAGGTCACAATATAAACAAATAAAACAATTTTGAAACACGAAGTGATAAAAATAAATAAAATTAACTCTACTGCTACAAACACGTGAAGTATTTGCTAAATGAATGTATTAATTACTGTGGAAATATAAAATAAATTAGTGAATTGTATATTATGAGAGTTCAGGGTGATAAGGGAATTAATTACAGGTGGTAATTATGTGTAACAGTTAAAGTACTGATAATAAACAGCTGATAAACTGAAGTTTCTTACTTTAATTCACTGCTACTGAAAGATCAGGAAATTATTAATATCTAGTGATTAGACGTTTAGTTTTGTGCGAATGAAATTATGAAAGGGGATTGTAATTCATATACAGGGCGGAGGTGTTGATATGTACAGATGAATTATGTATGCGGTCTGGGTGTGAATATATGCTGGTTGTTTATAATTAAATTAAATCTGGTATGTAGGGGAAATTGTCTCGAATGCAGGAGCAGGGTAAATATGTATTTATTAGGTTGAGACCCTGGTTGGGATTTGGTGTAGAAATAATACCCTGTTCGGGGTCGAAACTGCCGGCTGAGGTATTATGGTTGGTATCGCTAAGGGAGGCCTACTACTAGCAGAGGTAATTAAGTATTCGGGGCGTAATCACTGTCAAATTAAGCACGTCCTGCAGTACTCCTTAAGTATTCTTCTCTGTGGGGAGGGATGTGACAATCGGCGCCGCCGACTCAACGCGGCCGATTCATTGCGGCTATTTCACCGTCGGCCACCTATTCGCCGATTCTGTTTCCGATAAGTTACTTAAATTTTAATTATGAACATACTGTGGACATAGGTAAGTACTGTAACCTTGAAACTTTAATCCTAAGTTGAATCGATAATGATAGTTAATATTAATTTGTTTCTTTCGAATTTTTATATTGTGTTGAGTGAATACTACGACGTCATAACTACATTCTTTACACGCGGTTGTTGCACCATTTGTCGGTTAGACTCGGCCATGACATCGCTCAGCGATGAGTTGGCCGGCAATGAGATGGCTGCGATGAATCGGCAACAATAAGTCGGCGGCGCTGACTTATCCTAGACCCTCTCGGGGCGTATTACCTCCAAGAAGGTTGTACTAACGATCGTGCTTTTCTACTTTGTGATATGGGTTCTTGTAGTTATAAGGGATACGCATGTAGCGCCACGTGGTGAATCTTTGTAAATCCCCCAGTAGAATAGATGTACAGTATGGTTGTTTTCATTTTGCCTACCACAGCCGTCGGCAAACAATATAATCGTTTGCACACCATCCCAATTAATATTATTTTTGCACGATTGAGCTATTTCGTTTATTTACCATATCTGTTTCCAAGACAGTAGGATATGTTTATTAGTTGCGAGGCCCAATTCGTCTTTTCGTATTTTTCTTACCGACGGATTCTACATACCAACGTAAAATTATATATACTACCTATATTTCACAACAACAAGAACAAAAAATTTAGACATTTCTATTTAAAACGTCACTTTTAACTTTTCGTTTATTTAGAAGAAATTAAACAATTTCAATTGTGGTAAATTTAATACAATCGTGCAAAAAACAGTATGAGCACCACTAACATTAAGGGTTGTGCCGATCTCCGGTCAAACATGAGCGGTAAACGTCCCTTACTGTTCTTGATACCCAATATACTATAAGAATGTAAAATTCCCGAATAAGTTGCATCTGAGCCTCGGCCGCATTAATGTTTAACCCACACGTAAAACTGAGGTGACGAACTTTTCAAGTCAACAATACAAAATGCATACCATCCATTCTTAAATTGGAAGCTTTGGCAGTTGATGCACTTGTTGCAGATCAAAGCAAAATAATGCAGCACCTTCTTCTTCCTCCTTCATCATTAAGTGAAAGTTTATATACCCTTAGATTTCGAGATGAAGAACTTTAACTATTAAACAAGATTCCGAAAGTGTTTTGTGCTTTAGACGTTCGTAGTAACTGCAAACGTCAGTTGCTGGAGAAGCTAATCCTAAATTAAACTTTGTTGAAAATGTTTTGTGGAAGAACGAATAGTTTACTTGAAGACCTTGGTCTACAATGTCGTTATAGGTACATTTTAAACATTTTGATTACGTTGGGCATAGAACTCAAGTATAATCTCTTGGACTTGGCCCTATTGCAATGACTCTCAACACCATTAGACTTTCCTACAAAATCTATAACGTCTCTCCTTTGCCTTGACATTTTAGTATTCCACCGGTCTCTACTTTTATTTTCTTTGAACTCCGTGCCAGTATTAATATTTTTTGTAATCTATAAGATTCTATGATGGCTACATGGACAAGTTGTGCTTTGATTCTGTAAACACCGTGGACATGTTACGTAATGAAACTAAAATTAGCTTTCATGTGTATTTTAAATGGGACTTTTATCGCTTTGTTCAAAATTGACGATTTGTAATATTTTACTGCTAACATAGAACGTGATGCTATCTACGAGCGATTTTTTAAAAAATCTGGACATGTTGCGTTTTGTAAAAAAAGTCCCTTATTTAATTCTTTCGAATTCTTTACAAATAATACAATGTGTTGTAATTGATTAAATGTGAAAACGTGTAGTACATGATAAAATGGTCCGTTAAGAAGTAACAGTTTTAGTGTAAATGTGACTTGCTAATCTGAATCACGTTAGAACTGTCACCCCCTTCGCCCAAGTTTATTGCTATGTGAGTAATGTCTTCAAGATCTAATTGTTTCTTTCGTTTATGCCATTCATGTATTATCACTTCTGTGTGCTTGATTGATTTGTGCCACATTTCGGGAGTTATCAATTGCAATGCTTTTCGCCACATACTTAAACAGTTTTTGATGGCTCTGCCATTCCTACCAATGTGTCTATTGTAATAATTATTTGCTATGCCCCAAATTAGTTTAATCTCATTAAAAGCACAATGATAGGGAGGTAAACGTACAGCTACGTGACCACATTGCTACGCTAATTGGTCCACACGGTACACCTAGACAGATTATTTCTAAACAGTATAGTCCAAAATAGTTGAGGAAAAGTACTTACTGTGCAATCTTTGCTAAAAGTTCTGCTTTAAATCCATTTTCGGGGAGTTGTACATTATTCTTACGTACCACACTTTATTGTCGTCTTTCCTCCAAGAGGTGTTTGGTATCTTTGATAGCAATACATTATGGTAAGTTGCGTTGTCTAACACTGTTACTGATGGATTTTCTAAATTATTTAATAATTTTTCTTCAAACTAATGTAATAATTTCCTTGATTCATTTCGCCATAATAGTCACCTTTTTAAAGTTAATATTAAATCAGCACCAGGAATAAAACCGTTTTCGCAACCAGTATGAAGAATAATATTTCTGCATCGGCATGGCATTACCTAATTAACATTAAAACTCACAGAATTCAGTAACTCATCTTTTACGATCGGTTTTAATGCCTCTTACACTTCGTTTATCAATATCTTACCACGAACGACCAATTGTGCCATTTTGAAAAATCCATGTGTCATCTAGAAAAACAAATTGATGAGAAATATTTTCTTTTATTGGCTTGTACTGTTTTAAAAAGTGAATCCTTTTTCTTGCAGTGTTCGGTAATTCCATCAACCCTTTTCGCGGCGTGTCTTTTTACCATTGAAAACCGATTTGTTATAATAATCAACAAAAGGATATTTTACTTCCTTCAAAAAGTTGTAAAGCTTGACATTCTCATGGGCGGATGCTCCTTTTAAATTATATTTAGTTAAACGAAATATAACAATGACAACTTAAATCTTACTATTGGTGTACATCTCGTAAATATCGTTCCGAATTGAGGTTGTAAAGGCCTTAAAGTCAGTGTACAAATCTTAAAGTTCTATACCTATACTTCTACACCCATGGCTACAAATATACTTAACAGTTTGGGTAATAACAAGAAGATTTGGTGCCTTTTGCTCAATCGTAGATTAAAGTGGGCCAGGTTCTTAAAATTATCGATTTGCCTTACTAACCAAAAATTTTTTACATGTACCTAGATATGTTCGCTTTAAATCGGAGTTGCTTCTTCTTGAAATTAATAATTAAATACTCGGACGCCAACTTGTTTTTAAATATGGTATAAATAAGTAAACCATAATACAATAAATTTCTAGAATAACAAAGTTTATTACACTAGCATATTTAACTATAAATAGAAATATCTTAATGCTAATGTTAGTAACCGTAAAAACTATGAATGATTATTAATGTTGTTAATGGAATCAGAACACCTTAGGCTTGGACACACTGTAGATAACGAAATGGATGCATGCTGTGTCAGCGATTTGGAGAATGCTGCGGCATATTATGGATATGTATGCTTTATAATCCCCAAATGACTAAATTTGCAAGATTAAAGTGTTTTAAAATTCCACTTCCTATTAATCATAATCAGTAATAGTGAAGTTAAAGTAAAAAATAAATCGTTAACTTGAAGGTAAATATAAAAAAAAGTGCCTGAAAAAAAGCAAATGTATATATAATATAATAGTTTTTTATAACTCACCATAAAAATTATAGCACCTTTTTTTAAAAAATTTGACAAGCAATAATGGATGCTACATCCACCTTCTTAACTCAACCAAAAAACGACGCTAAGGTGGTTTATTGTGCATGAATATATCTGAAGCCCGAATGTGCGAAGGATATGCTTACGAGTTCTAACTGAAATAGTTAAATGCATGTTTTATGCAACTAGATATGCAACACACGCTGCACAAAATGCACGTTAATTTCCCACAAAGAAGTGAATTATTAACAACACGTTCGAAGTTTATTACAAGGTAATATTCAACGAACTTACTTCCAAAATTTTCTTACTACGATCGCGTTTTTTTTTGGAGGTGAGGTAAGAGCAGCATTGATTTTAACAGTTGGCTTCCGCAACACGCTGGATAAATCAGTTTTCATTTTACGTAATTACATTGTTTACCTTTTGCACAGTTGGTAAAGACAGGAAAGGGCCACCATTGTCACGTTCTCTCTCGAAGTACTCAATTAAGTGCTACAAGTGTTTTCGCTTTACTGTGTAGCAGCTTCCGCATTTCACAATTAAATATAATAACACGAACTGAAATTTTCTTCTAAAAGGAACAGATTTTTTAAGTGTAGGACGAAATAGTAATGCGAACGGGGAAACAAGACTAAATAAGCAATAAAAATGAAAATATGGTAGTTTGACGATAGTAACAAAAGTAATAGCTGTCAATCGTCAAACGAATCAAAAAATTTGGTGATGCTCCGCGTTTTCTCACGGTTGAAACTTATATGTGAATTATTAATGTTGTTAATGGAATCAGAATACCTTAGGCTTGGACACACTGTAGATAACGAAATGGATGCACGCTGTCAGCGATTTGGAGAATGTTGCGGCATATTATGGATTTGTATGCTTTATAGTTCCCAAATGATTAAATTTGCAAGATTAAAGTGCTTTAGAATCCCACTTCCTATTAACGCAGGTGATTACCTCACTCTTGATTAATCATAATCAGTAATAGTGAAGTTAAAGTAAAAAATAAATCGTCAACGTGAAGGTAAATATAAAAAAAAGTGCCTGAATGCTCACCATAAAAATTATAGCACTTTTTAAAAAATTTGACAAGCAACAATGGATGCTATATCCACCTTCTTAACTCAACCAAAAACGACGCTAAGGTGGTCTATTGTGCATGAATATGTCTGAAACTCGAATGTGCGAAGGATATGCTTACGAGTTCTAACTGAAATAGTTAAATGCATGTTTTATGTAACTAGATATGCAACACGAAATGCACGTTAATTGCCCACAAAGAGGTGAATTATTAACAACACGTTAGAAGTTTGTTACAAGGTAATATTTAACGATCCCACGGTTGAAACTTATATGTGACGTCTTGTTCTAGTAATATTTCAATCAAAGGAGAACGTGTCTTTATAAGCGAAATTAATACTTTCTAAGCTAGATTTAACATTTGTTGAATCATCATCAACCCATAATAAATTGTATACATACATTTTAAGCGGTATGTCGTCAAGTAAATTCATTTCGTCTAAGATCTTATCTAATTCATTAAAAGTTAGTGAATTGTAACATTTATTGGCACACAATTTCATAAAACTTTTAATGTTATTGTCTAAGATAATTTTTTTATCAAATAATAACTTCATGTGCACACTGAGTTTACAGCACACAGTTAAAACACTCATTAGGAATAACAATATGTTGTAATATATTCAGTACAAATAAAAAGCTTTAGGGGAGGACTTTCCCATCAAAGAACGCTTCAGGTACTTTCTGTATATTTGATCACTACTGTATCATAGTTCCTCCTACAATTTGTTATCAAGACTACTCATAATGATAAAATTGTATTTTCTGAAACAGAAGATGAATAGTTAAATCCCCAAGGCCTCGTATCAGTGAAATTAAAATTTACTAATTGTGTATCATCGTAAGGACTAAGTATTACTTTATTCTGTTTGATTGTAAACACATCATGTTTCTTTGACCGTATCAAATGTTGATATCGCCTTATTACGTCAACGTCAAACAAAACAGGTTTATAATCATTTATCGTGATCTGTTTGACACTTACTTGGGTAGAACCCTTTGATTTTTACAACCTTTTTATCAGCTGTGTAACCATACATTTTTGCACGAAATCCTACAAATTTTAATATAATTTTACCATGATTTTCGTCTTTCACTAAGCCGGGAACTTTTTTATGTATAATGGAAATTCAAAAATATTGTCAGGATTATAACCAGTTGTATCGAATTTAATGTGTACATACCTATCAGGAATTGAAAAGGCGTATATGAGACTATCTGCATCCGTGTATAAGAGCATGGAATTATTAGGAAACTTAGGTAGGGTGTAACCATAAAGAAAATTGTATAAAACAGTTTTTGAAATGTGAGACGTAAGACGTAAGATGTAAGACGTAAGACGTAAGGCGTAAGACGTAAGACGTAAGACGTAAGACGTAAGACGTAAGACGTAAGACGTAAGACGTAAGACGTAAGACGTAAGACGTAAGACGTAAGACGTAAGTCGTGAGACGTGAGACGTAAGACGTAAGACGTAAGACGTAAGACGTAAGACGTAAGACGTAAGACGTAAGACGTAAGACGTAAGACGTAAGACGTAAGACGTAAGACGTAGACGTAGACGTAGACGTAAGACGTAAGACGTAAGACGTAAGACGTAAGACGTAAGACGTAAGACGTAAGACGTAAGACGTAAGACGTAAGACGTAAGACGTAAGACGTAAGACGTAAGACGTAAGACGTAAGACGTAAGACGTAAGACGTAAGACGTAAGACGTAAGACGTAAGACGTAAGACGTAAGACGTAAGACGTAATACGCAAGACGTAAGACGTAAGACGTATGACGTAAGACGTAAGACGTAAGACGTAAGACGTAAGACGTAAGACGTAAGACGTAAGACGTAAGACGTAAGACGTAAGACGTAAGACGTAAGACGTAAGACGTAAGACGTAAGATGTAAGACGAAAGACGTAAGACGTAAGACGTAAGACGTAAGACGTAAGTGTAAGACACTGGAGCCTGCATATATAGGTTTATTTAAATTCACTTCTGGCTTATTTATTTGAATGATAAGCATATCATTGCTAAATGAAAATTTGGTTTTGATATGTAAGCACGAGCTCCAAAGCGACCATTCCATTTCGCTACCAAACGTATATCCTTACATTTACGTACATTTTCCATCAGTTTACCAAAGACACTGTTAATGATTAATTTATAAGAATATTTGTCAAATTCATTTTGAGATTGCTGACGCATGATGGTATTTAAATCAATATAATTTTTTAACCACGGGGAATGTTAAAAACGTAATATACGATGTACTTTTACCACCTGTAATCCATATTTTAAATATACTTTCAAATTTCTGTAATGGATTAAGTAATTACGTTTTCAATACAATGTAAGCAATAATATTTACATTTTGGAATTTGAATCAGGCACGGGTGGAACCATATGTTCGAGTGCTAGCGGTGACTCTCATGTAATTTTATGGGGTAGTCTAATCGCACTCGATTACATTTCTGAATCATCAGGATGGTTTATTAAATCCAAAATTTCAAAATTAGCTTCATCGGCAAAAGAAAAATTACCAAATGGTAGAAATTCTATCATGGCAGCTCCATATAAGTTATTTACGTCGTAGTACATTAAATACACAGTTTCAGAAGTGGGATCAAATTTTTCTCCCGTGTACTTATCGTTAGCTTTCATTTGAATAAACAGCAACATATCAATGTCTGTAAATAGTTCTAACTTTCCCTGTTTAAATTTAAGCATAGCATCGAACGCTAAGCTGTACAACAGTGCAGAGGATCAAGTTCGTAAGTACTTGAACAAGTTTGCCGAAAATTGTCGAAAATATCTACTAAAAGTAGAATGTCCGTTTTTAGATACAAATTTGAGTATTCCCCTAACGATTTAATATTAAATTTGTTCCAAACATTAACCGCATGTGCAAAACTCGCATCACTGATTTCTTCATTATTAAGATGACTGAAAAACGCCTCCTTGGGAGGAGCCTGGTCTCGCTTAGTTTATCCCAAGTATCAATATACTCATGTGGAAACACGCTTTTGCGAACAGGTAGAGAAAATTCTTCGTCATTATTACAATTAGCTCTGTAATATTTTTTTTACTATTTTCCAAATAGTTTGACAACTTTTAAGTACTATTACGAATAAATCTGAAAGTCAATAAATCTAAACCTAGTTTTACTGCCTTCTACTATTTTCGTGAAAGAGATATATTTTTCTTTGTTCATAGACAGCAGTGAAATCGGACCGGGTACACTAGGCAATTTCCTAATTATGAAATGTGAATCATAACCTGATAAATTATGAAACACAACTTGTAGAATGTGTGAGTCTTTACAGTGCAGGTTACAATTCTGACGTGATGCTCCACGAAATGCCCCAGTAAAATGGTTATAGTCTCTAATTTTTATATCATAATGAGTAAACGGTTTTCCGCAAATGTGACAGATCGTGGCGCTGTCAAAGTGTTCTACCTGACTGGGAGTTCAAGTATTCGTAGGAATTATTTTATTGATTATTTCGGTGGCGCAATGTGCATTAGTTTGAAGCTGTTTAAAAACCATTGAATTCAATCATTTCTTCTATAAAGCCTAAATCGAGATGAAGAATCGTTGTATGAACACTTCAAGTAGTAAGCAATGCTAAAGGGTATATGTTTGGAATGAAATAGGTATTATTCCCAAGGTATGTTAAATTTGTGTACTTTTCTAAAATACTTGCTAAATCCGCATAAATTATAAACGGTACCTTTTAGTGGAATGCAAATTTTTGAACTACAGAAACATTTCTGCTTCGGTAAGCAGCCTGGCAGAGCATTGATTAAGTTGATGAAAGTATAGAAGTACTTTAGGTTTACTGAGTGGTATAAAACAGCTCATTATCTTCTTATACAGTCAAATAAACACGCATTCAAGGGCAAACTGGTTATAACTTGTTGTTGCAAGAGTTTCAGACAGACCCATACATTGCACTTTATTTGTTATCTTTATTGGGAATATCTATTGCTGATATCACAAGAAATAAGTTGCCACGTCTGCTACTTATGATTGTGGAATATTTTCACGCGCTTTAGATTGCGTTGCAAGTTTCAGAGAGACGCATACATTGCACTTTCTTTATTATCTTTACAGAGAATATCTATAGCTGATATCACAAGGAATACTTCCCACGTCTGCTACTTATGATTGCGGAATACTTTCACACGCTTTAGATTACGGTTCAAGACCTTCAGACAGACGCATACATTGCACTGACTTTATTGTCTTTACAGGACGTTTGCTGACATACGAAATACTTTCTCATGTCTAGATTGTGTTGCATTCATGACCTTTTTTCCTTCACAGGTCAATACTAACTACCTCCACTTGTAGGCAATTTTGTACATGTTAGTAGATTTATACGTATATAATCTTAAAATTTTATTTCAACATTCAGTCGTTACATACAATACAAAAGTGCACCATCCAACAAAAGATCAAAACTGTCCCTACACAGGAAAGCAAACATACTACAAGGTGTTTTGGTGCGAGGACCAATACTAAAAGAACCGGTATTTTGGACGAAAATATACCAATAATTTTGATTCGATACAGTGATGTAGAGGATGGCGATTTTGCAAGGTTCTTTGGGAAGTAAGTATTCCTTACTTAATTTATTGCTTTCATGTAGTAATTTAGTAATCCAACCCTCCAAACTCAGGATCCGACAAACTTCCAAGGTAAAAAGTGTTAGGTGGCTGGGGAACATTTTATCACAATACATAAACGAGGAAAACTCGGAAGTATTAAAAGTGCAACAATTAACGAGTGCGTTGGCTGAAGCTGACAGCAACTTACATATTGCGCGAAAAAACATCAAAAACACGAAAAATACTATGCAAACATTAGACAGTTTTAGACATTTACGTTAGTTTATAATTAGGTACTGAGTAGTTTTGTAATTGTCTAAATAAATGTTTTTTATTAATAATTTAACATTATGACGTCTCAGACATAGCGACCAATCGTGGCGCTTTGTAGTCGCGTGATTCTTTTTAAAATTTTAAAACTTTAGACATCTCAAATTTTTGTGTGTGAACAGTGCAGTCATTTCAAAAACTATTTAACAATGTTTCCGTTTGTTTATCATTTATAAATTACATAATTTTTAAATGACAACAATGAAATCATTGCATAAAAGTGAAATATTTTTTCCTATAAGACATGGTGAACGGATTATAGATTATTAAAATTTATTTGTTAACAGGGTATAGATGTCATTTTACTTAAAAGTGAATAAGTTCATATAAACAATGTGTATTTTTAGAGTTATGCACATTGTTTTGAGATAACTTAAGTGATATCATAAAAATGTCGATCATTGACTTTGTAAATGTTAACCAATTCCAATATGCAAAACTGTAACAAAGTGAGTAAAGTTAATTTTATTATAAAACGATTTCTAGTACATTGAAATTTTTGAGTCAAAACCTATGATTTATTTTGCATTATTCAAAGCTACTATGCAAGTTTGTTGCTTTGTGTAATTAACCTTGTCATGCGCGAGGAAATGCTAAAAATAACTACACAGAATGCTAAACTATCTCATTTATGCATTTCAAGTACGCGCGTTCGTGTGTAATTTAGCAGTTCCCCAACGATTTTTTTTGAAAACATGAATGCTCCAGCCAAGAGTGTTTTTGTGATTGCCCCTAAAAAGAAAAAAAGCGGTTCAAAATTTGAATACCACTTTGGTGCGACCTGTTTGCATATATTTTTTTAATACAATAGATAAAATTTGACGTGTATAACGGATTCATACTTTTTGCAGGGAAATAGGGACCAATTTTAAAAATTTCAGGAGAGCGAAAAGGTTCCAGCATTCCCAAATCCCCCCCTTAAAACCCTGCGATAACGAAAGTCCATATTGTCTCGTGTTCTACCCCTTTTGCTTCCTAATAACGTACGTCTCTTCATTTCTTGAACATAAAGTATTTTTAGCTTCAGTAGACAGTCTTGCATTTGCGCAATTCATACTAAACTGCCGCGTATCGTTCATTCCGTTTCACACTCATAAATTACTCTAGGGAATATAAAGCTTCCTGTATTTTTTTAATATTACAAAAAAAAATTATTTATTATTATTACATATAAGTATAAAACATGTTAAAATGGTTTATTTCACTTCTTTGCTGTATTTTGTCATCAAATATCATTATTTGTGCATATCAAAATTAGCAGATGACTATCAATTCACTTACTATAATAACAATCTGCTTGAAATCAGCAAAACAAATAAGTTTTCAACTGCACATAAAATTGAAATTCTTAAACTGTTTGTAGCGCTAGATCACTGAATCTGGGTTACGATAATTCTTTTATCTGGCCCCGCCTCGCGCTCATGCCTCACTTGCTAAGCCGAAGCATAATCATTCTTCTTTTCATCTCAAATACCCTCATTTAGCCAATACAACAACCATTTAATCTTCACAACTTATTAGCATAGACAAAAAATTTCTTGTATTTCTAAGAAATGTAATATGCCTGCGTGCTCAATAATTTCTTTGACCGTGAAGATTTATAAGAATTGAAATGACATTTCTATTTTCAGATTTGACACGCGCTCAAAAATCACACCATCTTGCCCTTGAATGGGGGTTTGGCCTGGACCTTCACACACTCTCTCGCTCTCAGTCACATTCCCTCTCTCACACCCACACTTACGCTCATACCCTGAACTAAGCCTGAATCGGTCCTATATAACTACTGATTATAATTACAATTACGATTACGATTACGATTACGATTGCGATTACGATTACGATTACGATTACGATTACGATTACGATTACGATTACGATTACGATTACGATTACGATTACGATTACGATTACGATTACGATTACGATTACGATTACGATTACGATTACGATTACGATTACGATTACGATTACGATTACGATTACGATTACGATTACGATTACGATTACGATTACGATTACGGTTACGGTTACGGTTACGGTTACGGTTACGGTTACGGTTACGGTTACGGTTACGGCTACGGCTACGACTACGACTACGACTACGATTACGATTACGATTACGGTTACGATTGCGATTACGATTACGGTTACGGTTACGGTTACGGTTACGGTTACGGTTACGGTTACGGTTACGGTTACGGTTACGACTACGACTACGATTGCGACTACGACTACGACTACGATTACGATTACGATTACGATTACGATTACGATTACGATTACGATTACGATTACGATTACGATTACGATTACGATTAAGGTTACGGTTACGGTTACGGTTACGGTTACGGTTACGGTTACGGTTACGGTTACGGTTACGGTTACGGCTACGGTTACGGTTACGGTTACGGTTACGATTACGATTACGGTTACGGTTACGGTTACGGTTACGGTTACGGTTACGGTTACGGTTACGGTTACGGTTACGGTTACGGTTACGGTTACGGTTACGGTTACGGTTACGGTTACGACTCCGACTACGACTACGGCTACGGCTACGACTACGACTACGATTACGATTACGATTACGATTACGATTACGATTACGATTACGATTACGATTACGATTACGATTACGATTACGATTACGATTACGATTACGATTACGATTACGATTACGATTACGATTACGATTACGATTACGATTACGATTACGATTACGATTACGATTACGATTACGATTACGATTACGATTACGATTACGTGATTACGATTACGATTACGATTACGATTACGATTACGATTACGATTACGATTACGATTACGATTACGATTACGATTACGATTACGATTACGATTACGATTACGATTACGATTACGATTACGATTACGATTACGATTACGATTACGATTACGATTACGATTAAGATTACGATTACGGTTCGATTGCGATAACGATTACGATTACGAACACGATTACGGTTAGTTACGATTACGATTACGATTACGATTACGATTACGATTACGATTACGATTACGATTACGATTACGATTACGATTACGATTACGATTACGATTACGATTACGATTACGATTACGATTACGATTACGATTACGATTACGATTACGATTACGATTACGATTACGATTACGATTACGATTACGATTACGATTACGATTACGATTACGATTACGATTACGATTACGATTACGATTACGATTACGATTACGATTACGATTACGATTACGATTACGATTACGATTTCGATTACGATTACGATTACGATTACGATTACGATTACGATTACGATTACGATTACGATTACGGTTACGGTTGCGATTGCGATTACGATTACGATTACGAATACGATTACGGTTACGATTACGATTACGATTACGATTACGATTACGATTACGGTTACGATTACGATTACGATTACGATTACGATTACGATTACGATTACGATTACGGTTACGATTACGATTACGATTACGGTTACGATAGTTGTGATATAGGGCCGGTTCTGATCCACATTACACAAATCTTGTATTGAATGTCAAATGCGTCGTGCTTGTGCGGATTCCCTCGTTAATCATATATGGCCTATCCTGATCCCCACGAGGAAGATATAGGGCCGATCCTGACCCACTCTAGGATTGTGTGTTGGAGAAATTGCAGTAAGTGCGAGAGAAAGGAGAGTGCGTCGGTTCTGATCTAGCAGTACTGCTCTATGCTATCGTGGTCGAGTCAAAGTCGAATAAAGTTTGTGTGTATCATATTACAATTCTGCTTCTTATATAAACCGCAGTGAGCGGTGTGTTGAGATCAATCAGTTAACCCTTTATTGCATACTGTTCCCGTTTGGGAACAAATCAAATTATTCCAATTCAAAACATCAAGGCTCTCACTCTTGTGAATTTTTTACAGTGTATTGTACACCACGTGATTGTTTTGAGTCAGCCTAACCGTTTTTCAAGATTTAACTTGTTTGTTGAAACAGTACGTGACCTTTCCTTGAGATATTTAGTGTGTCAGCGTATAGTGCTCGAGAACTGTATGTAAGTAATCTTTTTACTCTATTTTAAATTAAATCTTGCTATAAAATTTTAATGAATATTGTTGATTAGTGATTGGTTTAACACCAGAAAATAGTATTTTGTTACTAAGGTGAAAACTTTTGATAATACCGCTGTATATATATATATATATATATATATATATATATATATATATATATATATATATATATATATATATATATATATATATATATATATATATATATATATATATATATATATATATATATATATATATATATATATATATATATATATATATATATATATATATATATATATATATATATATATACGATGAACCCCTTATTTATAATTTTACTATGAGGATTTGATGTTAGTTTTGATTAATATTAATATTTTAATTAGTATAATGTTTAATGGATGTTAAATTTTGATAATAATATTCATCATAATTTAATAATAATTTTTAACGGCTAGAATAAACATCGGTAGAACAATGAGACTCATCTAACAGGGATAGGGATCAACGAAAATTTAGAAGGAACCTGCATTTAATATTATACAACAAACTATCATGAAATTGAATTAAATTATTTGTTTGACTACAATAACCATAGTTAATATGATCAAAATACATTAAGGTAATGTCCTATTTAAAAAAAACTTAATTGATTAAATAAATTGGATTATAATCTTTACTTCGCATAAATATCTGCGTTATACCCTGTACATAACAAATTCTTTTAAAATTATAAGTGAGCGTGCGCAGTGAATCCGCAATCATATGACATATCATAAAGAAAGTGAAATTTGACAAACCAGTAAGTATAAAGATGGTTTGATTAATAAAAACCTAATTATCAAGAAAACATTTAAAATTCCAGAACAAATAACATTCCCTTTGAACATGCATACTTGTTGTTGCACATCATTGTTATTACAAAGGATATAAATTGTGAACATAACAATATAGTATCAATGTCAACAAAGTACTACATATTTGTCATTCTCGTGGGTAATTGCTGCACAAGACGATTGTAAACACCAGCTGCTGCAAACTGCTATTCTGCCACTCGAACATCCAAAATTTTCTTTACGATAATCAGCTTATTCACTTCGGTAAGTTTCACTATTAATATTATAATGTTGACGAATCTTTGTTTTAGGTTTATTGCTTCTTTAATAAATTGCATTCAAAGTAAATTTTGAATGAGCATGGAATATGGATGGTTGTCGTAAATTATACACTTTTTAATAAACAGGGTGTATAATGAAATTAACTTATGGACACCACAATTTAGTATGCACATCAACATATACGATTCACATTTAAATACACAAAGTCGAAACGTCATAAAAATTTTTATAACTGAACAAAACTTCCGAATTATGGTTCAAAAAGGTAAACTAACCTTATTTAAAATTATATCACGAACAAAAGACTATCACTTGTTTCATGATCACTTCGAAACTAAACCGCACTTTATTATATTCCGATGTGATTTAAAATTTTGTTTAAACTTATATTTTCAAAACAATTCGCAACAGCTTGCTTTGACAAGTTGTTGCAAAAGTTGAAATCAAGAGATCAAAGAAGCTGAAAACGCTTGTAT
This sequence comes from Vesta saturnalis, assembly GCA_036346205.1. Lineage (NCBI taxonomy): Eukaryota > Metazoa > Arthropoda > Insecta > Coleoptera > Lampyridae > Vesta > Vesta saturnalis. The sequence goes on along the minus strand of JARFJB010000200.1, from coordinate 99,622 downwards.
TTATATCTTTTTACTCGACAACCAAATCTTTCGAATGTTTTATTAGTTACAGAAATTTTGCTTAATTCCTATTGGTTAAAACAATTCTTAATTTACGAAAATTCTTTAAAACCTTATAACTTTCTTCCTATTTAACATTTCTTAAATCTAAAACATTTCCAAAATCTACATAATTTTCTCTAAATTTTGAGACCAAACATGATCTAAATCGGACACTTAATAACTAGTTGATTTCTACCCTTATTTATTGAATTTAAACTAATTCTATGCAATTTACAGGCTAGAAAATTACCTCCACAGGAATAGGGAAGCTACTGCACCTAATATACATCTCAAACATGCCTGCGGCCAATTTGAAAGGAAAAATTTCTTAAATCTAACAAAATTCTTACAAACTAAAATTAACAAAATTAGACATAAATATAAGGAATTACATCATAAAATTGAGGCTACCTTACTATTTTTGCCTCTACTAATTTATTTTATTGAATTGTCTCAATTAAAATTCTTTTCACAAAAATTGTATGTTCGAGGAATATGACATAACCTCATATTGTCTCTATCAAATTAATGTTAAATTTCACCTTTTAAGCACAATAACTGTTCAATGTAAGTGTTTAGAACTATAGTTTAAGTTACAAATTAGTTTATTTAATCACTTTTGTAGGTTGATAAGTTCTCCTACGACTAGTGTCGGAATGTTGTCATACACTGGTTTAATGTGATGAACTGTTGAATTAAACACAATAATTCCAGATCTACTGCATGATTCATGTATATAGTCACCCACTAATGAGCTTGTACTGTTTTTTATAAGTTTTGCACTATTATGAGTTTAACGCACAAATACGAATGTTCTCACAAATCTCGGCTGCGCACATGTAAATTGTGACATTGATACCAGCCTATCTCTAATTGTAACATTATTTTTGTCAACCACAACCCGTATTACATGTCGTTAGGGAATATTGTTTAATATAAACTTATAAAACTAAAGAAAATTAAATTAATTGAAAAACGAAACAAACATCCCTATACTTTTATGTACTGTGTTGTCTATTACTAAAATTACCATCATTAACACAACATTAAGAAAATATCTTAAATTTCTCAAACACCTCAATGTTTATTAATCATCTTATTCTACAATTATTTAAGGAAATGTACCATTTCGTACAAACTAAAATAAAACTTCACTATGGAAATTACATAGCTACTTGCATCTAATTAGATTCATCTCAATATATATATATATATATATATATATATATATATATATATATATATATATATATATCTATATTTCCTGTTTGAACGTTGCAGATAATACAAAACGATGGTTTGTTTAGTATGTTCCCAAACGGGAACATTGCGCACTAAACAGAAAAATGGATTAAAAATATGTTGTGCCCAATAAGGAACTACACGAACTTGTTAGTAAATTGCAGTCTACTTACATACTGATTTCAAGCATCGAGTTTGAGTGAACATTACGTTTTACTTTTTGCTTCAGATTTATTTATCGCTAACAATGGAAAAGGATAACCGATATACTGGAAATCCTACAGCCAATATTGAGCACAGAAGGGGATGGAAAATGGTCATGACATCAAATATTAAGGATTTAACTGGCGATATCCTTCATATTCTCAGAATGAACAACAACCAAAGAGTGTTCAAACCCAGAAGTAACGGCACTGCCCATTTCGAGCTTCAAAATCAGTGCAAACAGAAAATTGGATTGGGGAATTAAATACAAATGAACCCATTTCTGAATGTAATACAATACCACTTTCTTCTGTTGAAGTCGTTTGAGCTGCAACCTCAATATCACACAATGGAAGTGCTACCAATAACTGCTGATAATGTTCAATCTGAAAACAATATTAATATAACAGTATAATCAAAACAATAATGAACAAGCAATTCAACTAATCATTTTAACACCAGTAAAAGTCAAGTAGAGCAAACAAATGCTGAGATTCAAACACCCAAAAAACTTGCTTCCAAAAGAATCTATCAATTGCTCGATGAAGAGTTAGATAGCGAAGAAGACTCTCCTGCTGAACAAGACCTAATTTCAGTCAGAAAAAAAGATATACTCGAAGTTTTAGTTCTACTGAAAAGCATTTACAGGATGAAAATAAATTAAAGAGCCAAGACAATAGTTCTAGACAAACACCGCATGTGAAAAAAAAGCAATCTACTACAAAAGTTGTAGGCAGTAATAAAAGTCATCATAATAAATCTTTAGATTGGCAAACTCCTGCAACAGCACTGTCATCAACAAGGGATTCCAGGTCATTTCCAAAGGAGGACGCTAATTTACACAAGCATGCGTATTTCCTTCGAGGTAAAACAATAGGTAGACCTATTCTAGAGGAAAGTGAAGGTGGTGATACAAGTAGTGAATCTGGTGATGAATATCTAGTCAAAACCATAGATCATAATCTGCAAGATTTAACAGATGAATGTAATAGCACGGATGAAGATGTTATTGACATCAAAAAGGAATACAAGAAGTCAAGTTCACTGACTTGGAATAACACTCTCCTACAAGTTTATCCCGATTCAACAGAATTTGCCGGAAATAATACGTTACCTGAGGAAATTGTGGCATTGGAATCTCCAATACAGTTCTTTAGATTCCTTGTCCCTCAAACTGTGTTTGACTTGATGGTACGAGAAACCTGCCTATATTCTGTACAAAAGAATCCCAATAGACCTGTACAGTATACTCTCAGTGATATAGAGAAATTTGTTGGTATGTGCTTCTTTATGTCTCTTATAAAACTACCAAGTAGTAGGAGGTATTGGAATCCGAAGTATCGTGTATCTCAGGTAGCTTCTGTTTTACCAGTAAATAGATGGGAAGACAAAAAATAATTTACATTTTGCTGACAATTTAGCAAATACTGGAAATCCTGATAAGCTGTGGAAAATCAGACCACTTTTAAACCAGCTTCAGCAACAGTGTTCAAATGTTCCAAAAGAAGAGTGTCTTACTGTGGATGAACAAATTATCCCAACGAAAATCAGGAGCACTATAAAACAATATAACCCCAAAAAGCCACATAAGTGGGGCCATAAAGTATATGTTCTGTCAGCGATATCGGGTTTTTCATACAATTTTGAAGGGGCAGCTGATAATAAAATGAAAGATAGAGAAGTCGATTGTGGTGTATCTGGAAATATTGTTGTAAGACTTTGCAGGGATATTCCTCGGCACGTTAACCATAAAGTGTACTATGACAACTACTTCACAAACTTGAAAGTCCAGGCTTGTTTACTAGAACAGAGCATCCACAGTATTGGTACTGTGCGTTCAAATCGTTTACCCAATTGTAAACTAAATGTTAAAAATGAACGAGGATCTTACATCGAGAAAACTACAGTATTTCAAGGATGGGAACTAAGTGCAGTCCGGTGGAATGACAATAAGCCTGTAACCTTGTTGGCTTAGATCCATTAGCAGAGGCAGACCGCTGGTTTGCAAAAGAGATGCAAAGGAAGAAAGTTCCATGCCCACAAATTGTTAAACAATATAATAAGTACATTGGCGGAGTTGACTTGTTAAATTCACTAATTGACGGTACAGATCCATTTTGCGTTCCAAAAATGGTATCTCAAATTTTTTCCACCTTATGGATATGTGTATCGTTAACTCATGGTTACTATATCGACGTAAACAATTTGAAAGAAAGTACAAAACAAACCTATTAGTTTGTTTGACTTTAAGAGTGAGGTTGCAGAAATTCTATACCATGGAAATAAATGTGTCTCTAGAAAACCTGTTGGGCGCCCAAGTAATAAAGTACATCAGATTGACCAGAAATGCAAACGAGCGGTTTCTAGTCCGATGCCTTGTCAAGATGTGAGACTGGATCAAGTTGGCCACTTTCTACAATGGAGTGAGAAAAGGGAACGGTGTGAACTACCTGGTTGTGAAGGAAAGAGTCGTGCATATTGCGAAAAATGAAAAATTTACCTTGGTAGCAGTAACGCAAAAAATTGCTTTTATATATTTCATACAAAATAAAAAATATTTTTATTGAACAGTGTTACAATGTTATGTCTTTGTCTTTATAATATCTCCTGTTCAACCGTATTATTGACGTCAAGCATAATCTTTTTGGTTTTTCTATTTTATGTTATATTTTTGTTAACCAAATAAATACGTAAGCGCCATATACTTTTTATTTTAGTTATGGTTACAATTTGGCACACAGAAAGACTTTCCTTAACTGCATAATGTTCCCATATAGGCACAATCTTCAACGCAACAAGTTTCTCGTTCACAGCATGATGTTCCCCCATAAGGGAACAATGAATATTTTGTATCTGGAGGGCTCAAATTTTTTTTTTAATTTTTTTTTGTGTTAAGAAAAGCATTTTTAACTTGGATGTACAATAAAATAATTTTTTTTTAATACTTTGAAAATTTGGATATTATTCATGCAGTACAGGGTTAAAACATATGGAGTTAGCAGTGTTAAACCGAAGCACTTATTGAGAACCCTTTAGAAATGTGTGTGAACTTAAGCTATCGAAAAAGTATAAAGTGGTAAATAGGGCAGTATAGAATACTAAGTATGGTGAACGTATAGTGATGGAAACAGGCGATTTTAAATGTGTATCACCTCAGAGCTTTTATGTATATTTCAAAGATGAAGGTCGAATTGAAGAGTTTAAAGCGCTGCTAAACACGAGGGATGTGTTCATAAGTAGTTTGGGTGCGGCCGGGAAAACGATAAACATGAGCAAGTAAAGTCATGCAGTTAGTCATAAAATCATTTCTCGGACGATCAAAACCTAGTTCACCGCTATATATGGATACCCTACATAGGTGCAGTAACCTGTGCTGTTGGAGTTGTCAAAATAGTGGTGGTAGTAGTAGTAGTAGTAAAGAGAAACAAGGTGAAGGTTATTCTTCTCCTAACTGACTGTTCATCATCATTTCTAGATAAGGATGAAGTGTATAAACATGCAGCTAACGAATACTGAATCGGTTGTGTTTATTATAAACTATCGAACGATACCCATCATGCGAAACATATTGAAATTGGATTCAGTACACACCTCAATCTTGAACTAGTAGTGCTTATGGGGTGTGGCAACTGTGATCAAAGTAATAATCTGGTCTTAGTCATGAACGAATAGAATGAACTTCTAAGATGACATCCATATGTAGAATTGTTATCTTTTCGATCCCAAGAAATTGAAAACAAAATTGATTGGTCAAGTGTAAACGAAGAAGAAGATATAATTTATGATCAACTTTACGAATCTCTATCTAGCAATCCTGATATTTAGTACAATTGGGAATTAATTAAGGATATGACAGAATTTTGTAAACTGTTGTGATAGAAAACTACAACTGCTGTTCTTGCACATTCAATGCTCATAATGTAGAAGTGCTGTTCAATTTAAAGGATATAATAAGCTGTAGATTGAAATTGTTTGAATCTTACAATCTTGCGCGTTTTTATGATAAGTTCATACAAGTTGTTCACTACCGTCGTTCTCGTGATCAATAATCATGGTAGTGATGATGACGGCATTTATAAAGACATTGAAGATGTTACAAATGCTAAGTATAATATTAATTCAAATAACACTGTATGCTTAATGGACACATTGTATTATCGTCCTGCTTGTATAGCATTTACTGAATAAATATATTAATAACTATGATTTGCTTTTGTATGATCTCGATGTAGAATAAATACCCTGCTTTATCCATCTGGGTAAACAAGGTTAGATAGGAAGCTAAAGAGTGCAGGTAGTGGTGGTGATATAGTGAATACTCTACTCAATAAACTTCTCATTGAACTGAATTTATCTGGCTACCAGTGTTGTGGACCTGGCACAAAGTTAAAGAAACGACCCGCACGCGGTGACCCCGGGATTAATCAATTAAATGCTCAGTGCAAACTTCATGATATCAGCTACAGAGATTACCGAGAATATTCGGAATCACACAATAAAGTCGGCACTTTTAACGGCAAAACGTGTAGTATAAAGTTTGAGAGGTAAGAAAAACATTAAAGTTCCTAGAGTAATCCCCTTACTTAAACAAAGAGGGTTGTTTCCATTTATTATTTCGGTGCTTTAGCTTGCGGCGCATCGGGAATTGCTAAAGCAGCCAATGGTGCAAAAAATGCCAAACAATTGCAAGACACGTCGTATCATAATCACATGATAGAATCGATCGCTATTGGCTTCGGCGGCTCAATTTATCTAAAACCATACAAATATGGTGGTGGCGCGTTATACTTAAAACAGTTTCCAAAAAACTGAATAGATTATCCTAAAGACCGTTAACAAATATTGACTTAAAGAAATACACCAAAAATGTGCTCTGCTTCAGGGATATTTTTGTGAGAGATAACATACCTAAATTAACATGGTAAAATGAATCTGGAATTATTAATTTAGATAGCCAAAGCGGACCAGGTATGCATGGGCTCTGCTACAAAGGCGAGGTAAAAAGGTATGGTATTACGATAGTTTCGGTAATCTTCGACCACTAATCAAAGTGGTTAACTACTTTCGGGGATGTAAAATTTATTATAATTACAACCAAGATAAAGAATTCGATACTATTATTTGCGGACACCTACGCTTACAATTTCTATTTAAATAATCGATATGTCAAATTTTCTGTTTTATGTCTATAACATTCAGTTTAGAAGGTGTTGGTAATACAGCTATCTACAACTTATATCCACCGATAGAACTAGGTTCGGGAGAGAAATACGTTATCGGATTGGTTGGATTTTACGGCTGCAACAGCATTAGAAACATTTATACAGGCAACGATGGATTTTATTTTAGAACAAATCCGTCTCATTTGCGGGTGACTAATATTCCGCACGGAGCATATGACTTAGATGAGATTAGCGATTACCTAAAATCTAAAATACCTACAGAAAAGTTTAGCATCAGAGCAAACAACAATACGCTTAAATGTGAGATGAGCAGTTCATTTGAGATCGATTTTACTAAAGAAGTTAGCATTGGTCGCATGCTAGGGTTTGAGCCCAAAATATTAGAACCAAATATTTTACATACGTCCCGCGTTAGAAATCCAAATAATTAAACGCACTAATCTACACGTAGCATGCGACATTATAAGGGGATCTTATCGAAACGGGAAACCTGCAAAAGTATTATATGAGATTGACATTTCAGTCCCTCCAGGTTATCGTTTAGGTAAAATCCCAGCAATATTCAGTATTTAGGAGTAAACACCGACATAATTAGAAATATAACAATCAATCTGACTAATCAAAAGGGCAAATTAATAGAGTTTGGCTAAAGTGAACCATTCACAGTACGCCTAGAACTAAAGGAACATGGGTCTGAGAACTAATCAATGACCAATTACATCTTTCAAAAATTCATATAAAAGAAATCATCCCTAAAGTAAGTCATTAATTAGTCATCAACCTTCATTGCGGTTAACATCTGCAGAGAAATTTTTAACGTCGATTGGTCTAAAAGTTCTCAGCGACAATGGCCGAATCAGTAAACGTCTTTCAAAACGTACATTTTGATGATACTATAGTTAAATCAGATACTCACACTTACCCTCTGTATGGATCTTCTAAATATGTAGCTTCCGAAGAAATACGCATCTTAATTCAAAGTCAAGGTCCAATTACGGCTACCTACGATAGTTGTCTGTACGTAGCAGGTAAGCTTGAGCTTAACCAACAATTTCCCCAACTTTCTTTTCCCAGAAATTAGTTATGAGTTAGATGGTCAAAGAGCGGGCGTTTGGCGAAATCCGGGCATAACATTCACACTGAAGGGATATATTTCTTATACGGCAAGCAAGACCAAAGCACTGAGCCATTTGAGATGGTCGTCAAAGAATGAAGAACAGGTAGAATTCGATGAGCAAGATGGCGAAAAATCATTTACAGAATGCATATCATTGAAAAACATATTTGGAATAAAGGAGGATTATCGCCAAGTAATCGTGAATATGCGTCACGAGTTGATTTGAATTCGAAGCGATACAAACTGCTAGTATGGTAACGTTGATGCGGAAATAACGCTAAATAAAATTCAATGGAAAGTACCACATTGACACTTAGTGATGCCGCGAAACTGAACTTGTTTGAAGGAATCAATAAGAATTCCATTATTACTGTTCCATTTCGGCAATGGGAGTTATATGAATTACCTGCTTTAAAATAAGCAATCTCGGACATATGGCCAATAAAGCATCAACGCAACTGGAAAAACCACGTTGGATAATTGTAAAAGGTAACAGTTACACAAAGTCAGCAAGAGCCGGAAATCTTGATCACATTAGCATCAGAAACCTTAAAGTACATCTGAATTCTGAGTATTATCCATATGAAGCAATGCATTTGAACTTCATACCTACATACGAAGATGATACAGATGCATTATTCAACTACTCCGAATTCAAGTCATGTCCAGTAATTGTAATGGATTGCTCTAAACAATGAGTCCTTAAAAAACTCAACAGTAGACATCAAATTGTAAATGGAATCTCTAACACCTTTCAATAATGGAATCGTTGTCTATGGGCTTATTCTCCACGATGCTATTGTGCAGTACGGCCCACTTACTGAGAAGTGAAAAAATTACAATATACACTGTGTATGTCTAGTATATAAGTAAAAATGTTGCAATTATTCGATTTATTTTATTTCAAAGATGAAAGTATTTGCTCAGAAACAAAACTCCCACTTCAAAATTATGAAATTGATGAGGAAATATCTAGTACTCCAAAACACGGCGATTTACTTCCTAATAGTATACGTGGAATTTTAGGCGGTTCCTCCAACTGCGGCAAAACAAACGCAATTATCAGTCTGCTTACTGAGAAAATGGTTTGAAATTTAAACATGTATACGTATACTCTAAGTCATTGAATCAAAACAAGTACAAACTTTTACAGGAAATCTTACTTCCAATGAAGGATATAGGTTACTTTACCTTCAGTGATAATCAAGATGTGATTGAGCCTAATTGTGCAAAATCAAACTCTATTTTTATCTTCGATGATATCGCTTGTGAAAAGCAAAATAACATAAGGGCATATTTTTCTATGGGTAGGCATAACGATATTGACTGTTTCTATTTGGGTCAAACTTACAGTAAAATTCCAAAGCAATTAATTCGTGATAATGCGAATCTAATTATATTATTTGAGCAAGATGAATTAAACCTAAAACACGTGTATGAGGATCATATAAGCCCCACCATAAGCATGAAATTGTTTCGGGGCATGTTCAAAGTGCTGGATAGATCCGTTTGGTTTCATGGTCATAAATAAGGATGCTGAAGTCAATAATGGCCGCTTTAGGAAAAGATTTGATAAATATATAATACTTTATACTGTTTTCAGTGGTTACTGACCCGTTTAGGTATTAACAGCTATCAGTTAAACAGGTACCTGTTTCGAGAACCCGTTTTGCTACAAAGGTTTAATGAAAGTATATATATATATATATATATATATATATATATATATATATATATATATATATATATATATATATAATTCCTTAAACTGCTTTCAGTAGTTTAGTAGATATTGATCCGTTTAGGTATTAACAGCTATCTGTTCAGAGCAGACGTTCAGTAAACTCCCGTTTTATTGCAATGTATAACAAGGAAATGATGTTAAAGAAAAAAATTATTCAGGCTCGTAAAATAATACGGTAGAAATGTAAGGCTTAAAACTGTACTTATAAGCCCCTAATAGAACCTGAAACTGAAAGAGTAAATAAAATCTATCCTGATAAAAAAAATAAAACACCTAAAAAGTAGCCCATTGACGTTCAACCCAAAAAACACCCTTATTTATATTTCCAAGAAACCATGCTACTACCGCCACTAGCTCGCTAGTTCCAAGCTTCACTTTACAGTCAATAGGTCCTGGTAGACCACTAGCTCAGCTTCCGTTTTTCAAGGAAATCTTCCTCCAGGGCTTCGTACACCATATTTCTTCGATGCATCTGTCATAGCAGAGATTAATACTGAGGAAGAAGATGAAGAACCTCTTAGTATCGCAGATGATTCGCGCAATGAGGCCATCTCAGAAGAATTTCTTGAGCTTTACAATGAATTACCTCGTATATACGTTGAACGTGTTATAGGGGATCCTGAAGGTGCTATTGATCATACGTATGGAGTCCACTATGATACCAAAACTGACAAATAAACATCTGGTAAAACTCCCCGTCACAATTAAAGATAACGATATGATTATTAAGGGTGTCACGTATAAATCTGCTTAATATGAATGAATCTTATTTGAATCTAGTAAATTCAAAGGATAAAAGGAATTATAAAAGTATTTTAGAAGCTACAAATGTTGCAAGGCGGGATTATGACGTAAGTAGGCAGATTTGGGGAAGCCGCATCAAAAAGTATATACAAATATTCAAACCCTTGTTATCATCGCCCACAACTAAGGGAGGTGGAGCTATGAAGAATTAACAAACGGGCCGATTGAATACAAATATTGGAATGAGAAACATGAACTAATTCGTGATCTAGAGCTATTGTGGGCGGAAAAATTGACGGGAGACACAGGTGTCGTAAAATATCGATTGTAAAAGAACTGTTTGAAGATGGACACATTTAAAAACAAAAAAGTCGTCTTAATGAGAATGCATTGTCAACATATCATAACTAAAAGACCTTTGACAAATTTGGACGTTCACTTGCCCAGTATGAATTCAAGAAATTAACCTCTCAGTTTAAACTGATTGATGATAATTAATTTGATATCGACAATAGGAGACTCAGCAATGTTGCCAATCCCATAGAGCTTCAAGATGTCAACACTAAGCAATACTGTTTATCGACAAGGTTCAATTTGGCTGGAAACCGTTTGACACAGTTGGCGGACCCGGAAGAAGATGGTGATGCTATAAGTAAAGGATACCTTGATTTTTGTCTGCAAGCAGTTCAGAAAGCTGTTAAAGGAAACTCTAACTCTAATTTAGGGTTGGAGCAAAAAGTACACTTAATGTAATTGTGGATAAATTAGTGCCATGTCCAAATTACAACTCGCCAACGAATTGCGCAAATCCGCAAGAAACAATTTTAAACGAAGGCGAACAATGATTAAAGGTTTTGATGAGCTTTGGCAAACATACTTTGCCGAATTTAACACATATTCCAAACAAAATAAGGGCTACAAGTATATATTAGTGGTTATCGACTGTTTTTCGAAATACTTGTGGAATAAAGGATTAAAAACAAAAACGGCATAGAAGTTACCAAGGCCATGCAGACAATCTTCAAAAAGGAGCGCAAACCTACCAATTTGCAAACGGATATAGGAAAAGAATTCTACAATGAGCATTTTACTAAACTAGTTCAGCGTTATGGAGTCAATCATTACTCCACCTATAACACAAAGAAGGCAGCAATTGCGGAACGTGTTATCAGAACCATTAAGTCTGCTCTATATAAGTCGTTTAGCCTACAAGGTAAATACAAATGGATTGATACAATTGATACCGTAACGGTGGATTATACCAATTGTAAGCATAGAACTACAGGAATGAATCCCAAAGGTGTCGGTAATCATATAAAGCTGGAAGCTTACACTCACATAAAAATATTCGATAGCAATCGATATTGTGTGGATGACAGTACGAATCAGTAAATTCAAAAGTATTTTTGCTAAAGGATACACACCCAATTGGTCTAGTAAGCTATTTAAAATTGTGAAAGTTCACACTACTAACCCCACCACGTATATGTTGGAGGACATGTAACGAGTACCTGTACTGGGAGGCATTTATGAAGACGAATTACAGAAAGCAAAGTATCCTGATGTACTTGGTGGAAAAAGTGCTTCGCACCAAGCATTATAAGTTATTCGTAAAGTGGTGGGGATTCGATGAAAGATCATGGATTAATAAATATGATATTGTTTTATAAGTAGACATTTAACTTTGTCTAGTATCAGTGAAATTAAAATTTACTAATCGTTTATCATCGTAAGGATTAAGTATTACGTTATTCTCTTTGACTTTATCAAATGTGGATATCGCCTTATTACGTCAACATCAAACAAAACATGTTTATAATCATTTATCGTGAGTTGTTTGACGCTTGCTTGGGTAGAACCCTTTGATTTTTTTACAACTTTTTCATCAACCGTGTAAGCATACATTTTTGTACAAAGCCCTACAAATTCTAACATAATTTCGCCATGATTCTCGTCTTTCATTAAGCCTGAAACTTTTTTATTTACTAATGGAAGTCCAAAGATATTGACAGGACTATAATCAAATGTATCGAATTTATCAATGTCTTCTTTAATGAATTCATAGATAAAGTTTTAGAAAGGTCTAAAACGCTGGAGCCTGCATATAAAGGTTTGTTGAAATATACTACTAGTGCATTCATTTAGATGATAAGCATATCATTGCTAAATATTGTACAACTGTGAAAATTTTGTTTTGATATGTAAACAAGAGCACCATAGCGACCATCCCATTTCGTTACTGAACGTATATCCTTATATTTCCGTAAATTTTCCATTAGTCTCCCAAGAACACTTTTAATCATCAATTTACAGAAATTTTTCTTAAATTCATTTTGAGATTGCTGGCGCATGGCGGTTCTTAAATCGGTGTATGTTTTAACCACAGTGACTTTAAATCGTAATATACGATTTAATTCATATTTTAGATATAGTTTCAAATATCTGTAATGAATTACATAATTATGTTTTGGATACAATGTAAGCAATATTTTTTTAATTTTAGAATTTGAATCAGGTAAGGGCGGGGCAATATATTCGGGTGCCAGCGGTAGGTATCTGTGACTCTCATGTAATTCTATGGGAAAGTTTAAATCACACTCGATTATATAACCAATTCCCCAAGCATCGGGATGGTTTATTAAATCTAAAGTTTCAAAATTAGCTTGAACAAAAGAAAAATCTCCAAATGGTAGAAATCTTTGGAAGTGGGATACAATTTTTCTCCCGTGTACTTATTGTTAGCTTTAGCAAACCGATTTGAACATTGATGCCCACCTCTAATTCCCCTTTCAATAAACATTAGCCTATCACTGCCTGTAAATAGTTCTAAATTTACTTGCGTAATTTTATGCATAGCATCGAATGCTAAATCGGGGGTTGTATAATAGTGTTGCTGGATCAAGTTTATAAGTACTTAAAGAAGTTTGTCGAAAGTTTTCGAAAATGCTAGCTAAAAGTAGAACGTCCGTTTTCAGATACAAATCCGAGTATTCCCCTAACGATTTGATAAATTATAACATACAACCGGTAGAATGTGAGTCTTTATAGTTCAGGTTACAATTCTGATGTGATGCCCCCGAAATTCTCCAGTAAAATGGTTATGGCCGCCAACTTTTTTATCATATTCAGTAAATGGTTTTCTGCAAATGTGACAAACAATTGCGCTTTCAAATTTCACAACCTGAATGAGGTTTAAAGTATCCATTGGAATTACTTTATTGATTATTTCGGTAGTCCAATGTGCAATACTTTGGAGTTCTTTAACAAACCATTGAATGCAATCATTTGCTGTATAAAGTCTAAATCTAGATAAAGAATCAATGTATGGGCTCTTCAAGTAGTAAGCAATGCTGAAGCGGAGTGAAATAAAGCATTACTTTCGATGTCTGTTAAATTTGTACACTTTTCTAAAATACTTTCTAAATCCGCGTAAATTACAGATGGCACCTTTCTTTGGAATGCGAAATTTTTAAACTGCAGAAACATTTTTGCTTCGGAGGTAGCTTGACAGAGTATCGATTAAATTGATGACAGTGAGTAACATGTTTTTGTAGAAGATGATGTGAAGAAAAGTGATCCAAAAATCGATAACAAATATATTTCTTGTGCTCCCTATTCTATGGTTGTTTAGATTTATAGGTTCTCTAACACTACTTTGATTTTCAGTTAATACAAATGGTAATATACTTTTCCCTCGAATGCAAAACAAAGTAATGGAGAGGCCGTTTAATTTTTTGAATTTTCTTACATTATCTAGTTTAATGGAAGTGAATTGAATGATAGTTTAAAGTATCTCTAAAATGAGGATAACTTTGAACCTTTTCCACATGACGTTGCGCGGGATATAATGCTGAAACAACAGTCCATAGGAAACAATACTTGCCGTCATTTTTAACATTCACTGCCGCATGCATTATTGCTATGAAGTAGGGAACTTTAACGTAAGTTGAAAATACACCTCTAAATGAGACATAGGTATTAATATTCACTTTTAAATGTAACACTTCATGTAATGCCCAACCGGAATCCCATTCGGAAAACTCTTCTAATTTTTTTGCAGTTGATAATAAACATTTTTATTATGCCACTCTCGTGAATTGGTCGCAATATCGATGACGTAATTTTGTATGGCAAAAGTCTTCAACTCGATAACTTCATTTTGAGGGTGCATAAAATTGTAGGGCTAAAAGGACATTCACCTTTAGCATCGATTGCCTTAGCATTAATTTAACCTTTCATGCAAAACAAAAAATAAGAGGGTTCTTGATGTTTGCCATATTGACTATAATTCCCTTAAGTGATCTACCTTTAAGGCATGAACCTAGAGAACCAACATAATTTGCGTGTAAGTTTTTTAGTGACAATTCCACTGCATGTGTTCTCCAAAGCCTTCTTTTACCGTTTAAGTCTCACAAGATAACACTTTAACAATGATAAATAACTTTCAAGATTAACAGGTTGACTGCCACGTAAAAATCACAAAAGGACTTGGTGCCAAGTAGAAAAAAATTTATCTAACAATCAATTATTTACTTATTTGCTAGATTTGCATTTTAGCTCAAATTTTTTCAAAAGAACCTCAGCGGTCGTACACGCCCGACCGGGCATGGATGGCACAGTCATGTCGATATTGCCAAGCGGTCGTGCCGGCGATTATTTTTTCGTGTTATAACTTATCGCGATAATGCAAATAAAAATTTCCGACAAATTCAGTGTATGTCTAATTGTCATAGTGTACGTTACTGTTTTGTAAAATTGTAAATAAGTAAATAGAATGTCACATTTTTTTCGTTACGAAATAATAAGTGTTTTTCGGTCTAATAAAATTAGCGCCTGGAATAAATGCGTTTACTTCTGGTATTATTTTATTATCGGCGATTGTTTTTTCGTGTTATAACTTGTAATGCAAATAATAATTTCCCACAAGTTCAGTGTATGTCTAATCGTCATAGCGTTCGTTACTGCTTTGTAAAATTGTAAATAAGTGAATAAAATGTCTAGTCTTAGTAAACGAATGGTTTCCATGGCTCTGAAATGCAATAACATTCATGCACATTTTTCTTGTTACAAAATAATAAGTGTTTCGGTCTGAGAAGGTTAGTGCCTTGAATAAATGCATTTACTTCTGGTATTATTTTATGGAAAAAACATAATCTCTATTTGTCCTTTTTTTGCTAGCTTACAATAGGTGTTTTTTGTTTCGCAGATAGTGAGTCTGAGGATCCGTTCAGTTCCTTCGATTCGGACCTTGATCCTATGGTTTTGCCATCTAGTGATAATGAGGTATTGTATAGTTCAGATATTTCAGAACCAGATGAAATACTGGATAATTCGAAACAAAACAATTCAAAAACGAAACGTGACCAACAAAACACCGGTGACGTTAACAAACTAAAAGTAAAACGCCCAAAATCGACGAAAGCGTTCCAAATCAATCATGTTGTTCTAAGTCCCTTACAAGATTTGATGTTACTGAAGAAGGAAATTCTGTGGACAATTTAATCTCTAGTCCACCGCCAAAGCCTTCGGAACCAAACGGAGATGTATTCCCAGAGCTAGATAATTTCTTACAAGTTGAAATACCTGTGCAAAATGAACAACCCTGAGATGAGGAGGAACCTGTTGATATGGATCAAGAAAATACTCGGGAAAAACCTATTGGGAAATATACAGTTTTTGATTACTCTGCTGAAGCTGGGTTTTCTCCAACTAACGCTGCGGTTCTTATAAATTGTTTATCCCCTTACAGCTGTTTTCGAACTTTGTTGGATGACAAAATAATTGATGAAGTTGTAGATCAAACTAATTTTTATACTACCCAACTACTGTGGAACACAGATGACATCAGCAAAGAATCAAGGCTACACTGTTGGGTTCCAACCAACAGGAAAGAAATACTGAGGTTTATTGGTCTTTTGGGGTATGTGGGTGTCGTAAGGTTACCTTAAATTGATAAATACTGGAGCACAGATAATTTTTACAAAAACTCGACTGTGCCCAAAATAATGGCGCGGAACAAGTTCCGTTGCTTCTCAGATAATTCGAAGTGTTCAGAAGGTGACCGTTTACACAAAATAAAACCATTGTTAGACAAACTTGTCGCCAACTATCAAGCAGTTTATACTCCAGGCCGTACATTTTGCACAGATGAGTCTGTTATTCCTTTTCAAGGCCGTCTAATTATGAAGCAATATATTCCCCAAAAAACCCACAAATATGGAGTGAAACCCTTTTAAGCTATGTAGTCACAATGGATATACCTGGAATATAAGGATTTACGCCGGCAATGAGAGAAACGAAGGTACTGGATTTGTCCCCACAAATATTGTAATCAAAATATCAGAAAACCTGCTAAATTCAGGAAGAACTATAGTAGCTGATAACTACTATACAAGCCTTGAGTTGACCAATATTTTGCTTGACAAACAAACTCATTACATTGGAATTCTAAGACCAAATCGTCGTGGAAACCCCAAAGAAGTAATTGATAAAAAATTGAGAAAAGGAGAAATCTTTGGGCTAGAATATGAAAGACGTATTTGCATAATGAAGTGGGACGTGCTTTTTCTATCTATCAGAGATACAACTGAAACGGTTGAAGTTCAACGGCGTAGTGGTGTGGTACAAAAACCTCGAGCCATCATTGAGTATAATAAAGCTAAATCGTCAGTTGACCAATCGAACTAGATATCAACCATTGAGAAAATCCATAAAATGGCATCGAAAGCTTCCCATTGAGTTTCCCTTGGGCACTACACTTGTGAATTCTCACATAATACTCAAAAAGTTGGCCGATAAAAATATAAAAATAACGAATTTTCGAGAGCAAGTAATAAAATCGCTTCTAAATTATGAAGGGCACGAACCCGAGCAACAAAAGATGCGGACACTCAGAAGATCGTTGCAAGTTCACACTTTGCTCAAAAAGGAAGACCATTATGATAAAGTAAGGACATACTCCAAAGGTTGTTATTAAAAAAAAATTAAAGGAGAAATCACAAAAAATCGGGTAAGAAAAGTTGTTACCTACTGTGGCTCTTGTGAAGACCAACCCCATTTTTGTTTAGAGTGTTTTAGTTTACATTCAAAATGACTTTGAAACATTTTAGATGTTTAAGTACCAGTTTTAGCTGTTATTTATGCGAAATAGTTACCTATTTAGTATTGCAAATAATAAAAAAATAAAAATGTAAGTTATATGTTGTTTTGAGCCACCCATACCCACCCAATCTTGTGCAAGAGAAAATTGGCAGTGATATGCTAAGCCTATATGCTACAGCGGTCGTTTGCTGTTGTGTGAGGATCCTCTCAACGACCGCTGACAAAATAGAACAATGGGATTTTGAATTGGCGGTCGTATACGACCGACATAGCAGTCAACCTCTTAAGCAAATTTTCAGTTGCCTCTAAATAAATTTTATTTTGAATTATATCTTGCAATAGCTCAATATTAGTCAAGTTGCTTTGGTATGTGTGAATCCTTGCGATATTGCAGGCTCACATTCCATTAACATAAGTAATTTGTTTCTGATCTTATTATATTTAAAATTTACATCAGTTCTACATATATAGAGACAAAATTTATATCGATTGGGGCTTGAATCTCCATGGCGCAGTTGGTTGGCGCGGGACTCTAACAAAGTACGGGTCGAAGGTTCGAATCCTACTCGAGGTAGACTTTTTATTTATGTATTTAATAAAATTAATAATAATTTTTAATTACAATATTAGTGCTAATTATACGGGTGTGCTTTACAAATTCATTTTTTGTTTTCAACAATGGAATAATACGCCTTCTTAAATTCACACGGTATAACTCCACTCACAGTTACCTTCAAAACTGTATCCAACAATGTGAAAATATGGAGCGCATATACACTGTCGATTATGCAGTAATGGACTTGTAGCAAATATTTATTATAACTATAGAAGTACTTTAGGTTTACAATTAAAGTTGTTGTTATGAGTGCAATATACTAAGTGGTATAAAACTGCTCTTCATCTGCTTATATAGTCATATAAACTCGCATTCAAGGTCAAGCGGGTTATAACTTGTTGAAATAGCCTCAGACATATGCATACATTGCAGTTTCTTTACTGAGAATATCTATTGCTGATATTAAGCCTGCTACGCATTAAATGTGAAATATCTTTCACACTCTTTAGATTACGATGCAAGAGCCTCAGACAGACGTATACATTGCACTTTCGCTACTCATAATATCTATTGTCGATATCACGTCTGCTACTTATGATTTTAGAACACTTTTTGCACGATTTAGATAACGCTTCAATAGCTCCAGACAGATGCATAATTTGAATTTTGTAGCGTTTACCGTCATCAATACTTTTCTCATGTCTTATACTGCGTCACCCTTGCCTACAGAGGTCAGTTTCGCCTACAGTAACCACTTCCACTGTTGTCCAATTCAGTTAACGTTAGCAGATTTACGTGTATATAGGGGTTAAAGTTTTAGGCGAATACTCATTCATTATCTAGTAGTACTCAAGATGATTCCTCCGTCTACTAAGAAATCTAAATTATCTCTGATGAAGCAGAAGGAAGTTAGTATCGTGCAGAATGTCTTGTTGCAACCCTCAACAGCCTTGATACCTCCACTCATTACTACACATCCCTCTACACCTCCTATCTCCATCAGAGGTTGTGATCTAGAGGATAATGTATTGATTAACACATTATTAATGTAATTTGTTATTATTTCTCTAGTATTACACCAGTTGTTGTTGCTACCGCATCCTAGACGCTACCACCAACACTTCGACTCATTCAATATGGTGGGAAAAGCCTTGCATTAATACAGAATGATAATCATCAGGGGGAGAGCCTTGCAGTAGAACCACCCACATAGCTTACGCAAGCTCCTACAACATTAGCCGACTTTAAGACTAAGAGTGTGAGGTGGTTAAGCAATATTCTGCGGAATGTACTAGCAGTGAGGTGTCGGGGTTGGCCCATGTCGAGTTTTTAACTGTTGCTTTAGCTGAGGTTAAGCAATAGAAGAAATGAGACGCAATAAAATAAATAGTGAAAACCTGTTACGTAGTTTAGAAGACCTACCGATTTAAATTAGCGTGTATAGTTTTTTAGAACATTTTTGTTTTTAGATTAGTTATAAGTTACGAAAAAGGCTTAACTGTGAAATTTTTATTTAAAACATATAATCTTATATATCTTCAAGTTTCTGTAAAGCAGTGCGAACCTTTCAAAAACCTTTTAACATTTTTTTTAAGATAAATATATACATAATTTTTTGTTTTATATTGTAAACTATTGCAATAAATAGCTCATACTTTCATTATACCGCTTCATTTATTCATCGCTTTATTTAAAAGTGAAATATCTTTCCTCGTAAAACATTTCCATTATCCTAAGAATGTTTTGCAAATGTGTATCCTTGCGTTATTATTATTATTGGAAATATACATACATATGTCTAGTTTTAGCGAAAACTATTCATATACATTGAAACTATTTAACAGTTTTTAAGTGCAGTTGTTTAATTAATAATAGACTACCTGTACTTTTACATTAATACAAACTAAATTGTAAATTTTAAGACGGAGAAAGCAAAACATAGTTTTGTTTTATATACAGACATACCAAATATATTGTAATAAATCATATTTTCATTGCAACGCTTTACGATAACAATATTTTGTTCAATCTATCTCATGTGATGTGAAAAGGGAGAAAATATAACTGAGTCAAGTGCATTCGTGGTGAGATAGACAGATAGTCAGTGTGCGAGCTAGATAGATATTCGCTGTGTGAGAGAGCAAGTATTCGAGGGTTTGAACTCGCGCCGCCTCTAAAGAAATATACATGAGTTATGAAATTGTAATCATAGAAAAAAAATGAAACGTTTCAATTTATTCATTAGTAATAGAATTTTTTTTACATTCAGTATGAAATAAACTAAAATTTGGAAACTTTCTTTTCCATTACATAAAACTATGTGACTCATTGTACTACAAATATACGCTATCATCTTGCAAAAATGCTGAATTATCTTGCCTGAAACCTGCATAAAAGAAAAAAATTACTGCTCATTGTGCTTCAAATTGTGCAGTTTAACTAAAGTACTCGTACTCTTGTGCATTTAAATTTGGAAATTTCCAATCAATCTTTTCAAAACATGTAGTAGTAATTTATTAGTGCTATGTATACAATTAGTATTTACACACGTCCAATATTAATTAAGTATAATTTACATAAATTAACATAAATATGGTGTAAAAGGCCATTATTAAGAAGACATACATTGAGTTAACAAAATATAACAATATTTATTACTATAAAGTTGCAAAATTTGTCGATAAAAATCTTCAACGTTGTAAAACGCATTTGCTAGTAAAAAATGTTTTAATCGTTTTTATAAATCGCAAGCTGGAGAGTTTTAAAGTCGGTCGGTAGCACATTATAAAATTTAATTGCATAGTAGTTGGGCCCATCTCTGGATTTCGATAAACATTTGTTTCGTTTGAATTTTTCTTTGTGTCTAGTTAAGTGTTCATGAGTAAGTGTACGGTAATCTTTTCGTGATTCTTAATATGTAATAAGCAACATAAAATGTAAACAGAAGGTACAGTTAGAATATTCAATTTAATAAAAGCATCTTTACAATCTTCTCTATATTTTAGATTAGCAATTATTCTTACTATTTTTCGTTGTATGGCAAATACTGATTCACTACCTTTGCATGACCCCATACTAAAATACCGTAGAAAGAACTGAATGGACTAAACCGTGATACGCTGTTAATAGTGTACCTTGAGATGTCATATTAGAAGTTTCGCAGTAAGTATGCAATTCTGGACAATTTTTATTAATAGCATTTATTTGATGCATCCACGTTAACTTAGGATCTAAATGTAAACCTAGAAATTTTACGGCATTAGAATTTGTTTTGTTGTTTTCTTTCAAAGTAAACAGTACGTTTTCAGTTTTTTGCTTATTAAGGCATAATTTATTAGCTAGAAACCAATCATTTGCTTTTTTTTGCGATTTCTGAACGTCCACAAATAAATCTTTTAAGTCCTTGTTTGTATTACATAATGTTGTGTCGTCAGCAAATAGAATAAATTTTGTGTTCAGATCACAGAGCGATAGGTCGTTAATAAATATAAGAAATAAAATTGGGTCTAAGACCGACCCTTGAGGCACCAATATTAACCTTTGCATTTTTGATCTAGATTCTTGAGTGACAACAAACTGGAAACGATTCTGAAGGTAGGATGAAATTAAACTTATACTATTATCATTAAAAGCATAATATTTTAATTTTTTTATTAGAATATTATGCGAAACAATCAAAAGCTTTCGTAAGATCTACAAATTGAGAATGAACATAGTTACCTTTTTCAAAGTTGTTATGTATGAAAGATGTTAAATTATTAACAGCTAATGTAGTCGAGTGGTGTTTTCTAAATCCAAATTGTGCATGATTAATATAATTATTTCTTTCTAGATAATTTACTAGTTGTTCTTTCATTAATGTTTCAAAAATTTTGGCAAAGATAGGAATTCTGGATATGGGTCTCTAATTAACAACGTCTTTGTTCGAGCCTTTTTGTAAATGGGTACAACTTGCGATACTTTCAAAACATCAGGAAACGTGTTGCTAAGAATGCATTGATTCATTAATTTGGTTAATGGATATACAATTTCATAACGAATAGTAAATAGTATTTTTGAATTAATATTGTACGCATCTTTACTAGAGGTTTTATTAAGAGTATTTATTATATCATTGATTTCTACAAAAGAAGCTGTTTGAAACTTAAAACTTTTTATCGAGCCATTGTTAGTGATCTGTGATAAGTAATACGTAAAGTGATGTTTACTTGAAGGTATATTTTGGGCAATATTTAGTGGAGATTGTACAAAATATTCGTTGAATTTATCCGCCGAAATAGCATTTGATGGGAATGCTTTATCTTTTTTCCTGTTAATTAGATTCCACATGGCTCTCTGTGGGTTAGATGCCTTTGTAATATAGCTGTCATGGGCTGATTTTTTGCATCAGCTATAGCGATCCGATATTCAAACTTTTTTTGTTTTATTTTATTATGTAAGTTTACAGATGGTTGTAGTTTATAAACATCTTGCAATTTATTTAGAATTTCTCTTTTTTTTTTCAAATCATTATTGAACCAATGTACTTGCAGCTTTTTATTAGTTTTTTCATTAATGAGTTCAACTAAATAACAAGTGTTGAAATAGGCCTATACATAACTTTCTGTGAAACATGCTTATTGTGAGCATTAAATCCTACAGTTATTCCAAAATGATCGGAGATTTGTATCCAGTATACCGGTATGATAATTAAGTGACTTGCTATTAATAAATATATTGTCCAGACAATTATCTTTCCTGGTATTTGATGTATTTATGGGACTAAAGCCATAACTAAGAAAAGTATTTAGTAAACGAAGTGTTTGTTTGTTGTTTGTGTTAAACAAAACATTAAAATCGCCAGTTACTATAACAGTTTTGTTGCTTTTGGTAAGAAGTTTTAAACATTTTGAAATGTTTTCTAAAACATATCATAATTGCCTTTGGGAGATCTACAGGCAGTCATAAGATTAATATTTTCAAATTTTATTGCTGCAAACTCACAGTGTAATTCAGCAGATAAATTTTAATTTTTTCTATTGCTTTACCTGATTTCTGTTTCTAGCGAGGATTGCCACTCCACCATGAATGTGTGTACTTCTAGAAAAGTAAGAGATAACGTTATAATCGCTTAAGAATAATGCCTCAATTTCATTATGCATTAACCAGTGTTCATTAATACATATGAAATCAAATTTTTGTTGTTACTACAAAGAAAACTTTCAAATTCATGTATCTTATTTCTCAAACATTGGATATTTATATGTAATAAATTTAAACTACTGATGCTATTAGCTTTACTTTGGGATACATCGACCGCTTTTTGAATTTGCTTTAGGTTTGAGCTGTTTTGAAGAGTATTGTCGGAAAAAACGCATAATATCAGTATTTTACTATAAGTTAGGTTTGTTTCCGGCTGTCTATTTAAACTATGACTACCTTTGGTTTTGTGAACAGAGCTTGTCTCAACTACTTTTAAACAATTAACATGTCTAGTACTAAACAATTTTATAAAATGCACAACTGTTTTGCACAACTTTCGTTTACCACCTCCATTTAGATGTAAACCATACCTATTATAATCCAAGTTTGTAATGTTTTATTAATGTCCACAATATCAATGTTGTTTGTTACGCGACGCACATTTCGTATAAGTTCGAATAACTTTTCATTCATTTTAAATATCCGATCGTATTATTTAAACCAAAGTTATCGTATCTGTACGGAATGATACATAATATTAGATTTGTGTTAAAGCAATTGTTAATTACGAATTGTACAGATTTGAAATAGTGAGTGCTAGGTTCGCTATCATTCGTACCGCCTAGGATAATAACGCAATCCTTTTGATTAAAATGTTTAATAAGATTCTTAATATCCGACGTTATTTGAAAGAAGTTTGCATTCGGTTTAAACACAACACATTGAAATATTGTTGAAATTCGTCTTGCATTAAAGTAGATAAACCGCGCCATAACTATCACATAGAAACAGCATTGACGGCTTTTCCTAGAGAAAGATACTCTTGATGACAATTGACTAGGTATTTCATGTGTGCTAACGTTAATCCGATTCGAATCCGTATTGTCTTGTTTCAAGTAAGAGTACACTTCCTGAATTTTAGTTATTGATTGCTCTTACAAAATTGTGCATACTACTAGTTTTTAAAATTTGAAAGTCAACGGTTTTTTTTTGTAAAATGGATAGTGTCAGTGGAATAGGGGTAAATTTTAACAATTTCCGAATGACAAACGTCTCTTCTTCATTTCTCAAACTTATACAAGTATTTTTAGCTTTATCAGATTAACAGTCTTGCATTTGCGCAATTCATGCTGCGTTTCATTCATTCCAAACCATACACATATAAAACTCTTGGGAATATAAAGATTTCTATATTTTTTTAAATATTACATAACATTATTGTTAAACATAACTATTTATTAAACATTATTATCGCATATTACCTACATATCACTGTTTATTAAGTATTACTATTATTACATACCATACCACCATAAAACAATGGTTTATTTCCCTTCTTTGCTGTGCCAATATTTTTCAATCCACACCAATTACTTAAATTAGCGGATGACTGTCACTATAAAATAAAACTGCTTAAAATCGACAAAATAAATGGGTCCGCAGCCGCATTTAAAATTTACTTGCTTAGCAGAAGCCCAATCATTTTTCTTCCCTAAGGAATATAATGCTTTCTAGATTTTTTAATATTACAAACATTATTATTACATATCACTGTAAAATATTATTATTACATATCATTATAAAACAATGGTTTATTTAGCTTCCTTGCTGCGCTAATATTTTTCCATTAACACTCATTACTTAAATTAGCGGATGATCGCCACTATAAAATAAAACTGCTTAAAAACGGCAAAATAAATGAGTCCGTGGCCGCATTTAAAATTCTTGTAGCCGCTTCTTTGTCTCATCTTCACCTACTAATACTTTTCTTCTTCTCATCTCTCGTACTAGTTTCGTCATTTCCATTTACTGAATCGTACACACCTAAGAAAGCCTTTTATATTAAACCGGCATCCTTGAAAACATTAACCCTTAAGAGATTTTTAAGAATTGCAATATGATACAGACAAGCTTTAGATTTCGACCTTGACTCAACCACACTACTTATTAGGATAGAGCAGTGAGCATTCTCTTTCTCACTCACACTTTTCGCTGGGTTAGGAGCGGCCCTATATCTTCCTCGTGGGGATCAGGATCGCCCTATATGTTTAACGAGAGTCCGCACGTGCACGGCGGACCAACTGATTTAACCTTCAATGCAAAATTCGTATAATGTGGAACAGAACTGCCTCTATATCACTACTTACGATTACAATTACGACTACGATTACTATTACGACTACGACTATGATTTAGATTACGATTACGACTACGATTACGACTACGACTACGATTACGATTACGATTACGATTACGATTACGGTTACGATTACGATTACGATTACGATTACGATTACGATTACGATTACGATTACGATTACGATTACGATTACGATTACGATTACGATTACGATTACGATTACGATTACGATTACGATTACGATTACGATTACGATTACGATTACGATTACGATTACGATTACGATTACGATTACGATTACGATTACGATTACGATTACGATTACGATTACGATTACGATTAGGATTAAGATTACGATTGCGATTAGGATTAAGATTACGATTGCGATTACGATCACGATTACTTACGATTACGATTACGATTACGATTACGATAACGATTACGATTACGATTACGATTACGATTTCGATTACGATTACGATTACGATTACGATTACGATTACGATTACGATTACGATTACGATTACGATTACGATTACGATTACGATTACGATTACGATTACGATTACGATTACGATTACGATTACGATTACGATTACGATTATGATTACGATTACGATTACGATTACGATTACGATTACGATTACGATTACGATTACGATTACGATTACGATTACGATTACGATTACGATTACGATTACGACTACGATTACGATAACTGTTACGGTTACGGTTACGGTTACGATTACGATTACGATTACGATTACGATTACGATTACGATTACGATTACGATTACGATTACGATTACGATTACGATTGCGATTGCGATTACGATTACGATTACGATTTGATCTCCAGCATGATCACGATCACGTTTACGGTCACGCTCCCCTTTTTCCGGAAATGTTGATACTTTAAACCCTAATGAACTTAAAAATGGATTAATAACAAACAGAGTACACCCACGCACCACACAGAATTAAGAAACACCCAACGCGTTTCAATAGCTACGCTATGATCATCAGCAGTCGACTAGCATTAATGATTATTATTCGTATTGAACAGTCTAATAAATTTAAACAGGAAATTAAAAACTTAAAAAATAATGTGCCTATAACTTCTAATTTAAAGTATTTGCATCCGTTTTTATATAATAAAAATATCTTAAGAGTTACAGGCGGATTACAAAATGCTCAAAAAGTAAGTTCTTCCCAAAAGTTACCAATAATTTTACCAAAGAATAGTCACATTACAGATTTAACAATTAGACATAAACATATATGTTTATTGCATACTGGTCAAAAACACTTTCTTGCAAGTTTAAGTAGGTCTTACTGATTGATTAGTGGATTTAGACAGAGTAAGAAAATTATTCATAAAGCGTAACATGTTTTAAACTAAAAGCGAAATGTTCTGAGTGTCTCATGGGATTGTTGCCATATGATCGAGTTAATGCTTCAAAACCGCTTTTAAGGACAGGAATGAATTTGTTGGTCCATTCTCTATAAAACATTCACATTGAAGGAAAAGCGTGGAAACAAAAGCCTACGTTTGTCCTTTTATCTAAAGCAGTTTATTTAGAACTTTGTTCTGATTTAACAACTAATACACTTCTGGCGTATCTAAAAAGACTTATTTCTCGAAGAGGAAGACCGGCTGGTTCATACTGTGATAACATGTCAACTTTCAAGGGAGCACACTCAATTTTTTGAAATCTACTATAAAGAAAATCGCGATATACAGAGTGATCAATCTCAAGTGTATACCACGTGATCAAAATATTTAAGTTGGTACCACTGATAAGTTGGTAAGAAGCTGTATTGCTCTAGCTACTCCAGAGCATGGTTCGAGTAAAAACTACGATCAGTTTCAAATCTGTATGAAGGTCATTAACTTATACATATTATAAAATATTATCTTAATTTAAATAATGACTATTTTGTATTTGATTAGACTGCATCCCTATATAATACAACAAAATAAATAAAATATTATTTAATGATTGGATTAAATTATTACAAAATAATGAATCTTAAGTATTTAAATGTTATAATTTCATTATAATTAAATAAAATTTACAGTACATGTTTATGGAATGACAATGTCTTTTACAAATTTTTTTTAACTCCTTAGGTACACATTAGTTATCACACTTTGCTTTACAGCATATGTTCAAAATGACCGCCATTAAATTGTAAACATAAGTTCACCCTACGTTGCATATTCGCAAATACATTTTGTAACATTTCGGCACCAATATTATGAACTTCATGAGTTATAGCATCTCGCAATTCTTGAAGAGCATGCAATCTTCTGCTCAGCACTTTGTTTTTTTAAATAACCAAAAGAAAAAAGTCTAATCGATGTCAAGTCTGGTGAATTCGGTGGCCAACGATATACACTAATGATTCTATCTTCAAAGAAGTCTCGTAAATAATTAATTGTAGCCTGTGCAGTATGTGGGGTAGCGGAGTCATGCTGGAAATACCCGTTTCGTAATTCACGATCATCCAAATTATTAATAAATGGTTCTAAAAGTAGTTCCCTGTATCTTGTACCGAAATATTCGTTGTCGCGACATTGCTATCCAGACACCGACCTTGATAGGGTGTAAGGTAGTTTCTCGAAATACATGTGGATTTTCTGCAGACCACGTACGATAATTTTGGCTATTTATGTAACCGGTCTAGTAAATCATTGTTCATCGTATTGTTGAACCATTGACAGTAGTTTCTAAGCTGAAAATCTCTATCTCGCAACTGTTGTAATACCGACACCTTGTACGGGTACAAAAGCAAATTCTTCTTTACTGTAGTGTGGACAGTTTCATAGGATACATCTAAAATTATTTATGTAAAATTATGTTTGTATGGTAAAATTTTTTATACATGTTTGTGCAGATACTTTTCGCAAAGATTTATTGGGGCTTGCGTTCATCCTTGCTTGGATATCTGCTAAGGTGTCCTCTGTTAAGACAGTAGCCTAAGCTTCACGGTTACGTTTTAAAACACTACCAGTTTCCATGAATTGAGCTGTTAATTGATTACGATGTTGCCTAATGTTTCGTAACTAATATTTTCATTTGGGTACTCAACAGTAAATTGATCGATGCATGATTGCAATGAATAATGCCATTACCCATTACCATCTTGGAAGCCGCTACGAAAATGAGACACAACAATCGTGTTCGATTGAAAACGGCATCACGATTAAATTCGATATCACAATTTGAAATTCGGAATATATAATTTGTCTTGATATAGACAGTTTGTAAATAACTTAAAAAAATACAAAAGTGAAAAATGAAGGTATAATATGACATAAACTGACATAAACTAAAACGACTAAAACCACACTAAAAATCCAAAGCAGCCAACTGCAAAACACAACAATATTAACAACTAGGGATTTTTGTCATACCACTACAGTACACTTGAGATTGATCACGTTGTAATACAAGATACTCTTACTCCAGAAGGTATTAAGTTCAAGTTTATTCCAAGTTATTCTCCAGTATTTGAAATTTATAAATACCACCTAAAACGTGTCATTGAAGAAAACGGAGTAATATATTAATAATTTAATACAATAATTATTCGAGTAGAAGGTATTCTGAATGCCGGGCCAACTACTCCACTGTCACAAGATGTCAACGATGTTATTTAAATCCAGGTAATTTTTTAATGGGTGATAATATATATGCTATTCCTGAAAATAATTTAACCACGTTACCATTAAATAGATTAAAATTTTGGCGTATATGCACTCAAGTGCAACAAAATTTTCAGAATGCCTAGCGCAAAGCTTATTTAAATCAATTGCAAAACAGGTTTAAGTGGCACAAAAATCATTCTAATTTAAAAGAAGATATGTTTTTATTGCTTAAAAATGAAAATTTACCATCTCAAAAATGGCCATTAGCCAGAATTGTTAAGGTGTGCCCAAGAAAAGACTGCCTCTGGTAATTTTTTACGCTGTGTCACAAATATTGCAGTTTTGCCGTTTAATGACGAAAATACAGATTACGTTCGAAATTACAATTGTTTAATTATTTATGTTTTCAAATTTATTTTGTTAGATTAAAAAAGCCTTCCTTAGTAAGTAATTACTACCAACTGTAAAATTAGCTTAATTTGACAATATCATGTGATTTTAACACGCTTCTGAAATAAATGTTAAATTACTAATGATTTTCTTGTTTTGCGTTTCGGAGTTTGTTAAAAAACAGAATATGTTTGAAAAAATATAGAAGTAAAGCTGTGAAAAAAAAAACTAGGTTGTTGTTATTAATACAAAAAATACATAGAATAAAATAAAACGAAAAAGAGAGTAAATGAATATTTTTTTCTATAATAATTAGTAACATAGTATTTACAATTAATGAAACAAATATTAATGAAATACACATTTTAACTGGCAACCTATAAGTGAATCGAAGGAAAAGTTTGTCCTTAAATTAAAACCAACAAGTCTTCCTTAACACTGTACGCAGTTCAATACCACTGGTTGTGAAATAAATATCTATCAATAAAGTCTTTGAGATGTTCAGTTTTTCTATACAGTTTCCAAATTTCTTTCTTCATGTACACATTTGTTCTTAATAACCATTAGGAGTAAGAAGACACCCTTGCCTCCACTTTTTTGTGACGTTATAAGTCACGCTCATTTTCACTTTCCACCTTGACGTCCACGTGCAGAATTTGACCTTGAGGGTTGACCTCGGACCTGGCCTTGGAGTTGATCTTGGGGCTAACCTTGACGACCACGTGGTGGGAACGGTTTGACTTTGAGTTTGACCTTGGACTAGCCAAGGTCGGAACCAAAAGCTGTTCAGCGGCAAATTAGAAATTTTCTAATAAGGGAGCCCTAATGCTAACTTGTAAGACAGGTATAAGAACTTGTGTTAGAGTCTGAACCTTCTTGTCTCCTTGTCTGGAAATAGTATTTTTATGCTAATCTGTACATGTACAGGAACTTCTGTTAGGGTCTGCGTCCTCCTGTCGCTGCCCCCTTGTTGTGAAACTTGATTTTGTGGCGCCATCTAGTGGTGTATGGAGTAATTAATACTCTCTGTAACAAAAAGTGGTGCCACATAGCGGTATACTTCTAGGACTTATTAGGGTTTTTTGTGGAGCCATCTAGTTGTGTGTTTTTAAACTAGCGAATGTATTCTGTTATAGAAGCTGATAGTGCACGTCTCTCTCTTTCTCTTTCTCTCTCTCTATTTCTCTGTCGTTTCTCCCGTCTCTTTCTTAACAAACATATCAATTAAGCAGATTAATCTCCAACAAAATTACGCTCTATCAAATCAATCAGATCAATCTCAATCAATCAACCATATCAATCTCAATCAATCAAATAATAACTTAAGCTTGCGAAAACCACGCTCACGCTTATTGTAAATTGCCATCTAACAACCTTTAACTGTAGCATTGTTAGTGCGACCTTGCTTGCTTGCTTATATGCCTTTTTATTTATCGACACGTACTTTCAAAAATGATTCTCCTTAAGATTATGAAAGTCAACATTCATTCAACAGTATTTTTATATGTACACACACACACACACACAACACACACACACACACACACACACACACACACACACACACACACACACACACACACA
Organism: Vesta saturnalis; assembly: GCA_036346205.1. NCBI lineage: Eukaryota > Metazoa > Arthropoda > Insecta > Coleoptera > Lampyridae > Vesta > Vesta saturnalis. The sequence continues at coordinate 68,739 of JARFJB010000200.1, read as the reverse complement.
CACACAACAGGTTTGAGTCTCGTGGCAAATGTTTTCATCAATTCGAAAATTGTAGAATACAACCAAGCTTCCGCATTTGTTCAGTCTATCGTAAATCCTTTCAGATCTGTAAATAGAACTGAATAATTTTCCAAGTGGAGGATATAAAACATTCAACCACAGATTGTCAGCTTATAGAAAGGCGTAAACCACCATTATTCGTGAGTCATTGGGTCAGAGCAGGATTCAAGACGCTTTCAGACTTTATGGAAAACGACAAATGGTTAGAAAACGAGGCACTGATGGCAAAGATAGGCGAAAGTTATGCCCAACGGATGCACTTACTCGATCACTATAATCAAATTAAAGAGTTTATCAATTCCAATTATCAAGCTGCAATGACCGGCAGTAGTCCCCAAACCGAATTAGACTTACAATACTCAAGTTTGCATAATAAAAAGAAAAGTTGCAAAAATTCACAAAAGTTGCTCCAAAAACACTAACAACCAGTCTCCTTAACGTTCATCAAAAGTTAAAAGGAAAATGTACGGAAAAGGAAATTTATTAGTGTTCTATAATCGCTTAACGTTTGGAGCCGATAGTGACATCGCGTGGCGTCTCGCGAAGGACAGATTAGCAGATACAATTTTTTAAAAAGCGGGACTAAGAGAATCTAGCTATTGTCCTTTTGCCCTACGGAAATTGGAACTTCGTGGCATATAATTCTAACGTGTACAAAACAACTGAGTTATGGAATTACGTACAAATGATTGTGTTCAAACTAACCTTAAAAACAGTAACTCAAGTAGAAATGTATTGTGGCCTTCAAACAAAACGCCATCGTATAATCTATCAAATGCACTAATTACTATGGCTAAGTACTATCTACAAATGCATCACTGACACATTACGATCCAACAGGTATAGCGACTACAAAGAGTCATATAAAAAGTTGGTACTCAGAATAAACATGGATTACGCGTGGCATTTAGGAAGAAAATATGGACGGATTTAGGAAAAATGGTGTATTAACAATGTCTTGTAGTGTAACTGATGGAGATTTAACAATTAGTATAAGATAGTAGAATAGTTAAAAAAAAATGTACATATATGTATATAGATAAATGAAAATGTGCAATATGAACCGGTTCAAATAAATAATAATAATAATAATAATAATAATAATAACACACACACACACACACACACACACACACACACACACACACACACACACACACACACACACACACACACACACACACACACACACACACACAAACATACCAACCCAATACCACACCCACAAACATCTAGACATGATGGACGATCTTGGCGAACATTGGCCAAAAGTTGTAAAATTAGCTAATATGTCGATTTATAGATACTGAAAAAAAGTCGATTACTTAACCTTCTCTACCGACATATGTATATGTAGGTTGGAAGTTAAAAATTAATTTAAACAGGAATGAAAATGGTTAAAATTCATTATTGATATCTTATAGAAGCTGGCGGCTTTGGAATTTTTTTTAAGTTAGCGTGTATTGATTTCTATTAATCTCTATCTGGCATGAAGTTTTAAATGTCAATCTGACGTAGATAATATTTTTGTTTTTACAGTGTTGCCTGTTTTCGTTATGAACGTATAAAAATGGATATGAAAATGTAAACTTTCACCATTATTATATAATAAAATACTGATCCTTTTTTTGGATTTTTAATGGTGTATATTCTAATTATAGAATCTGAACGTTTCGATAACACTTACAGTTATCTTTGTTAGTAGTAATATGTATTAAAATTGTTAAATATGTTGAAACAATTTAGTAAAAGGTGAAAAATTAAAACATAAACATCAACCTGCTATTAATATAACAGTTTGAGGAAGGTATAAAGTCAACTATAGAATTAAATTGTAAAGAATAACTAAATCATTAAAAATTAAATATTGTTAAACTGTCTTGAAGATGACAAATCAGAACACCCTCTAACGGCCGAAAAATGTCAGCCAAAAAACACATTTAACAAACTTTAATCAAGTTATGATGTAAGTGTAAAGTTATGAAAAACTTCAATTTGAAGATGATAGAAGCATTCACAAATATAAACATGACATCAAATAAAATAGGTGTTATTAACAATGAAAAGCATAATGCAGAACATTTCATGTAAATTTTTAATTTGTTTTAATTTCAACTACTTATGTTAAATTATAATGCTGTGGTAATTTAACATATAATTGGTAAAGCATTTGCTTCAAGGTTTAGGAAAGCACAGCAAAAAACCTAGACACACCAAAAGTCAAGATTAAACTCAAAATAAAGACGTATCGTTATGCCTTTTTTTAATTATAAGACGTCAAAACCTATTTAAACGGAGATTTTCTTCTAGTCTATTAAAATTATTAGGGTGTTTATATATCTCAATAGCTTCACGTTGTAAACGAACATAATAATGAGTTTGTTAGATTTAATTGGACTATTTTATTTGATGTCATGTTTATATTTGTGAAAGTTTCTATCATCTTCAAATTGAAGTTTTTCATAAATTTACACTTACATCATAACTTAATTAAATTTTGTTAACACCTTCACTGTCGATTCGTATGATGTCTGTACCCCAGAACCCGACTCAGCATTTTTTGATATTACCAACTTATTTATATTTTTATTGTAATATTAACAATTTTGACGTTTTGAAAAACCAAAAGGCCTTTTGGCCGTATGACACAACATATGTGTCATCGTCACCTGACACAATATTTCCTCGGGAAGTGCCGTGTGACACGTACGTTGTGTCATGGTGGGATGTTATAATTCTCTACAGAAAAAATTAACAAACTTACGTGGAATTTAAACTTTATTTCACTAAAACACAAATATCAAATAAAGAAAATGCCCAGAAAGTACATAAAAATATAAAAAATTCAGGTTATTTACTTTTTGTGATATTCTTTGAAACAGTCGCCCAAACAAAGACCAGGGCAGTTTTCACATGCTGAGCAAATGTATGGTGTCGCCTTTCTTATATTATTCTGATAACATACCTACACCTTTTTCTTGGCTGCACACCCTCTTTCTTTTCTATGTTTACAGGGCCGTGGTCTAAAAGTGTTTTGGTTTTTGTAGGTGCTGTTTTTCCTTCCAACAACTTTTTGATTATGCGTATTCGATACTCATAATATTGCAGCTTATTGTTTGCGCTATATTTATTGAATAAAAAATAGCTGTTCAGGAACATAATAGAAATAAGGTGAATACTCAGATTTTTGCACCAGCGCAACGTTTTTCTTTCGCTGGGATAATACGCCAGCATCTGGTTTCGTCGATCAATATCTGACATTTTCATTATATCTCAAAACTGCTTTTGGTTTTAGAACATTTTTACCATGTTTCTTTTCAACTTCTACCATTTCCTCTTCATACTCTATTGACAAGAATAAAACCCCCTTTTTATCTCGCCACTTTCTAACTGCAACCCCACTGCAGTACATGGTTTTACTTTCACCCCTTTTCAACTTTGCCAATTCAATTTCTCTGGGATTATTTTTCCTGCGTTTTCTAAGAGTTCCCGTAAGGTGGATTTTCTTCTCAAGTAGCTCTTGACATAGTTCGAAACTATTATAAAAATTGTCATTATTTTCCAATCCTCTCATTAGAGACATGACTACCTTCCTGCATGTCCTTTCCCAACCAATTCATAACTTTCCCATTGTACGCGCTGCATTTTAAAACAAGGCTATTCGGTTCCGCTAAAATATATAATTTCATCCCGTATTTGTGGCGCTTTCCTTTCATAAACTGACGAAATACTAACCTCCCACGCCACGACACCATCGACTCGTCCAGTGAAAAATCTTTTTCAGGGTAGTATACTCCCTTCATTGTATTATTAATATATTCTTGCACATAACGAATCTTATGTGAATGATCATTGAAACCGTCATCCTCAGCAGTTTTTGGGTTCGTGGAAAAGTAATTTTGAAAAACAGGTACATTATACAACTCATCCGTTTTCTAATAATCTTGCAAACGATTAATTTGGATGTTACCCATGTGGAACCATAAAGCAAAGAAAATTTTTATCTCTGGTAGAGTGATAGGTTTCCATTCCGTTAATCGAGATTGGTATTTAGTTTTTGGGTCTAAAAAGACATCCACTGCATACAAATTACTTTGATCGACACTATGCATGGAAAAGTCATCAGTCAGCAGCATGGAGAAGAAATCATACGGTTCATTGTCTAGATGCGGCACAAGTAGACCGGGATTACCCATAAATGGAAAACATCTTAGGTCAGGTGTATTCGTCCAAACCAATAATTGGTAGCCAGAATTATCATCACTAGACTCAGCGCCACTTGTATTTATATTACTTTGGTTAATTTCTACATCGGTAGGAACATTTACTTCATCTTCCTCAGAACCTTCAGAGTCTTCATCTTCTTCTGCTTACCACGAATCTTCCGATTCCGCATAACTATTTTTATCGGAAATGTTTCCTATATTTTCAGCAATAGCCTGCACCACTGTTTGCGGTAATTTCGTCCGGAAAGCACGTTTGTCCTCAGAACAAATTATTTTGGGCTTAGAAGGCCACGGAATTGATGGATCCATAACAAAACCGCAAATTCACAGAACTGAAAACCGCAACGGTAAACCTACATGCTATAACGTTCTTAACAGGCGGGTTAACATACTGCAACATCGGATGAACGCCGACGACGTATTAATGCTAGCTATTGAATCATGTCCGTGACACAGCAGATGTGTCATCGGCTCAAACTCCGATGACACACAAGCTGTGTCATTGATACTGAACGTGTTAAATGTGTTTTTTGACTGACATTTTTCATTGTTAGCCTTCGACCACTAGAGGGTGTTCTGACAGTTTAACAACATTAGTTTTTAATGAATTAGTTATACTTTAAATTTAATTCTATAGTTGGTTTATACGTTTCCCAAAATGTTATATTAACAGTACGCTGATGTTTATGTTTTAATTTTTCAACTTTCACAAAATTGTTTCAATATTAGTGGAGTTGATCGGCCTAATTCCACCGTTTCTACTTTTTGAGCGCGACGTTTGGGAAGCGGACTGTTTCCGTCATCAGGCTTAGCCCTGAGAAGGACTATTTTCTCGCTTGAGTCGAATTCATATGTTATAAATATACATTTTTCCCAAAGCCTTGCTACCCTCGATTCGAACTTGGTACCTTTAACTTACTAGTCTGACACCTTTACCGCTGAGCCACTGAGTAATCAATATATATTTTTAGAACCTGTATATATATATATATATATATATATATATATATATATATACATATAAGTAAACTATGCTGTAAATAATGTGAGTTTTGATTACTCACAGTTGTCAAAATATACTCTTTATGTATCAAAATTAGGAGGATGCTATATTAAGTTCCGCGATGCGCTTGTACGTCACTGGTTAGTTATACTTTTCAGAACATACATGTGTGTGTGTGTGTGCGTGTGCGTGCGTGCGCGCGTGCGCGTGCGTTGCGCGTGTGCGTGTGTGCGTGTTGTGCGTTGTGTGCGTGTGCGTGTGTGTGCGTGTGTGTGTGTGCGTGTGTGCGTGTGCGTGTGCGTGTGTGCGTGTGTGCGTGTGTGCGTGTGTGCGTGGTGTGTGCGTGTGTGTGTGCGTGTGCTGTGTGTGCGTGTGTGTGCGTGTGTGCGTGTGGTGTGTGCGTGTGTGTGCGTGTGTGCGTGTGTGTGTGCGTGTGGTGCGTATGCTGTGTGCGTGTGCGTGTGCGTGTGTGCGTGTGTGCGTGGTGCGTGTGTGTGCGTGTGCTGTGTGCGTGTGTGCGTGTGTACGTGTGTGTGCTGTGTGTGCGTGTGTGCGTGTGCGTGTGGTGTGTGTGCGTGTGCGTGTAGTGCTTGCGTGTGCGTGTGTGCGGTGTGTGTGGTGTGCGCGTGTGTGCGTGTGCGTGTGTGTGTGCGTGTGTGCGTGTGTGTCGTGCGTGTGTGGCGTGTGTGCGTGTGTGTCGTATGTGTGTGCGTGTGTGCGTGTGTGGCGTGTGTGTGCGTGTGTGCGTCGTGTGTGCGTGTGTGTGCGCTGTGTGCGTGTGCGCTGTGTGCGTGTGTTTGCGTGTCTGTGCGTGTGTGCGTGTGCGTGTGTGCGTGTGTCGCGTGTGTGTGCGTGTGTGTGTGTGTGTGTGCGTGTACGTGTGTGCGTGTGTGCGTGTGTGTGTCGTGTGTGCGTGTGTGTCGTGTGCGTGTGTGCGTGTGTCGTATGTGGTGTGCTGTGTGTGTGCGTGTGTGTGCGTGTGTGCGTGTGTGCGTGTGTGCGTGTGTGTGTGTGTCGTGTGTGCGTGTGTGTGTGTGTGTGTGTGTGTGTGTGTGCTGTGTGTGTGTGCGTGTGTGCGTGTGTGTGTGCTGCGCGTGTGTGTGCGTGTTGTGCTGCGTTGTGTGCGTGTGTGTGTGCGTATGTGTGTATGTGTGTGTGTGTGTGTGTGTGTGTGTGTGTGTGTGCGGTGTGCGTGTGCGGTGTGTGCGCGTGTGTGCGCTGTGTGCGCGTGTGTGCGTGTGCGGTGTGCGTGTGTGCGCGTGTGTGCGTGTGTGCGCGTGTGCGGTGTGCGTGTGTGCGTGTGTGCGTGTGTTGTGTGTGTGTGCGTGTGTGTGTGTGTGTCGTGTGTGTGCTGTGCGTGTGTGTGTGTGCGTGTGTGTGTGTGTGCGTGTGTGCGTGTGCGCGTGTGTGCGCGTGTGTGCGTGTGTGCGCGTGTCGTGTGTGTGTGTGCGTGTGTGCGCGTGTGTGCGCGTGTGTGCGCGTCGTGTGCGCGTGCGTGCGCGCGTGCGTGCGTGCTGCGTGTTTGCGTGCGTGCGTGCGTGCGTGTGTGTACAAAATGTATAAGTAACCAGTGGCGTACCAACAAGCTGCATGCCCGGAGCGGAACTTAATATGCTATCCTCCCAAATTTTGATACATAAATAGTAATCTATTTTTACAACAGTGAGTAATCAAAACTCACATTATTTATAGCTTACAGTTTACTTTACATAACAGAAGACAAAGGTTTTAATCTATTTTGGGTACTTTCTTAGACGCTAATTCACTAAAAACTAACTAAAATAATTGACATTACCCATTTCATTCAAATTTGTCAATCTCGTGTTCATGAGCTTCAGTTATGGAAAATTTCTCTTGCAAATACAAACATTTACTACAATAGTAAGGAAAAGTTGGTTTACTACAATTCCTGGACTGGCTTAAAAAAACTGTCGAAAACGCTTGAAAAAAAACCTGGAGTTGGTGATGCTTCAAAAATTTCGGAATCTCTTCCGTTCAAGGATCCTCTTTAAAGTCATCCGTGTTGCTGCCAAGGGGTTTGTATTCCAACAGGAAGGTTTTGGAAATTTTTTCAAAGGGGAAAGCAAGGTTGCTGATCTAAAGAACAGTACATGCCTCTCCAATCCTTCCATATGTATAATATCTGTTTCACCGATGATTCTTTTTCGGATTCGCCGTTTTATACAAAGCATGCACTGCTGTCGATGATTTTTCTCGATCTTCTAACAAGACTGACTTCAAAGCGTGTATTTAACCCATTCCTTTGAATTTATTAAATTCCACCAAACTGGTTTTCCAAAATCCGTGAAAGTAACCAAACGAAAATGATTGAATGGCAGCTAGTAAACTACCAGCGCCTTTTGTCGGACAGAAGCCATTTCTGCCGTCCAAAGTTTTAATATTTTTCAGCGTGGCCAGATCCTTTCAAATTATGTGGTGTACATTGTAATAACAAGTTTTGCTAAGTGAATTAAGTCAGACCTTTGGGGAAAGGCTCCTTACATAAGCACTGGGGTCTTAAAGATGACTAATCTTACACAGTGTACTTTTCTGCAATCTAAGATTTAAATTTAATGCAAATACAATTACAATTAGAACACTGAAAATTGTGGCTTCTCAGAAGCGGCGCGCTGCCGTGATGCGAACATGTAATTGTTTATCTACAATTAAATTAACTAATTAATTTTTATGAAAAGTAAAAACTAACCATGACCTTAAATGTTAGTATAAATGGAATAGATACGTTCCCACACGTGTTATTTAAGTTAAAATTATGAAGGTTTATTAGTAGTTGCGTTTATATATTTTACTATCTCCCAAAAGCTGCGTACGATATTGAGTATGTTTTTTAAACATTTTTAATAGATTTCAATTTCAACAATTTTAAAACATGTGATGTTTTTGCTCCAAATGTAAACGTATGTTGAAGGAAGCTAACAAAGCGCTCAAAGTTGAAAGATGGTTGGTATGACTTTGCCTTTATTAATTTCATCACCGTGTTTTATAGGAATACCGGATATTAATGTACCTTCAATAGAACCATTAAGATTAGGTACACTAACAATTCACCAACAATTTGCCACTATTAATTTACCGATTTAAGATATAATTTATGTTGTAATCAAGAAGTCAAGTAAGAAAATCGTTATTTCGCTTGGTTTTAATCAAATATTGTTTTTAGTGCAAATTTTAATCACGAACGGTTCGAATTTTTGGGTGGCTTGTTGAGGAAATACTAATTATTCATTTAATATGAAAGGTTCAATATTGATATTCAATTTTGATGATGGAGGAAGCGGTGCCCTGACCTTAGTAGGATGCCAACTGTTAAGTAACATATTTGTGATAATAAACGTTGTTATAGAAAACTGCCTTGGGTTAAAGGAAAAAGATTGTAAAATGATGATGGTGAATACATGCAATTTACCAACTTTAATGTAAGTTTTAAAAATTAATGGTTATCAATATAGATAATATCATAAATGGACAGAAGTTAATAACTGATGAAATCAATAAGGTTTTTAATGAAAATTGGGATATTTTGTTAAGTGAAACTAAAACACAAATGAAGAATTCTTTAGCAAAGTATGCATAAATTACGGTAATTCTATTACAAAATACATTTCATTGTAACATAAATAAATGAATAGAAATCATTAAATGAATAGTAACATGGTGTGATCTTGTTAATATGCCACCTACGAGAAACTAAATGACATCCATTAAATTTGAAATAATATAAATTTATAACAAATTGTCTTTTCTATACTTATAATAGATAAGTCTGTGCTAACAGCTCTTGGTTTTTATTGCCTTGTGTAGCCTAAAGTCACCATCCGTACTGATTTTATCAGGGTAGTTCTGATTTTCCGCATAGCTTTCTGATTTTTTCAAAAAATAAATCAGTACGCAAAATGTACTGAATTTCGGTTGTTTCGAACCATGACTAATTTTCGTAATTATTACTTAACCTTACAATACAGTTGATATTCCGTGAAATACCCAAATGTTAAACTTACATATGCTAAAATCAAATTTACCGCTAATTGTGTTCACGAGCAGTGACGAATTCACCGATAATTACCGTTTCTACTACGTTTTATAAAAGAGAATAATCAGAAGTGTCAGTCTAGGATATTTATGGTCTCGGTTAATATTCGCGCCTTCGCGTAGAATACGTTGGTGCTAGAAATATCAGCAAAGTTTCATCACTAAAACTAAAAGTTGTTCGAACAACGAAAATGAAATGAAAAATTCCTTTACATTAAATTTTGGTCTTTGCTAAAGCCATTAGTAAAAACTTTAACATCTTCTTTTGACATCTATTCGGATCGGTAGTTTCTGATTCTGGACAAAGCCAATGTTTTTGTGGATTTGTTTGCATCAAACTCGTGTTCTCAATGATTCTGGAAAAGATTTTCAACTCTTCTTCATAGCTTTGAAACCAATTCATTTTCGGTACAAGTTTGGATTGATCATCAGTAGGCTTGATCTCAATAAGGCGACTGGCCGAGTATACTTTGTCTAAAAAAGTTGAACTAGTACCAGTCCTATCTAAGCTCTATACGATCTTTTCTTTGAAATTCCTTCATCATGGAAGTTAGCAAATGTTCAACCTATTCCCAAAAAGGCGATAAGACCGATCCTCAAACTACCGACAAACCACCCATTTGTAAAATCATGGAAAAACCATCAATCACAACTGCTCACGTTTCTTAAACTAACCTCCTTAGTGACCAAATATGGGTTTAGGCAAAGTCGTTCAACAGGTGATCTTCTTTCATATGTGACCCAAGTTTGGAACAATTAGAGCAGTCCAAGTTTGGCATAAGTGTTTTTGCCAAACTCACCTCGTTTTTAAATGATACGCTCACCAACTGGGTTTCTAGTTTTTGGTAAAGACGAATACGTGTCGTAGTTGACAAAGCACTCCATTAGTTCATCTCAGTCTACTGATAGTGATAATCCACCTTCTATGTCAAATCAAAAATTAAAGCTGAAATGGCAAATTCAATCAACAAGACATTCAACGTATTCTCGAATGGGGAAGCAATAATCTAAAAATTTTGCTAAAAAACTCAGTGTTGCCTTGTGTCCGCCAAAAAGATCGATCATTTCCGTTGTGTATGAATTAGTTCTTAAGTTTTCAGACTCTATTACTCTGTTGGGTATGGCTGTATCTTCAAATCTCTCATGGGTTGATTATCTTTTGTCAGCTACCAAAACAGCTGCTCGTAAAATAGACTTTTTACAGATCTAAAGTACTTTACAACTCCTGCCTATAAGGCCCAAATTCGGCCTCATCTGAATATAATTCTCACCTCTGTTAGTGCAATACGCTCTCGATATCGTTGATCGTATTCAAAGAGAGCGATTACTTGACCCATTTAACTTTTCACAGTCCCTTGAGCATAGAAGGATGGTTTCAGTTCTTTCTTTGTATTATCATTACAATGGCTTTTGTTAATTATATTCTTTGATACTATCTCGGGCTATCTTTGCGAGAAACACTCGGTTCCATTCACATCATCAGTATGCTGTACAAATCTCCACTTGTCATACCAAACGGGCAATACATTTTTCACGGCTTCTAAACTCTGGAATGATCTCCTAGTTATCCCATTTGACATGAGAAAATTTAAAGTAGCTGTTCATAAGCATCTATTGGCAACACTATCCCTCTATATCCACTTGAGTGCTTTAGCGCAATAGGCTAAATTTAGCCTGTTCAGGTATACAATCATCAATGTTGATAGTTTTGGCATTAATAAGGACTTTACCTTTGACTGTTGTAAAATGGCATTCGAATACTGTGCTGTCGTCGTGTTTAATACAATGCGCCCAGCAGTTGCGCGTTGGTCCAAATGACCAACCCATCAAAGGTCGTTGAGTGACACCTGATTATTCTCTTTTGGTATTAGCAAGCCCAACAAAACCAGTATTTTAGAATAACGTATCCGCTTAGATTTTCCTAATTTTTTTTTAATTTTAGCTGCAAAGGTAATCAAAGAAATATAATCATTTGAGAGCGTTAAAATTTGTATTTTTTCAATTATTTTTTTTTCCAAGGAAGGACCCCTTATTCACAATACCCAAATATCGTCCCGTTAAGAGTGTCCTGATTTAATCTAATAGATTATGGTCAACACCCCGTTTTGATAATTCATTAATGGTGCTGCTAAGGCAACTTTAGAAATAACAAGTTTTTTTGCAGCTGTTCAAGAGCTATCCGTTTTCTTCTTTGCATCGACGAAACGTTGGCAGGTATTAAAAGATGAAATCCCTACTTTTATTAAAATCCTTTTCGGATACTAGGTGGGAAAGCTGAATCGATGCATTAGAAGTTCTTAACACAATTTAGATAAAATACATGATTTTATATATGCTCTGTTCCATAATACAAAGATTATGATACAAGAAATGTGGCAAATTTTGTACTGTTAAAATTAAATCTTTTATATCTTAGTAATAAATCTTTAGTCAAATCAACGTAGTAAGCAAATCGATGCAATAAAAAGTACTGCTTTATCAAATATTTGTTATTAATAACAACCTAAGGCATACTTACCGATATTAGATCAGATAAAGGTTTATTAATATTTAAGAGAAAGAAAATATTGCCGAAATTACGATTTCCCCTTAATTTACCATTTAAATTGACCTCGAACGGAAAACTATCATTTTTGTTTAGGCGCCAGGATGAGATTAAAAGTCAACAGGTCAATTTTTTTTTGATATTGAACACTGCATTGAAAATAAAAATCATTCACACTTTTTGATTTTCTGAACGACTAATTTCCTTAAAATAGATACAGTAAATAGGTTTTAATATATGAATCTTCAGAAAATATTTGATACATCTAAATATGAATAAGATATTATTGCCCAAGATCGATAACATTGCATCCTATATTTCCCCTAAAAGCAATGCATTGAAATTTAATAAAGAAATTATTTGCGATAAACAATGAGTGAACCTGTCTATTATTGGTATAGAAAAGACAATTTGTTATAAATGCCTTCAACATTATTTCAGAATTTAATAGATGTCATTTAGTTATCTTGTAGGTGTCATATTAACAAAGCCACACCAACTTACGATTCATTTAATGATTTTGATTGATTTGCATTTATGTTACAATAGAACGTATTTTACAATAGCATTTCCGTAATTTTCGTATACTTTTCTAAAAAATTCTTCTATTTGTGTTTTAGCTTCACTTAACAAAATATCCCAATTTCATTTATTAATTTATTTCACAGTTATTAACTTCTGTCCGGTTATAATATTATCTATATTGATAACCATTAATTCTGGATAAAATTACATTAAAGTTGGGCATATTTTACCATCATTTTTTCCTGCCTTTCACATTTAACCATGTTGGCAGTTTTGAACAAACCTTTTTAGGACAAATGTATTACAAAGTTAGCATCCTACTAAAGGTCAGGGCACCGCCCTCCATCACAAATTGAATATCAATATTGAACCTTTCATACTGAAATGCAATTGCTAATATTTCCTTAATAGTAGCTATTAATATAATTCGAACAGGAGTAATTCTTTTTATCAAAGAATATAATTCAAGCACAATAGCCGTTGTAATAACGATAATACAAAGAAAACTGAAACCATTCTTCTATGCTCAAGGGACTGTATGTGAGAATTTAAGGACGGGTCATTTATAAGCCAATCGCTCTCTTTTGAATCGATCAACGATATCGAAACGTATTGAGGGCACTAACCCAGAGGTGAGAATTATATTCCAGATGAGGCCGAATTTGGGCCTTATAAGCAGGAGTTGTCGAGGTAAAGTACTGCTTAGATCTACAAAAGCTATTTTACGAGCACTGTTTTGGTTGACAAAGATTCAACCCATGAGAGATTTGAAGATACAGCATACCCAACAGAGTAATAGGTCTGAAAACTTAAGAACTGAGCCATTCATACTTACAACAGGAAATGATCGATCTTTTTGGCGGACACAAGGCAACACTGAGTTTTGTTAGCATTAAATTTAACTAGATTATTCTTCCCATTCGAGAATACTTGGTTTTGTTGATTGAATTTGCCATTTCAGCTTTAATTTCTTGATTTGACATAGAAGGTGGATTATCACTATGAGTAGACTGAGATGAACTACAGTATCGTCATTAAAGAATGGATGGGGTTAGTTGTTGAAGAAATAAGGTCATTTATGTACAGCAGAAAAGTGTAGGCGCTATAACGGATCCTGTGGTACGCCCGCGTTCTCTTTTGAAAAAGCCATCAACTACGACACGTTTCGTTTTTATCAAGGAAACTAGAAACCCAGTTGATGAGCGTATCATTTAACCCAAACGAGTGAGTTTGGCAAGTAAACACTTATGCCAAACTTGGTCAAATGCCTTTGAGATATCTAAAGCGATTACAACTGTTTCACCGGACTGCTCTACTGTATTGTTCCAAACTTGGGTCACATATGAAAGAAGATCCCTGTTGAACGACTTTTAAACCCATATTGGGGTCACTAAGGAGTTTGTTAGTTTCAAGGAACGTGAGCAGTTGCTGATTGATGCTTTTCCATGATTTTAGACAAAATGGAAGTGATGGCAATTGGTTAGGAGGATCGGTCTTATCGCCTTTTTGGGAATAGGTTGAACATTTGCTAACTTCCATAAAGGGAAATTCCCCAGAAGACATAGAGATCGTATAGAGCTTAGATAGGACTGGTACTAGTTCGGGGAACATTTCTTTAAGACAATAGCTGGGATACCGTCTCCAGTCGCCTTATTGAGATCAAGCCTACTGATGATCGATTCCAAGAGCTTGTACCGAAAATGAATTGGTTTCATAGCGTATGAAGAAAGGAAGGGCACATCTTTTCCAGAATCATTGGACACGAGTTTGATGCAAACAAATCCACAAAACGGCTTTGTCTACAGAATCAGCAACTACCGATCCGTCAATAGATGTGGGGAAATGAAGATGTTCAAAGTTTTTACTAATGGCTTTAGCTAAAGACCAAAATTTACGACTGCCTAAAGGAGATGTAGCTAGTTCATTGCATTTTCGTTGTTCGAACAACTTTTTAGTTTTAGTGATGACACTTTTGCAGATATTTCTAGCACCAACGTATTCTACATGACTGTCGACCGATTTATTAGATTTCCATTTAATGAATATTTATTTTTTAAAGATATTGCATCAGCACAACCATTGAACCAGGGTTGGGAACGTGAATGACCTATACGGTACTGTTTTTGGGAATGTATAACTCCATTCCCATGAGGATGACTTCAGATACTGAAGAGCGATGTCCGAAGAGGACGACTTAAACAATATTCACGCCATGGAAAGGTTGCAAAAAATCCTTTACTCCATCGAGCTGACTTAAAACACCACAAGGTTCTATCGGTTTTGCGAACAACAGTGGAATTAGGGGTGAAATGATTTTATTAGACAATGGTCGGAAAGACCTAAAGGCGAAAGAACGAAGTTTTATAAACAAGAGGGTTTGATGTAAGAAAGAGATTAGAAGATTGGAGTATGGTTAGGGTTATCAGGGATTCTTGTGGGTTCAGAAATCATTTGTGTGAGATACATGAAATAGCAAATGTTTTGCACTATGACCAGCAGGATTTGTAGTAGATGAAAACTGAAGCCAATTAGAGTTATGAACATTGAAATCGCCTACAATGAGATATCGCAAGATGGAAACTGAGACAGGAGATAGTCAACTTTCATAAAAATCTGCACTAAAAACAATTTTTTGTTAAAACCAGCTACAATAACATTTTCTTACTTGATTTCTGGATTACAGCTGTAAGGAGTAAATCAACATCGGTAAAATTAATAGTGGCAAATTGTTGGTGAATTGTTATTTTTAATATTAATCGTTCTATTGGGTACAAATATTGTATTATAACAACAAATATGAAATTAATAAAGGCAAAGTCATCAAACATCTTTAACGTAGGCACTTTGTAGCTTCCTTCAAACAAGTATATATTAGGAACAAAATGGTCACATATTTTAAAATTGTCGGTAAAATTCAAAATCTATTAAAGAGGTTTAATCCACTCAAAAAAGCTTTTGGAAAAAATAACATATACTAGACTCGAATGAACCTTCATAACTTTTAACAATAATGAGTGTCGGGCGCCTTTATACTACAATTTAATTAAGGTCCTGGTTTTTTTTAATTTACATCAAGAAACAAAATATGTATTACAGAAATTTTAAAGTCGGTATATAATTAATTAATTTTAGTAGATAAATACTTACTGTTATTGACATTGGTGTATCACCGTGGAAGCGTGGTCACACACTTCTGGGGCCACAATTTTCAGTGCTTTTTTTTTGAAGCACTTTTACCTCAAGTAATCATATTATAGAAAATAAACTGTCAATTTTTATAGAATAAAAAGCCCAATAACCAATTGTAATTATGATTGCATTAATTTAAATTTTATATTAGAAAAGTACGCTATTAAGATTAGTCATCTGTAAGAATCCAGTGTTAAAAGAGGACCTTTAAAGTTGACTCATAATCAGTTAGTAAAACTTGTTTTGAATGTAACCAACAATGTGAAGGGACGCTATGGCCACGCTAAAAAATATTTCAAAACTTTGGACGTGCAGGAAAAACTGCACGGAAAAAAAAAAATAAACGCCAATTTGGAAAATATCTTTAAAAGAATGAGTTAAAAAAGCTTTGAAATCAATCTTATCAGATGATAAAAAATCATTGACAGCATTCGCTTTGTAAAAATAAATCCGAAGAAAATTTGCCTGGCGAAACAGATATTCTACGAAACAATTGCAGAGACATGTACAGTTCTTTAGACCCGCAATCCTTAAAGGTTCGTTTTGAAAAAAAAGTTATCACAAGCTTTCCATTTTTACTTTTCCGTGTTGCTGAATACGACTCAACTTTCCCAACGTGCTCTGAATGACTTTGAGAAAGAGGATCCTTAAAAGAAACAAAGTTGTTGAAATCCCAACTCCAGTCGTTAAAACTATTCCGTTATTCAACAGTTTCACCTTTAAGTACGTTTAATTGTAGTAATACTACGAATCTTCCTACCTATTACATAAATGTTTGTATCTGCAAAAGAGTTTTAAAACTGAAGCTCATGAAAACTACAATGTCTCAATGAAACACACGATTGACAAATTTGACTATCCTTCAATCGAACAAAATGGGTTGTGATTTATTTTTTATGTTATAAGTAAATTAATTTGTAAAAAGCAAAATAGCTTAGATGAAAACCATCTTTTTGTAATGTAAAATAAACTGTAAGCTGTAAATAAATTTTTTTTTCACTGTTCTCAAAATAATTTACCTTTATATATCAAAATTAAGGATAGCATATTGGTCCCTAAAAATTGCTTGGTACGCCACTGGTTCTTACACCTTTTAAGTGTATATAAAAACTTTAATTGTTAGCGAAGTTTGTTAATTCCTAAGAACAATTATTGTTGAAAGGAAGAATTTAGGAAGACCATAAAACAAAAATGCATTTACTTTAATTGGATGCTATTGAAAATAAAATTACTAATGTGAAGTGTTTAACGTTTATTTTTGTCAAAAAAATTACGAAAGGTGATTAATTTATATACAGGGTGAATGTTGATACATACGTATGAATGATGCATGCGGTTTTTATATGCTTTTTTATAATTATATTAAATTTGGTATATCCAATTGTATCAAATGCAGGTAACAGGGTAAATATATATTTATTGAATTAAGACTCTGGTTGGGATTTGGTTTAGAAGTAATACCCTGTTCAAATTGCTAAAATATTATTAGTACTTTTTTTTTTTTGTATGCTCAGCCTTTAGTAATTTTATTATTTGTTTTATATATATATATATATATATATATATATATATATATATATATATATATATATATATATTTATTTATTTTCAGGAGTCCCTTCTTATGGTCATTCCTTGTTGTTGTGTTGCGTTGTTTGGTGTTATTGTATAGGTAAAATCATGAGGTGTGGTTATTTTTGGTTAAAAAAAAAAAAATTTGGTTTAATTGAGTAATGAGTGTTACTGGGTTAAGTGGTGTTATTGGTGTGGGTTTGGGTGTTTACTGCGTTGGCCGGTTCTTGCTTCGTCATCCAATAAACATGACATAAATTTTTCAAATTCTTCTATTCCTCAGGTCGTCGAGGAGTTGGAAATACAATGTTTAAATTTTTAATTTTTTTTTAAATTTAAATCTGGTTAAAGAGTGGTCAATCTCTTTTTACTGTCCCAAAATTCTTTTGTGGGTGAAATTTCTCTGAATTTGGATTCTATGGGTGATTTGGTATATTTGCTGGATGGTGAGGTCATTATTTAAATAATCTTTACGTCAAAATTCGGCGTTCACAAGAATCTAAAAAGGGTTTTGGGTTTGTTTTTATATAGCTAAATAAAATGTAGGTTTTTAATTCATGAGTGTTTTTTAACCTCTGATTCTACCCGGCACCCAGTAGGTTTGCTTCCTAATCTTATTGAGGGTTTTCGAACATCAGGAGCCAATTATTCTCGTAAAAGGATTCCAATAAGTGATTTGATCTTAAAGTCTTTTTGATTCAAAGTAACACATTTTAAAGCAATTTCTTTAATGAATTAATAATTGTTTCTTTTTAAGATCTTTAGCCCAAATAAAGATTTTGCTAGGAATAGGTTATAGGGGGGTAGGTTAATCATGGGGTTTGGAAAGGGTTTAGTCCGTCAAACAATTTCATTTGTTATAGATTTCTAAGTAAACGGAGGGTTGGGTTTTGAGGATCTTTCTATTTAGGTAATCACGACCCTAATTTTTCCCTTTTTGAAATATGTGGAGGTCGGGCTAATAAACTCTCGTTGTCGAGTTTTCAGGAAGGTTTTGCGGAATTCATCAAGGCGACCATCGAGTGCTTGACGTGGTTATCAAACTATCATCTGGGATTGGAAAATGGTTTGAATTGACCAAAGAAATCGGCATTTCGGTCGGAGGAAATTAGGTTGCCCAAAGGTCGGTTTTGTTTAGGTTAACTTTCCTTCTGGTCGTCTATCGAACTGTTGCCAGAAATTTGCCATTTCATAATCTAGCTAGACTTGGGACCATCTTAGTGTTTGTTGGTTTCCGATCGGCGTTTAATATATTCGGTATTGAGACCCAATCGAATTGACGATAAATTCGTCTTTTCTTTATCCAGTTCACAATGTGTTGTCGGTTTGTAAATGTCGATGTTTTTAGTAGCCAATATCGACCGCTTCCTTACAATTAGGTCTCAATTTTCTCGGATCTTGAATCGTTTAAAGATTTGTAATTTTGGAGGATCGGACAACACATTCCAGTCTGCTTTAAAAATCTTTGATAACTGTATATTGAGGAGGTGTACTGGACAAATAAAGTTTTGACCAGTATATGTGATCTGATGTGACCGTGGTGCCTAAAGCCTGATCAAGTAGTTGGGCTGGATACTATGATATGGTCTATGATTGGGACCTACATGGTCAAAGGATTTTGTTTGTTAGCGACTCGCAACAAGGCAACTCAAAAGCAGATGACAGCCTGTTGGTGTCACCAAATTGGGTATGGGGGCATTAAAATCCAGGATATCGGCATTGTTGAGGCTGGAGGCGTAAATTAATAGCTCAATGATATATTATGGCCGGGTTGGGTAATAGGATATAAAGGTTATTTAAGTGCACCGTTGCAGCAAATTCGGATGATGCCGGGAAGTTGAAAATGATCAATTTTTTAACTAACGGTTCCATGTTGGCTATTATTTAAAAGTCATTTAAAGTGAAATTGTGTAATGACTTGCAAAAGTCCTTGATGGATAAATTTGTGTCGGGGTTTAATGTTGTCTTGGTCGGACTCTTCAGACAGGATAATCGAAAGCCATCTTCGAAAAGGTTACGCTTTACTAAAAATCCAGTTGTTATACTTTTTCCCCAATTTACAAGGATCTTTCGGTTTAATCCACTCCTAGACCCATTTGGTAGGGACAATACTTCGGTTGAGGATTATTTCCAAAAGGTGGGACATGGCGGGAGGTACTAAATAATTTGGGTGGAACGGCCTTCTTCACGTGTGGAAGATCATCGCATCGAGGATCTCCTAGTATGTTTTTTTAAATCACGCAAAAGGAAACTCTATTGGTTTTTTATTGATAAAAAGGTAGGATCGCCGAAATGGTGTTAAAGCGGACCATAAAGAGGATGTTCTAAAGACATTGGTTGTGGTTGAACGACGTTCAACCACAAAGGGATTTAAAAGGAATAAGGTTTTTATGGCTTTTTATGCAATATCTCGGATATATAATTGAAATTTACTAAGGTGTATGGCTAATGTGGCTAAAATTAGCTGGTTCTAAAAGCATGTATGTGTGTGAGGTTTATAAAGAGCATTGGGGTTTTTAAATATCGTTGGAATGTAGAATGTTATGTGGTGGATATAAATGCGTTTGAATACTGTGCGTGAATTGGTGGTAGATTAGGATTTGTAAAAGTGGTTGGCGGTGTATGTATGTCAACTTAAAACCCGACAGTAGCTGGTGGCGACCTTGCCATCTGGTTTGTATTAGGTTTGTAAATTGAGGATAAAATTAAAAAAAATCTGTTTTATCGAAAGGGGGTTCTAGGTGCCTCAAAAAAAAAGGTTTAAATCAGAGACCCAATTAAACGGAGGAAATGCACAGTTAAATAAAAAAACAAACTTTAAATTAAAATTTTTATTAATGAACCTTTTATTAGCGTTATTTGACCCTGACGACTATTGCTGTTGGCGCTGTTAGATATTCCTAATTTTCCCTGCTGCTTATTCCGGCGGCTCCCTTGCGGCTAGGATGTTTCTGTGACCGCCTTTGTATTATCTGTTGCAAAGGACAGATCTACCTCCGAAGCGAAGATCACGATGCCGGAACGATGAGCGAAAACGCGAAAAATTTCTTTTTTTTAAGCGATTGTAATAAAATCACAAAGGTTAAGATGGTTTACGTTTGAAGGTTCAAACTGCCTAGAACCAAATATTTATATTGGGTAACCATCCAACCCTTTGGTACACCTGGGGTATCACCAAAAAGATTGTACTAATGATCCTTTTTACTTGATGGGTTCTTTAGCGATAAGGACTTTTTAATTGTTAAAATTTGTTAAGTCACTAATACACAAAATATTCTGAAATAGTCTCTAGAATTTTGCGCATCAGTTTTAAATGTCAAATTATAAATCCCTTCTACAAAATTTTATCCTACAAAAAATTCCTGTCAAACATTATTTACTAGTTATTTCCCTTTTATCATTTTTATAAATGTTTCAGTTGACATTCTTATTATATCTAGCTTTCCCTATAAATACCAGACCACCTAATATAAACTTCCCCTATTCTCGATTATTACTTATTTTATATTTTTACAAAGCATCCAATCCAGATTATCAGAACTCTAATCTATAAAGAACACACAGTGCACACAGCACGACACCACACCACACAGCACACACACACAACAAAAAAAAAACATTCCACTTTACCCCTCGACATTACTTTCATACCAGGCATACCCATCATTATTCATCATTTTACGTTCATGCTAGAACTACCTCCGTTTAATAAAAAATCTGTAAAGAACTTACCTTTTCATACCAAGCATCCAGCCTCTCATTTTAAACACCAATACCTATAACCTTTTCGTAGTTGTTTATATGAAACGCCTTGGCTGCTTTGCCCGAGTCCGGTATATAAACGTGCATTGTATCTAGGTTTATATTATTAAATTGCGAACTTGAAATCACATACAATTGAATATCACCACCCTCCACAAAAGACCGAATTATAATTCAGGATAATTCAGACCAACATTTTGGTGCAAAAAGAAGTGGGCTTTGAATTGTTACAAGATGTAGTTATTTCAACGGGAACGCTCCAAAAGATAGCTACTTATGCTAATAAACCCTTCTGATACCTAATCACCCTCCTGGACCTAGACAGCAGTTGAGGTTCAGAATTATTTTTTAATTTCGATACCATGTTTTGTCTCCACCTTAAATAATTTTTAAATCAGCACTAAATTATTCATAACACCATGATTACCCAGATTTATTGTCACTGTGTGCCTTCTGCTACTACTCCAGACCAGTTCTTAATCAAAAATTACATCCAATCGATCTTTTATTCAGGCACAAATTTAATTAACTGGTAAACGATACATGTTTAAAAGTCAAAATTTCAAAATCACATGGTTCATAGTAACCACATTTTATGTATAATTAGAGTAACACTGAAATTACCTGTTGTAAATTATATCCCCAATCACCGAAACATTGATACATCCCACCCCTACCGTTTAATTAACATTTTTTAAGATTTCATTAAAAAAAACCCACATGTTTTACATTTCACGCAGGCGAGGCCATCACCACAATGATTTTCACTAGCTTGATGCTATTTGTGTTTATCTGGAAATAAAAATTGGTGTATAAACCACATTTATTAGGTCACAAAAATAAACAAAAACGATGTTGAAAAGTAAAAATTGTTACACGTCCAAACCGCACTAGGCGTCGTGTATGCTTACTAATGTAAGCGGGTTGCCAAGCCAGCTAACAGGGAGATGGGCGTGGTCGAAATAATAAGTAAAATGAATGATTAATACGCTCAAACACCTTACACCGATATTCAAACAGCTCAGTCCGGGAAAATATGTCTCTAGGCGCCACCACAATCGAAACTTTGCTAAAATAATTGTCTTAAGCTGGGTGTTAATTAACCCTACTTGATTGTGGAAAGTAGGATTGTGCTTACTCAGTAAACTCTCACGAGGTTCTAAAACAAACACTCGTCCCAAACAATTCAACTCAAACTCAAATATATTTAGTACTACCCAGGTTATTAGAAACTTTTGAATACACCTCGTATACCAAAATTTCCACGACAAAATTTATCACTCAAATTCAACTGCATTCACTGCATTCAAAACTGAAATACACGGGTCGTCACAAACTTCCTGATTGTACCCTGTACATCCAGGATACCAAAGTTATAACACGTTAACTGAATATTTTCTACGTATCCCTCGTATACATATAAAGTTAAATTTCTACTTATTAATGAATAAATAGTTCTTCATTCAATGATCGATAATTAATTTTTAAAATTCTTAACCAAAAGAAAATCAATGTCATCGGCTTAATAATTGTTGCTTTATGATACCTCTGAATCGTATGTGACATTCGTAAATATGTAAGTTCTCAAAACTCCTCTCTCTAAGTTATACTTAATGAAATTTTTAAATCAACAGCTGATCCGTCATTAGTGTACTGCGTTAATGAAAGTAACATGAAAATTTTTGCAATCAACCTGGCAAATATAACCTTTCAGGTTGTTCATTAATCTTAAAATCCAAAATATGCAAAGTCTACATTTAACTTGTCAAAACTAGGTCACCAATTAAGTAAACGTCACAAATGTCTCATAACTGGCTAAATAAACAACAGAATAAAAGTTAACGATAAATATATATTGTCCTGCACAAAATAATAAACAAATGTTTACATACACTACACAGCGTGGTTGAAAAACCACTGTCAATACAAATTTGCGTTTCTGCAAAATTCTTACTACTAAAACAGCCAATACAACATAACTCGAGATCGATTACCTTTTTCCTTCAACACTAATTAATTAAATAACAATTTACACAACAATACGCAAATAAACTAACCAAAGATAATCGTTCTCAACTGAATTTTCAAGGTTCTTAAATCTAATTCTTACTTAAAATTGTCCATTAATCCTCCGCTTTTATCTTCTTCTCTTCCGTAAACCAATTATTTGTAGTCCATTTGTATTCCTTAGATTGCCTGAAGGCACATAACAAATACTTCACAATTCCACAAACACTTATTCCTTTCTGTAATCGCGATTAGTCCAACTATAAGTTATTGCTCAATAAACCGTAATAATCTGTACACGTTTGGTTGCCTCTTAAAGTTTCTCGCAACCTTTAGGACAATTAGCCCTTCCTTAACACAAATAAACTTTCAATGTCATAAAAAATTACTTTAACATTGGCTCAATTTACTACGAATATTTCGTTCACTTAAAGGTGGTCCCATAAATAATTTATACTAAAGGTCATTACAACACACGCGCGCACTCAACACTATAACGTAACAACTGTTATCTTTTTATAAATCTGCTTACGCACTTTTTCTTGAAGAAAAATAAACTGATTTTATCTTCAATCTCAATTTTATTAATTGTTTTATTTATGAATGTCTTATACGATTCATCCCCTTTCGGGTTACGCAGTTGTTTAAACAATGACTGCCTTCAATATTATTCACAAATATAACTCAACAACCACATTCTGATGTCACACTTCACCTCGCGCGCTGTCTCACCGAGCTCTCACCAAAAGCCAAAAGCTAAAAGCTAAAAGCAACCACCCGTCAATCTCTGACTTTCCTATTTATACCTTAACCATCCATCTTTAAACATGTCCGACTTCCTCGCTATATTCACCAATGGTATTCA
Source organism: Vesta saturnalis (assembly GCA_036346205.1). Taxonomy (NCBI): domain Eukaryota; kingdom Metazoa; phylum Arthropoda; class Insecta; order Coleoptera; family Lampyridae; genus Vesta; species Vesta saturnalis. The sequence continues at coordinate 44,935 of JARFJB010000200.1, read as the reverse complement.
TTCAAACTTTCTTAGTGCCGACAGATGCTACCATCCGTACAACCACGCTTATAACTACAATACATCGCCATGTTGTTCTTGCAAATTTTACAATTACTTTATGAGAAACCATTTCTCGTCATCACATTCATTCAGTGGCCACTCTGGACCATTACACAACTTTCAACGTTTATCTCGCATGCGCTCGTCCTCCTTCCGCAACATTTGCAAAAATAAGTACAGTCTAAGGTCTCAAATCCCATATTACATACATATTCTCAAAACTTATTGCACAACATTACGAGAACTTTCTATAATCAACAATTAAACATACCAAATCTTTCTCTACATATTTTCTAAAACATTCTACACTTATACACTCACATCTTCCGGCCAAAATTACTCCTTTATCCACCAACATTCCATTTCTTATCAAGTAGTCAACAGTAGCAACATTATCGTCCCATCGACAAATTTCTCTTCACATTTACATTCATCAGAATCTATTTATTCCAACACCAATGTCTCTATAATATTCAAATACACGTATCTGCATACTGAATATTTCTCCTAAATTTCCAGTGGCGTATCACCCACCCACATACATTATGCATATACACAAAAAAATTTTTTTCGTTCAAACTCAATACACCCGTACTTAAAACACGTAATACACGTCATTATAACATCTTACATACATGGTGCGTCATCGCAACCTTACAAAATAAATAAAATTAGCTCTACTGCTACAAACACGTTAAGTATTTGCTAAATGAATGTATTAATTACAGTGGATATATAAAATAAATACGTGGAAGGCATGTATACCCCATGTCGCCGGATACAATACCACCACTTTTACCATGAACTCCTTAATATTGGTGCTCCAATTTTGTGAGTTCGGCAAGGGCTGCCGGTCAATATTTCCCTTACTCCTTATGTACTCACCGACACGCACTATCCAAGCGTGGCGTTTTAACGGCTATCAGGTTTAATCTTAATGCTATTCTGTCAGAATCACAAATCTCCCCTGAAAGTACTGATTTGCCTGACCTGCAATTTCCCAGATACAACCTCCAGTATAACTTTCGCCTTAAAGGTGCAGTATGTGCATATACCAACGACAACGTAGATTGTAAGAGGATATCCACTTTGGAAAATAACAAATTTGGCCCGATTTGGTTCAAACATTCTGGGCCTAATCTGTGAAATTCTACCGTTGTTTGTATAAGTCTCCCAATGATAACAGCTTTCAAGATCCTTTTGATTGCCTTAGTCTTAAAATTGACTACCTCTTATCACAGTTTCCACTTTGCGATAATTCAATTTTGGGAGATTTTAATGTCCACCACTCCAATTGGCTTCAACTTTCATCTACCACTAATCCTGCAGGTCATAGTGCAGAAACATTCGCTGTACCCTGTGATCTCACACAAATGATTTACGAACTAACCAGAATCCCTGGCAACCCTAACCATACTGCACATCTCCTAGACCTATTCCTTACAACTAACCCACTGGTCGATAAAACAAGAGTTCTTTCCACACTTGGTCAATCAGACCACCGCCTAATCGAAATATCTTCCTCTGTACCCATTTCCACTGTTGCTCGAAAAAAACAGATAGAACTAAGCGGTGTTTTAAATATTTAGAAAACTGCAAGATTTTCTTACAACCTTCCACTGGCGTGACTATTGCTTTAAATGGTCCTCCTCTTCAAACATTGATCTTTCAGTAACTGAAGTTATCTTGATGGGTATGGAGTTATACATCCACAAAAAACATAATCGTGTAGATCATGCCCGTTCCCAACTCTGGTTTAATAGGGATTGCACTGATGTATTATCGCAAAAGCATAAACACTATACCAAATGGAAATCAAATAAATCTGGCGAAAATTAGGCCGACTATTTTGTTGCAAGGAATAGTAGCAAAGACATCATCAACATAGCCAAACAAATGTCTGAAGAACGTAAATGCAAAGAACTAGACTCTTGTCCTTTGAGTAGTCGTAAATTTTGGTCTTTAGCTAAAGCTATCAGTTAAAACTTCAACACATCTTCGCTTGATATCGTATAAATTATTGTTGAAAAGCCCTCAGGCAAATTAGAGACAAGCGTATTCATTCACACGATTTATTTGTTGTCTTAATTTCTTTATCTGTGTAATGCTGTGTTCGGAAGTTTATTTCACACGTATGTCAAAATTTATGTTACCGATATCGTTGTTATATCCATTGTATTGATTAAAAGATAGTTATTGATAATCTGGCCTTGCTAGCGCCGACTGAATTTGATTATTATTTTTGGTTTCTTGCTTTAAATTGAAAAATTTAATGTTTTTTTGTAATTGAACCAAAATTCAATACGTAAATGCCATAATATACGAATATTGCTAATGCCTATAGCTGTTATATTAAGAAATGTGAATCTATTGACACTTCGTCCTCTGAACCTAATATTTTTCGACGTAAAGTAATAAGTTGAAGGGTAGATATTTTGGTTCGCGTTTAATATTTCTAAGGTTTGAGTTATTTTAAGAACTTTTCAGCTAAGTAATTTTACATCGACAATATCCATTTATCGTTCACTTTGATTGTAATCATTTTTATTGAAATTAGACAAGTTTTTTTTTATAGTAACCTTTTAAGTTTCATGAAGCTTTAATGTAGTGACTAATGAGAATTTTCGATTTGAGCGTTTGCTATTTTGATTTTGGTAGTAACTCACTTTAAAACAGATTTTAGATTATAAAGGACAATCAATTGTTTTTTTTTGCAGACGATAGTTTTCGACTAGTCGCATTTTTTTTGAAGTGATTCTTATAGGAATCAACTTGCCAATGCCGTAGTACCTGGATTCCAAAAGGTAAGCAGTTTGTGATTTGTTTGGGTATGAGCTGCGCATTTTTTATCGAATTTAGAAGTTATAACCCGATTTCGTCGTTTGCTAAATTTTAGGGCTTTATAAATATTTCATCGTGTTTGTTTAGTTTTACTGTGACGTATTTTCCGGTTTAAATTGAATAATTTATTACCGTATTGGTCAGTTTTTTGGATATTTGAGACAACAATGTTGGCGCTAAGTTAAAATCAAACCACTAAATGTCACTAAATACAAATCCGTGAAGTTTTCTGTCTTTTCTATATACAATTTCTTCAATTTCTTCAACCTTGTTGAGTTGAATTTATAGTTATTGTTCTGTTTCATCTAACTGCACAGTGAATTAAATTATCCCTGGAATAAAAGGTTTGATTCTAGGCTTGAGTCTGATCTAGGTAGAAAAATGTGTTGGTGAATCAAGAAATAAAACTTCAGAAACTAAGTTTGATGTAATTAAACTGATATTGATGACATTTCAAAGGCCATTCAATATTTAATTTGGAATTGCTACAAAAGTTTTGATTGAATCACATGTTTGCAAAATTTGCTGAAAGGTAAGATGTTGGTGTTTAAGAAAATAAACCTAGACTACGTCTTGCTGTAAGTTATATGTTACAGAGTGATAACTGTGATTCTAAAACACCTTCTTGTAATTCAATACAAGTGCCATTTAAGGACTATGAGGTAAATGTACGGATGGTTTACGGGTTACGTTCCATAGGCAATTACTGGAGGTCTAATGCTATGTGACGTTGGACTTACCTTCACAGCCTCGAAAATTCACTGGAATTTCAAATATGATTTCTTTCTCCAGCAGTTTAAAATGTTTCACAGGAGTCTGTAAAATTGCACCAAGAAGCTGCCACATAAAATTAAGGGAATGATAGGCCTAATGCAATATCAGCTACAATAGATGTGGCGTTGCAGAAAAGGGCTATACTTCGCTAAACGGTAAAGTTGTTGACTATCAGTGCCTGACAAAATTTTGCCATGTTTATAAAATGAAAATAATCGTACCCACGACTGTAAGTTTAACTTCAAAGAGTCAAGTGGATGGAGTCCGCTGTGCAATGAACGTTTTTCGAAGATTGGTAGAAACAATGTCACGTATACGAAGTATTTCGAGGATGGAACTCCAAAGCATTTGCTAGTATGGTAGAATATAAACCTTATGGAAATTACAAGATTGAAAAACTGAATGTGTTGGATACATCCAGAAACGGATGGGAAGTCGATTGCCATAAGTACATAAGTGAGAGAGGTCAAAATTGCCAGATGGTAAATCTATAAGAGCAAAAGGCAAACTATTGACACTGAATACTGTATGGCTTAGCAATTAGAAGGAATTACAGCAATTTACAAAGTATTACAAGAACTGAGTAGTTTACTTATTTTGATAAGCTGTCCACAGATGACAATCCTACATTAGCTTTGTTCGACAGCTAAAGACAGCTGATGCCAGTACAACAAAGCTCTAGAACTAAATCAACCTTATACTTACAAAACTCCTTGCCAGAACCAGTTTTACTGGCCATAAAACCCATGTAAGGACCTAGCTAAACTACAGCTATTGAAAAAACGCCTACATGGCCAAACGCAAAACCGAAATGAATCCTTCAACAGCATAATTTGGAAACGCGTGCCTAAAACAGAATTTGTAGACATTGAAACCTGCAAATTTGGGGTAGCTGATGCTGTACTAACTTTTAATGATGGAAATATAGGCAAAGGCTTTGTTCCAAGGCATTTAGGCTGTGCATTAGACTTTTAGGCACAAAAAAATCACTCGTGAAAAATGCTTTATCTCAGAGAAATTCAAAAGGTGTTTGATTGTGATAACCAGTAGTGACTTTTTGCCTTTTGAAAGCAAAATCTTATTTTACAATTTTTAGAATTAAGGAAGCGTTTTATGCTGCAAAAGTATATATTTTAAATGAGAACAATGCAACTGCAAACCAAACAAAAATTATAAATTGAAAATGTGGTTCATCTCCGTTAAAAAGTGACGTCAGGTATAAAGCTCAACAAAAATATACGTTTAAAAAATAAAAGTTTAATTATGTTACTTTTTGTTGCAAGAATACAATTTTAGATGTAAAATTTTGAAATAATCATAAAGTAAAATCATATTTTATTGTCATAGACAAAATCATTTTTTAGAATACATTTAAAACAATTAAGATTTTAAGATTTAAAATTAGCAGAGCATTATTTATAAAAATTTCACCATTAAAATAATGATAAATAGCAAATTTTACGTTATAAATTAAAAATATAAATGGTCGTGCTGCCATAATTAGTGATCGGTATATATACAATGCAAAGAACGTATTTATGTCGTTCTATTATAATCTTACGACGATCGGATGTTTTTTACCAAAAAACCCAAGATAAGATATGATTAAAATTAATCAGTAAACTTAAAATATTTTTAAAAGTAAACTTCAAATGATTTTTTTTGAATATAACTGTTTCGTCATCTTTAATGAGGTTATAAACCTTTAATATTACAAAAAAAACGTTTATAACTGCTTTTTACCTGAATTGATACTTTTAAAGTTTTTGTAATTGTTAACAATCATTTTTAGATAACACATGGCGTTTTCTTTGCTTGACTTGAAATTTTTTTTTATATAAAGAACTAATTTTTTACATTAATAAAATGAAATTAATAATTAAAGTAACCTTATAAATTAATACCAATAGTTTTAAAATAAATGTTTTTAGAATAAGTAAAAACAAATTTGATAAAAAAAAATTATAAACAAAGTTGGAAAATCAGTAAAAATTTTTTAAAAGTACTAATATTGTGTCATTTTAATCATTACTACATCTATTTTAAAAAATGCGTTTTGCGCTGGTGTCCCATTTTGATTTTACTTACCTAAGTTAACCGTTTTTGACAAATTTCAAATTTTTGTCAAAATGACGTTTGCAGCCAAAACATAGGGGAAATCTTTTCTAAACGAAGCCTTTATCAATTAGTTGTGGTTGGTTTCTTGAAATGGGGACCTCTTAATGGGCTGTATTGATATTTTTGTAATACATTCATACAGGGTGATCAAAAAGGGACAATAAATAGTAGATTAAAAAAAACCTATAAGGTCATTTCTTTTTAATTGGAAACCCCCTATTTTTTAATTCTGTCTTATTTAGCATTAAAAATAAGGGTGACTTTGTATAAGTGTAGTTTTTGAAATAATGACAATTTAACATTTTTTTATTGTCAAAAGGCTATACGGCTTTCAAGTTTTGTTGTTCGAGACTAATTCTTCCATTGAATAAAATGCATGTTTCATAAGAAACCCTGATGCGTTTCTTAAAAAGAATGAATTGGTAGAGCAGTATGTGTAGGAAGGCAATTATGTTTTATTCAATCGGTAAAGTTTTATCCAATTAATACACGTCGTCTATTACAACGAATCTAATTTTTTTAAATGGACCAATGAGGTGTCGGTTAAACCATTTGAATAAGCGATAAAATAAGTGTTATTAACAATGAAAAGCAGAACGTTTTTTGTAATTTTTTAATTTTAATCTTAATTTCAATTACTTATGTTAAATTATAGTGCTGTGGTAATTTAACATATAATTGGTAAAGCATTTGCTTCAAGGTCTAGAAAAACAGCAAATAACCTAGACATACCAGAAGTTAAAATTAAAATCAAAATAAAGACGTATTATTTTGCCTTTTTTTAATAATAAGATGCCAAAACCTATTCAGACAGAGATTTTCTTCTTGTCTGTTGCAACTATTAGAGTGTTTATATAACTCAATAGCTTCACGTTGTATTTAATTTTTAATGAATTAGTTATTCTTTACTAAAATTTAATTCTATAGTTGGCTTTAAACGTTTCCCAAACTGTTATATTAATAGCAGGCTGATGTTTATAGTTTATTTTTTTAATTTTGACAAAATTGTTTCAATATCTTTAACAATTTTAATATATATTGCTACCGACCGACGTATAATTTAAAATGCACCATTAGAAATCCAAAAAAAAGATGACTATTTTATTATGTATACAAATAAGGTTGCATAGTTACCCTAAAACAATAATAATTCAAATTACTTCATTTCTTTTAATTTTTTAATTTACCTATCTAGATGTCTATTAACCTCTGTCAGGTATAAAGTTTTAAACGTCTGTTTGACATAGATTAATGTTTTTGGTTTACATTTCCCTTAATTTCCATTTTGTAGGTTGGAAGGTGGTGTGGAGTTCCACTTAGGATATTTTTCACATGTTATACTTTTTTGTACAACATATTCAAACACAATAACGTATAATGCGCTAGTTTTTCTTTATAAATATACACAGCATTTGTAATAGCACTATTAATGGCATCAAGTGAATACTTGTTAGGTTGTGAAAAAATGGGAAAAAAAATACAAAAAGGGAAGATCACAAATTCGTTTAGTTCGACCCACTGAGGCTCCATTCATCACACATAATGATGCTAATTTTGTTATAACTCAGAATTAATGTAGTCATATTGTAAAATCCCGAAAATCCTTACTGGAAATTTTCTTATCCTAGCCAATAGGTCCTATCAAAACTTGGTTCTTATTTCCTTCCACAATCGTTTTATTATTATTTATAAATATCAGTTGTACACTTTCCCACTCCATCCCAATTACCTATAAATACCAGTAAGCCCGCATTGCACACTCACTTCTTAGATTTGTACTTATACTTGACTTTAACTTTATACTTCTACCCTGACCCATTACTATTATTATACTGACCAGTAAACAGACCAGCCTGACCAGTATCCCTTGACCCGTAGTATTAAGCTAACCTGAGCAGCATCATTGATTTATCTCCACGCGCTTTTTTGTAAAATCTTATTGAGGGTGATACGCCCCTAGAAGGGTGACCCGGCTAAGAGGCCTTTAGTTTGAGGCGGTTACACCTCGGAAAGCTAAACACTTCTGAACTCAGAATTATTCCTTGTCTCTCTAAGAACTCTCATCGCAAAGTAGTAAAGCAGGATGATTAGCACAATATTTTTGGAGGTGATACGCCCCGAGAAGAGAACCTAAAGGTTGTTAAAGGACGTGGTTAATTTGACGGTGGTTACGTCCCAAATACATAAATACCTCTGCTACTAATACGTCTCTCTTAGCGCTACCAACCATAATACTTCAGCCGGCAGTTTCTACTTTGAATAGGGTATTACTTCTAAACCAAATCCCAACCACAGTCTGAATTGAATAAATACATATTTACCCTGTTACCTGCATTCGATGCAATTTCCTCGATGTACCAGATTTAATTTTGTTATAAACAACCAGCACATATTCATACCCAGACGGCATACATCATTCATATGTTTCTATCAACACCTCCACCCTGTATATAAATTCCAATCCCTTTCATAATTTCATTCACAAAAAACTAAATTTTTAATCACTACACATTAGTAATTTTACTGATCTTTCATTAGCATTCCATTAAAGTACGAGGCTGCATTTTTTGTTTTCCGTGGTCTGCCTAATTTTTAGTGACTTCACAAACTTCGCAAACAATTAAAGTCCTTCAAATATACATACTTAAACAGTATAAGTAACCAGTGGCGTACGAAGCAAGCTACATGCTTGGAGTGGACTATAATATGCTATCCTCTCTGATTTTGATACATAAAGAGTAAATTATTTTGACAAAATTGGGTAATCAAAACCTCACATTAATTACAGCTTACAATTTATTTTACATGTCAAACGACAAAGGTTTTCATATATTTTACGTACTCTCTTAGGAGCTTCGCTAATAACATAACTAAAATAAATGACACTATCCATTTCAGTCAAATTTGTCAAACGTGTGTTGCTCATTGTAGACATTGTAGCTCTTCATGGGTTTCAGTTATGGAAAACTCCTGTAGCAGATACAAACATTTACGGTAATAGTGAGGAAGATTGGTAGTATTACTACAATTCCAGCTTACAAAGGTGAAACTGTTGAATAACGCCTGAAAATTTTAAACGACTCTTCTTCTTGAAAGAGTTGGTTATTATTCAACAAGCTTTTGAAATCTCTCCTGTTCAAGGATTCTCTTTCTCGAAATCATCCTGAGCATGTTGCTGATCTAAAGAACAGTACATGTCTCTACGCAATTATTCCATATGTATAATATCTGTTTCACCTGGCAGTTGATTCTTTTTTCGGATTCGCCGTTTTATTCAAAGCGTGTACTGCTGTCGATGATTTTTTCTGGATCATTTAACAAGACTGATTTCAAAGCGTGTATTTAACCCATTCCTTTGAAGATATGGCGTCATCAATTTTCACCCAACTGGTTACCTAAAATCTGTGAAAGCAACAAAACGAAAATGATTGAACGGCAGTAAGAAAACTACATCGCCGCTTTCGTTTTTGTCCGGACAGCAAGCCTTTCCTGCAAGTCCAAAGTTTTTGAAATATTTTTTTTTAGCGTGGCCATAACGTCCCTTCACATTGTTTGGCTTTTAACTGAATATGAGCCAGACCTTTGCGGAAAGGTCCTCTTGCATAAGCACTGGATTCTTAAGGATGACTAATATTACACAGCGTATTTTTCTATAATCTAAGATTTAAATTTAATGCAAATACAATTACAATTAGAACACTGAAAATTGTGGCTTCTCAGAAGCGCTGTGCGCGACCGCGCCCCTACCGTGATGCGCAACTGTAAGTGTTTATCTACCGTTAAATTAACTAATTAATCATATTCTTTATGTAAAATAAAAACTAACCATGACCTTAAATTTTAGTATAAATGGAATAGATACGTTCCCACACGTGTTATTTAAGTTAAAATTATGAAGGTTTATGTAGTACTTGTATGTCTAGTATATTTTACTATCTCCCAAAAGCTGCGTACGATATTGAGTATGTTTTATTTCAAACATTTTTAATAGATTTCGAATTTCAGCCGACAATTTTAAAACATGTGACGTTTTTGCTCCAAATGTAAACGTATGCTTGAAGGAAGCTATACAAAGCGCTCTACGTCAGTTGACAGATGGTTGGTATGATTTTGCCTTTATTAATTTCATCACCGTGTTTTTACAGGAATACCGGATATTAATGTACCTTCAATAGAACCATTAAGATTAGGTACACTAATAATTCACCAACAATTTGCCACTATTAATTTCACCGATTTTAAGATGTATAATGCCTCTACAGCTGTAATCAAAGAAGTCAAGTAAGAAAATCGTTATTTCGCTTGGTTTTAATCAAATATTGTTTTTTAGTGCAAATTTTAATCACGAACGGTTCGAATTATATGTGGTGGCTACTGCTAAGGAAATACTAACATTATTTCATTTCAGTATGAAAGGTTCAATATTGATATTCAATTTTGATGATGGAGGAAGCGGTGCCCTGACCTTTAGTAGGATGCCAACTGTTATGTAACATATTTGTGATAAACGTTTGTTATAGAAAACTGCACAATTGGGTTAAATGTGAAAGGCAAGATTGTAAAACATGATGATGGTGAATATATGCAGTTTACCAACTTTAATGTAAGTTTTAAAACAGAATTAATGGTTATCAATATAGATAATATTATAACTGGACAGAAGTTAATAACTGATGAAATCAATAAGGTTCTTAATGAGAATTGGGATATTTTGTTAAGTGAAGCTAAAACACAAATAGAAGAATTCTTTAGCAAAGTATACATAAATTACGGTAATTCTATTTCAAAATACATTTTATTGTAACATAGGTAAATGCAAATGAATAGAAATCATTAAATGAATAGTAACATGGTGTGATCTTGTTAATATGACACCTACGAGATAACTAAATGACATCTATTAAATTCTGAAATAATACCGGATACATTTATAACAAATTGTCTTTTATATACTTATAATAGATAAGTCTGTGCTAACAGCTCTTGAGTTTCTGTGTGCCTTGTGTAGCGTAAAGTGACCATCCGTACTGATTTTATCAGGGTAGTTCTGATTTTCCGCATAGCTTTCTGATTTTTTTAAAAAACAAATCAGTACGCAAAATGTACTGAATTTCGGTTGTTTCGAACCATGACTAATTTTTCGTTAGTTATTACTTATTACATTTACAATTACAGTTGATATTCCGTGAAACCCCCAAATGTTAAACTTACAATATGCTAAAATCAAATTTACCGCTAATATCATAGTTCACGAGCAGTGACGAATTCACACGATAATTACCGTTTTTACTACGTTTTAGCCCAGAAAGAGAATAATCAGAAGTGTCAGTCTAGGATATTTATAGTCTCGGTTAATATTCGCGAAACTGCTGTACGCATTACATTAAGGGGACCTTTAAGTTACATTAGTATATTTGAATTTACCGCGTTATTTATTTACATTTCAATATGACGTATATCTCCGATCAATTGTTAGATGTGTGTTCTCTTAATTATCTTTGAGTGTGTTAATTTTGGTTATTTTTTTATGGTGTTAATTGTTTTGTGATTGTTAGTGTGGACAGATTAATAAAATTAGTTACTTGTGTTGATAGTTTTTGGCAATATTAAGAATTTTATCTTTGACTGTTGTAAAAATGGGATTCGAATACTGTGCTGTGGTCGTGTTTAATACAATGCGCCCAGCAGTTGCGCGTAGGTCAACTTATGACCACTGACATCAAAGGTGCCGACGTTGAGTGACACCTGATTATTCTCTATTCTGAGGTTTTAGCAAGCACAACAAAACCAGTAGTATTTTAGAATAACCGTAGCCGCTTAGATTCTTCTAATTATTTTCCGGAGCTGCAATTAGGTAATCAGTTGCAGAAATATAGTCATTTGAGAGCGTTAAAATTTTGTATTTTAATTCAATTTTTTTTTAATTTTCCGAGGAAGGACCCCCCTTACCGGGGGGTTCACCATACCCACCATATCCCCCCGTCCCGTTAAGAGTATCCTGATTTTCATCTAATAGATTATGGTCACTTTAGATGTAGCCCACAGTTTAATATAGTCATTAATGATGCTGCTAAAGCATCTTTAGAAATAGCAAGTTTTTTTGCAGCTGTACAAGAGCTATGCGTTTTCTTCTTTGCATCGACGAAACGGTGGCAGGCATTAAAAGATGAAATCCCTACTTTTACATTAAAATCCTTTTCGGATACTAGGTGAGAAAGCTGAATCGTTGCATTAGAAGTTCTTAAGCACAATTTAGATAAAATACATGATGCTTTATATATGCTCTGTTCCGATAATACAAGAGATTATGATACAAGAAATGTGGCAAATTCTTTACTGTTAAAAATTAAATCTTTTATGTTCATACCTTTCATAGAAATATGGTATAACGCTTTAGTCAAAATCAACGTAGTAAGCAAATCGATGCAGTGTACAAGTACTGCTTTATCAAATATTATGTTATTAATGCAACAAACTAAGGCATACTTACATGATATTAGATCAGATAAAGGATTTAATAATATTTTAGGAGAGATAGAAAATATTGCCGAGAATTACGATTTGCGCCCTTAATTTCCACAACTTAATACTATTAGACCTCGAACGGAGAAACTATCATTTGTTTATAAGTGCCAGGATGAGACTTCAAAAAGTCAACAGGACTTAATTTTTTTTCGTGATATTGAACACTGCATTAAGAAAATAAAAAATCATAACACACTTTTTGATTTTCTGAACGACTTAAATAATTTCCTTAAAATAGATAAAGTAAATAAATAGGTTTTTAATATATAAATCTTCAGAGAATATATCATATGATACATCTAAATATGAATAAGAAATTATTGCCCAAGATCGATAACATTGCATCCTATATTTCCCCTAAAAGGAATGCATTGAACGTTATTCAACATCTATCCACGATTTACCTGTTTCCAAATTTACCGGTGACTGTTAATAGCAGAGAAAGGAGTTTCTCGAAAATTAAATTTAATAAAAAATTATTTGCGATAAACAAAGAGTGAACCTATCTATTATTGGTATAGAAAAGACAATTTGTTATAAATGTCTCCGATATTATTTCAGAATTTAATAGATGTCATTTAGTTATCTTGTAGGTGTCATATTAACAAAATCACACCAGCTTACGATTTATTTAATGAACCTATTTTAAAATAGAATTTCCGTAATTTTCGTATACTTTGCTAAAGAATTCTTCTATTTGTGTTTTAGCTTAACTTAACAAAATATCCCAATTCTCATTAAGAACCTTATTAATTTCATCAGTTATTAACTTCTGTCCAGTTATAATATTATCTATATTGATAACCATTAATTCTGTTTTAAAACTTACATTAAAGTTGGTAAATCGCATATATTCACCATCATCATGTTTTACAATCTTGCCTTTCACATTTAACCCAATTGTGCAGTTTTCTATAACAAATGTTTATTAACACAAATATGTTACATAACAGTTAGCATCCTACTAAAGGTCAGGGTACCGGTTCCTCCATCATCAAAATTGAATATCAATATTGAACCTTTCATACTGAAATGCAATAATGCTAGTATTTCCTTAATAGTAGCCATTACGTATAATTCGAACAGTTCGTGGGTAATATCTGCACTAAAAAACAATTTTTTGTTAAAACCAAGCTAAAATAACGATTTTCTTACTTGGTTTCTGGATTACAGCTGTAGATTCATTGTAAATCTTAACATCGGTAAAATTAATAGTGGCTAATTGTTAGTGTACTTAATATTAATGGTTCTATTGAAGGTATATTAATAACCGGTATTCCTGTAACAGAAAAGTAATGAAATTAATAAAGGCAAAGTCATACCAACCATCTTTTAACTGACGTAGGGCACTTTGCATATCTTCCTGCAAGCATACGTTTATATTAGGAACAAAATGTTCACATATTTTAAAATTGTCGGCAACACACTCAAAATCTTTCGCAGCTTTTGGGAAATAGTAAAATATACTAGACTCGCAAGTAGTAGGTAGACCTTCATAATTTTTAACTTAAATAATGCGTGTCGCTTTATACTACAATTTATTTAAGGTCATGGTTAGTCCTTATTTTACATCAAGAACACAAAATATGTATCACATAAATTTTAAAGTCGGTATGTAATTAATTAATTTAATAGTAGATAAACACTTACTGTTACTGACAGTGGCGTATCACCGTGGAAGCGTGATCGCGCACAGGGATTCTGAGGCGTCACAATTTGCAGTGTTTTTGTTTATTGCCAAGCACTTCTACCTCAAGTAATCCTACTATAAAAGAAATAACCCTATCAGTCTTTTTATAGAATAAAAAAGCATACCAACTGATTCCAATTGTAATTATAATTGCATTAAATTTAAATTTTTGATTATAGAGAGTACGCTGTGTAAGATTAGTCATCTGTAAGATTCAGTGCTTATGGAAGAGGACCTTTCCGCAAAGGCTTGACTCATAATTAGTTAGTAAAACTTGTTATTTCAATGTACACCACACAATGTCAAGGGACGCTAAGGCCACGTTGAAGAAAAGTATGCTTACTGCACGGACAAAAACGAAATAACAGAAAGTGACGGTAGTAGTTTACTAGCTGCCGTGCAATCATTTTTATTTCGTTGCTTTCACGGATTTTCGGAAACCATATTTTCAAAAGAATGAGTTAAATACAAGCTTTGAAATTTAATCATCGACAGCAGTGCTCGCTTTATAAAAAAGGCAAATCCGAAGAAAATCTACTGCCTGGTGAAATAGATATTCTACATAGAATTGCGTAGAGACATGTACTGTTCTTTAGATCACGCAGTCCTTGAAGGTTCCTCCCGGTTTGAACAACCCCAGTAAGTTACTCACAAGCTTTCCAGTCTTACTTCTTCCGTGTTGCTGAATACAGACCTCAACGTGATCACCAACATGCTCTGAATGACTTTGAGAAAGAGGATCCTTGAAAAGAGGAGATTGACGCATCACTATTCCAGTCGTTTAAACTTTTCAAGAGTTATTCAACAGCTTCACATTTCTAAGCCAGTCCCGGGAATTGTAGTAATACTACGAATCTTCCTCACTATTGTCATAAATGTTTCTATCTGCAAGAAGAGTTTTCCAAAACTGAAGCTCATAAAGAACTACAATGTCTACAATGAGCAATACACGAATAACAAATTTGACTATCCTGTCAATCGAACGGGGAATGGGTTGTGATTCATTTTGGTTATGTTATTAGTGAATTAGCTTGTAAGGAAGCACACAAAATAGCTTTGCAGATGAAAACCATGTCTTTTGTAATATAAAATAAACTGTAAGAGGTAAATAATGTGAGTTTTTGTTTACTCACTGTTCTCAAAACAGTTTATTCTTTATATATCAAAATTAGCGAGGATAGCATATTAAGGGCCGCTCCGAACATCTATCTTGCTTGGTACGATACTTTAAGTATATATATTTAAAGGACTTTAATTATTAGCGAAGTTTGTTAATTCACTATTGAACAATTATTGTTGAAAATGAAGAATTTAGGAAGACCATGGAAAACAAAACACGCAGCCTCTTACTTTAATTGAATGCTATTGAACGATCAGGAAATTACTAATGTGAAGTGTTTAGACGTTTAATTTTGTATCAACGAAATTACGAAAGGTGATTGGAATTTATATACAGGGTGAAGGTGGATACATACGTATGAATGATGCATGCGGTCTGGGTGTGAATATATGCTGGCTGTCTATAATTAAATTAAATCTGGTATATCGGGGAGATTGTATCAAATGCAGGTAACAGGGTAAATATATATTTATTGAATTAAGACTCTGGTTGGGATTTGTTGTAGAAGTAATACCCTATTCGGAGTCGAAATTGCCGGCTAAAATATTATGGTAGGTAGCGCTACGGGAGACGTATTAGCAGCAAAGGTGTTTAAGTATTCGGGGCGTAACCACGTCCTTTAACAACTCTTAAGTACACTTCTCGGGCGTATCACCTCCAAAAAGATTGTACTAATGATCCTGCTTTACTACTTGATGGGAGTTCTTATAGCGATAAAGGATTTTAATTGTTAGTCACGTTTGTTAAGTCACTAATGAACAAATATATTCCGTGAAATAATTTCTAGAATTTTGCACGCATCAACTCTTAAATGTCAAAGTCTTGTAATGATCCTACAAATCCTTTACAAAATTTCCTATCCTACAAAATAATTCCTATCAAACCTTATTTCCTAGTTATTTCCACAACTGTATTATTATTATTTATAAATGTTAGCAGTTGCCAATTATTATTCCCACTCTCTAGCTTTCCCCTATAAATACCAGACCACCTACCATATAAATTTCACTCATTTACCTATTCTCGATTATTACACTTATTCGCATACTTGTCCCTATACCTGTTTTACAAAGCATCTAGAATCCAGACCAGGGTTATCAAAACTCTAACCTCATATAAAGACAACACGCACACGCACACGCACACGCACGCGTACACGCACACGCACACGCACACGCACACGCACCACGCCACCGCACACGCACACGCACACGCACCGCACACACCGCACACGCACACGCACACGCACACCACACCACGCACCCACCGCACCGCCCGCACCGCACACGCACGCACACGCACACGCACACGCACACGCACACGCACCGCACACACACACACACACACACAACAACAACAACAAACAAACACCCTTTCCCTTTACCCATTGCTCGACATTACTTTCATACCAAACATATCCATCATTGTTCATCATTTTACGTTCACGATAGAACTACCTCCGTTTAATACCCAAAACCTGATCTACCCGTCCTACCAGAACCTCCCACCTTTTTATACACCACCAGCACCCAGGCTCTACGTTCATTAACCACCTATACCTATAACCACCGTTTTCGTAGTCACGTTTATATGAAGCGCTCTTGGCTGCTTTTAGCACCGAGTCCGGTATATAAACGTGCATAAGGTACGTTGTATCTAGGTTTACCGCCCGTATTATTAGGCATTGCGACACTTGAAATCACATACAATTGAATATCACCACCCTCCACAAACGAGCGGCGAATTATAATTCAGATCATAGTTCAGACCAACATTTTGGCTGCAATCAAACCGAAGTGGGCTTCTGAATTGTTACAACCGATGTAGTTATTTCAACGGAGAACACGCTCCGAAAAGATAGCTACTTGCATGCTAATAAACCCTTCTGATACCTAATTACCCTCCTGCACCGTAGACCGCAGTTGAGGCTCCGAATTCGAGTTCCCTTCCTCTTAATTCCCCTTCGATACCACCTGTTTGTACTACTCCACCTTAAATACACTCTATCATATCCACTCAGCACTAAATTATTCACCCCGACTAACACCATCCCGATTGCCCGAGATTTCATTATCACTGTATGCCTTCTCCGCTACCACTCCAGACCAGTCTTAATCATAAAATTACATCCAATCGATCTGTAGCTCATTTAGGCACACTTAATTAATAGCATACTAGTTAACGATACATGTTTAAAAGTCAAAACTTCAAAATCACATGGTTCATAGCCTAACCACATTTTATATATAATTAGAGTAATACTGATTACACTCCCCTGTTGTAACCACCTGTATATCCCCACATCACATCACCGAAACATTGATATATTCACACTACTGCTACCGTTTAATTAACATTTTTTTAAGATTTCATTAAAGGAAAAACCCATATGTAGTTAATCAAGTATTTTATAGTTCCACGCATAGAAAGCGAGGCCATCGCCGAGAAAAGTGGCCAGTGGCGTCCCTAGTACAGAATCAAACAGAATTAATTTTATTTTTCATTATTTATCGTTTTGTTCATTTATCCAGGATGTTTCAAGTTTATTTTCTTTATTATATAGCATTTTGTTTATTTTATATTATTTAGTATAATAAAAACGTATATAATTAGACTATTTCATAGTATTTATTTATTCACAAAATAGTGTGATCGTTTGTGCCATGAACCTGAAGGTTTCAAACTCAACCAGATACGTGATTTGTAGACATAGAATCCTAAAGGCTGTACGAAGCTGACACACCGTAAAGGGCATTACTGTAAGTTATAAGTTTAAATGTTAGCTCCTGACTAGTGCAGACTAACACTTGGGGCAAGCCATTATTATTGAGAATGAAGAAATTAGGGAGGACATGGAAAACAAAAAATGTAGCCTAAGTAAGAGCAACTCTTAACTTGACATTTGTCGATTCATTTGCTAATTTATCTTCAATAGCATTTGAAATAGATAGTTTTAAGTTTCGAAAGTGTAGTGAAAAAATGGGATTAACTCGAGAACACCTCGGCGTATTGATTTTTATGACTTTAAGAAAGGTTTAAGTGAGTATGACTGCGAAGGAAGTTGGGAATGAATATTTGGCGATTACGCCCCTTCCTTGGCAACAATTTACAGAAGGTATAAGTACTACGAACGTGACGAACTACAGTTTATCACCAAAAAGGCCCAGGCTCTCCCGTTACCGTTGTGACAGATGAAAACATTGCTGCTTTGAAGGCTATGGAAGCAGATAACAGAACTAGTTACGTCGTCTAGCTATTAAGCTAGAGGAGCAGAAGAATGTCACAGCCAAATGGTACGTCGAACACTGTTTGCCGGAAGTGTTTAATAAGGTACCAAAGAACTTTCTTTATACTACATTGCAGTAGCAGTATTTGGCTGCAAACAAGTTTAATGTAATCGAATACCCTCCCTACCCACCGGATCTGGCACTGACTTTTGGCTGTTTTTTGGTCTAAAACAGAACATGCTGTTAAGTGTTATTTTAACAGTATTCCTAAAGCTGCTTGGCTTGGAGCATTTCAGCAGTGCAAGAAGAATGGCAATTACTCTGAACATATTTTAAATAAAATTGTGAAAGTTACACAGGTTCCCTTATTCTCAACAATAATAGCTTATCTCTAGTATACCTCCAGATTATAAATAATCAAAGAATTTACCTCACTAAATATTGCATTGTACCTGTTTTTGCAAAGGACAATTTTAATTCTTTCATCCCCTTTTAGATCTCAGGTCGAGTTCTTGATTTTCGCTAGCTTGATGCGATTTGTGTTACCGATCTGGAAATAAAACTTAATTGGTGTATAAACCACATTTATTAGGTCACAAATAATAAACAAATAAAACAATTTTGAAACAGGAAGTGATAAAAATAAATAAAATTAACTCTACTGCTACAAACACGTTAAGTATTTGCTAAATGAATGTATTAATTACTGAGGAAATATAAAATAAATTAGTGAATTGTATATTATGAGAGTTCAGGGCGATAAGGGAATTAATTACTTTAATTCACTGCTACTGAAAGATCAGGAAATTATTAATATCTAGTGATTAGACGTTTAGTTTTGTGTGAGTAAAATTATGAAAGGGGATTGTAATTTATATACAGGGCGAAGGTGTTGATATATACAGATGAATTATGTATGCGGTCTCGGTGTGAATATATGCTGGTTGTTTATAATTAAATTAAATCTGGCATGTAGAGAAAATTATCTCGAATGCAGGAGCAGGGTAAATATGTATTTATTAGGTTGAGACCCTGGTTGAGATTTGGTTTAGAAATAATACCCTGTTCGGTCTCGAAACTACCGGCTGAGGTATTATGGTTTATATCGCTAAGGGAAACGTACTACTAGCAGAGGTAATTAAGTATTCGGGGCGTAATCGCTGTCAAATTAAGTACGTCCTGCACAACCCTTAAGTACTCTTCTCTGTGAGGGGGGGGGGAGAATTAGTCAAATCGGCACCGCCGACTCATCGTGGCCGATTCATTGCGACTATTTTACCGTCGGCCAGCTCATCGCCGATTTCGTTTCCGATAAGTTCACGAAATTGTTACCCTCCTTTACTTCCTTGTATAAATGCAGATAACGATCATCAATTTACTTAAATTTTAATTTTGAACATACTGTGAACATAGGTAAATTCTGTAACCTTGGAACTTTAATCCTAAGTTGAATCGATAATGACAGTTAGTATTAATTTGTTTCTTTCGAATTTTTATATTGTTTGTACCTTCATGCAAAATACTAACGTTAAAGAGTGACTACTACTACATCATAACTCCATTCTTTACACGCGATTGTTGCACCATTTGTCAGTTAGACTCAGCCTTGACATCGTTAGGCGATGAGTTGGCCGGTGATGAGATGACTGCGATAAATCGGCCGCAATAAGTCAGCGGCGCTGACTTATCCTAGACCCTCTCGGGGCGTATTACCTCCAAGAAAGTTGTACTAATGATCGTGCTTTTCTACGTTGTGACGTGGGTTGTTATAGTTATAAGGGATAATTCTGAGTTTAGAAATGTGTTTAGCTTTTCGGGGCGTAACCACCGTCAAGCTAAAGACGTCTTACCCGGGTGACTGTTATGCGCACCTCTCGAGGCGTATCCTCTCCAATATGATTATACAAAAACGGGTGTTGGGATAAACAAATAATGCTGGTCAGCTTAAGTTAATACTACGGGTCAAGGAATACTGGTCAGGCTAATAATAAACATATAGGGTAGAAGTATAATGTAAAAGTTAAAGTCAGGTCTGAATGCAAGTTTAAGAAGTGAGTGTGAAATGCGGGTGGTCTGGTATTTATAGGTAATTGGGATTAAAGGGGAAAGGAGTGTACAACTGATATCTATAAATAATGACAAAACAGTTGTGGAAGGAAATAGGAAATAAGTTTTGATAAGAATTATTTACTAGGATAGGATGATTTATAGTGAGGATTCTCAGGACCATTACAATATGACTACATTAATCCTGCATTATAGCAAAATTAGTAGCAACAATTAATATCACTACATGCTAGTAAGTATTCAGTTAATGCCATTAATAATGTTGTTACACATGCTGTGCAACTAGCACATCATTTGAAGGGAATTTGTTATATTGTACGGCATTGTGTTTGAATAACCTGTACAAAAAAGTATAACATATGAAAAATATCTAGTGTGGAACCACACGACCTTCCAAGCTACAAAATGGAAATTAAAAGAAATGAATTAATTTTAAAAACATTTCTTTCGGATAATTATGTAGCCTTTCTTTTCTATTTGTAGGCCGACTTTTATAATTAGTTCATTACGAAAATAGGCTACATTGTAAAAACAATAATCCATGTTTAAAGCTTCATCCCTAACAGATGTTAATAGACATCTAGATGCTAGCTTAAAAAATTAAAAGAAATAAAATAATTTTAACTACAATTTTTTTTGGGGAACCTCCTTTTCATACGTTCATAACGAAAACAGGTTAAATTGTAAAAACAAGAAAAAATCTGTCAGAATGATATTTAAACTTAATATCAGATAGAGATTAATACACATAATACAGTTTAACAGAATTTTAAGTACGTAGATAATTTCTTTCTGGAGTTATCGTGGATATTAATATAGATCCACAGACATCCAGACATCATGGTAGATCTTGGCGAAACTTGGGCAAAAGTTGTAAAAGGAGCTAATAAGTCGTTTTAGCGATAGTGAAAAAAATCGGTTGCGTAACCTTCTATACCTACATATGTATATGTACGTTGGAAGGTAAAAAACAACAGTTAGTAAGTAGATAATCATAACATGAGAATGCAAGCTTTCACTATTATCACTCATAATTAAGTCAGTTCCCTTTCGATTATTTTCTCTAATTTTTTTACAAAATACTTCTTGAAAAAAAACTATTATTATTTAATGAAGACGATAAGTGTAATTGTTATCGAAACGGTTCAATTTCTAAAAAGTGCAAAAAATGCATGATTTTATATTCAAGAAATAAGTATGATAGTTATATAGTTAATAATAAATTAAAAAATGTTTAATTTGTATCTAAATTATTAGAACTTGCCCCAGTTCATCTAATTGCTTCCTCGAAAATTTTATAAAAAAACAATTGTTTTTGCCGAAACCGAAACGAACATTCAATTAAATCCACTCATTTTTAGTGGCGTGCACGAAATTAACTGGAAGCTTACACTGAAATCAGGCTAAAATGACTTGGACTAGTTTTCTAATAGTGACATTTCAATCATTGATATTTATATTTTATTCTGTTATATTATACTTTCCCCGCACAAGGGAGCAACTGTAATAATACCTTGCATGTGTAAAGTACAGAGTACTGATGGAGTTAATTGAAACAACATTTGTTTATTTTTAAGAATTTTATAATTTAAAGATTTTTTTTTTAAGTTTTGGAAATAAATTTTCCCTAGGTAAAAATTTTAATTAATAAATAAATAATTTATTAGGGCAAAATGTTTTTATGGCGACCAGTTAAATGCCAAATAAAATTTTTAAGGGGAAAAAATTTAATCCAAGAAAATAAAGGTTAAGGTACTTTGTTTGTTCTTTAAGTCCTTCCCAGTTAATTTTGGAAATTTATTTCTAAAAATCGACATTATTTTAAAAACCCTTCATTTTAAGGCAAAGGTGAAGGTAATAATTCTACTTCCCCACATTAGGGAGTTTGAAAACATTATTTATCGCGTGTATGAAACGGGAGGGGTTTTGATACAATTCAACGATTGGTGTGTGAAAATTTATTTTCATTTTCTGGAAAACTAAAAAATTATACCCAAGAAAGGGTTATTTATTTTGTATTTAATAATTATCCCTGCTCGTTTTTTAAAATAAAATATTTTTAAAGGGGTTTGATCCAATTTTTTAATCTTGTTCAAAATTTTTAACGGAAAGATTTATTTTCCATTTGTTACAAACGCTAAAAACAATTTCCAAAGGGGAAGATGATGAAAAAGGAAACGTTATCATTACTAATTTAAAATTTTTGAATGAATATAAAACGAGGAAATCAAAGAGTGTTACTTTGTTAAATTAAATTTTTCCCTAAAATTTTCCTGGGAAACAGGCTAAAAAAAAACGCCGAATACCAAAATTTTATATTATAAATTGTCCTTGTTAAATATATTTTAAAGGGTTTATTAATTTTGGAATTGTATTTGTTAAAAATTTAATTAAATAATTTACAATTTATTTTGATTGAAGTATTAACAAAAAACCAAAAAAGATTATTTTATAGGGTTTAAAATAAATAGCTTTTAAATTGGTGGAAATTTTTGGTTTAAAATGCCAGTTTCAACCCCGTTAAAAAATTTTTTAAATTAAAAGGCATGAAAAGGAAAAAGCAGAAAAAATTAATAGAAAAAAGGTATATTTTATAAAAAGTGAATTGTTGGGAATTTGGAGAAAATTAATAAAAATTTGTTTGCAATTTTATTAAATTTAAAAAAAGACTAATAATTTATTTTCCGAGGTTGATTAAAATTTGGCAAAACCAAAAGTTTGTTAGGGGTAAAGAATAAATATTTGCTTTAATTGTGAACAGTTTGAAGAAAGGAAAGGATTTAACCCTTTTGGAAGGCATTAAATAATTACTTTTTTAAATTTTCTGGATTAAAATAAGGTTATATGACGGGCAACAATGAAAAATTAATAGAAAGGAATTAAAATTTACCTTTGTGATGAAAAAAATGTGAAATTTTAAAATTCATAGAAAATTTGTTGGAAAAGAAAATTTTTTTTTGAAAAAGATTAATAATTAAGCAGATTCAATTTTCACAAATTTCGTTTAAAAAATTTGTTAAAATTTTTAAATGGTAATCAAATTTTGGGAATTTAAACAATTTCTTGAAAAGAAGGGAAAAAAAAAGGAATTTAAACAAATTTATTATTAATTAAATAAAGTAATACTTTTTTAAAACGGTTCCTGTTAAAATAAAGCTTTTGGAACAATAAACATTAATGGGTTCCAAAATTTGGCAGTTGGGAAATTAACCAACAATCTGGAAATTTTAAAATTTAAACCAAATTTTGGAGGGAAAGGTTTTGATTGAAAGCATTAATGCAATTGCAAGGTAATTTTCCCAAATTAAAAGGTAGCGGAAAAACGTTTAAACCTTGGGCTTCAAAATTCCCGGGAAAAATTAAACCCCAAATTACCCCAACCGTAAAATTATCATTTTGTTAAATTTATTTTAAGGCCCAAAATGAAAATTTGGCTTTCAGAAAACACTTGGCCAATTTCTTTAAAATTGGAAGACCAAATTTAAAAATAAAACCTTAATGGAGGAAAAAATTGTTACATTTTTAATTGCAAGGAAATTGTTCAAATTTGGAAAAAGGTGGGGAAAAATTTAACGAGTTTTTTAAAATTAAAAACCTCCCCCAAAATTTTGCCCACTAGAAGGCCAAAGAAGAATTTCTAAAGAAAGTTTATTTTTTAATTTGGAAAAACATTAAAAAATAAATAATAATAAATAAAAAATTTTATTTTTTTATTTAAAGAAAACATTTTACCAACAAATTGGTAAACAAATTAACAATTTTTAATTATTTACCCAAAGGTTGAACCGAAGAAACCTTTGGGAAATTTTTGGATTTTCTTAAAAAAAATTTAATTTTTATTTATGATTTAAAGAAAACTATTTCCAACCCCTAAAATAATTTTTTTCAAAGGTTTTCCAACCCCGATTTGGGATTTTCTTTAAAAAAACCTTTTTTTTTATACCCACTTGGGGCCGTATTTTTACCCTATTTTTTTCCCGGAGGCCTTTTTCAACCCCTTAATTATTTTTTTTTAATTAAGGCCTTTTGGTTTACTCCTTACTTGAGGGGGCCCAATGGGAGGTTGGGTTTTTTAACCCTTTTTTGGTTTTTGGTTCTTGGACCTGGAGGGGCAATTAATTGGTCCTTTTGGGTTGGTTTAAGGAGCGGTACAAAACCTTTGGGGTTGGAAAGACAGTACAAGGTTGGGAAATCAATTTAAAATTTTACCCTAATAAGATATTATTATTAAAATTATCGATCCTATTGTTCAAATAGTCATATGCTGTTTGATCTTTACCTATACGGAAATTCATTTAAACATTGTATTTCTAATGAGGAGGTTCTTGTAAGACACGTGTGGGGCTTCAACTTGTTCTCGGCCTTCGCCCTGGCTGGAAGATGGTATGGGGATCTTAACCTTATAAGACAAGTGCAGAGCTTAGCCCTATCGTGGCCCCCTTGGTAATTGGGGTTCCTTGATCTTGCTGTAGGCCTTCGCCCCGTCATACAAAATTGTATTCTAATAAGGTGGCCCTAGCCTTGTAGGAGAGGGCTTGTATCACGGTCTGCGCCCTGGCCCCTTTGAGTTAAAATTGATTTTAGCGCCATCTAGTGGCGTAAAGACTAATGAACATTTTCTATAATAGAAGTTGATAATGATGCACCCCCTCTCTTGCTCTATCTTGTTTCTCTCTCTCCCTCTCTCTTTAGACTCTTTCTCTAACACACATAAACCCACACACACACACACAAATCAATTAATTAATTAATCAATCTCAAACAAATCATGCTCGATCAAATCCCAACTCTCAATCAATCAACCAAATTATGTCTTACAGTTTGCAAACCAGATTACAGTTCAAAACTGAATACATTAAAATCTAATTAAATATGATGTGAAATAATAAATAATTTCTACCCTAATGCAATGATGCTTTATGTATACAGATTCTCTCTTTCTAAACAGACCACCTATACATTCGGAAAAATATATCTGGTTTATTTGCATGTTCAATTACAACACAAAGTTGTTTCATAGAAACGTGTTCGTTAACTGTTAAAACCCATTAAAAGACTGGAAAGTTAATTACTTATATATAACATAGAGTTAAATTAAATTAATATGTTTTTAAGAATATCAAACTGATATAATGGAAATAAAAGGCAAAAGTGTTTAATGGTTTCAATTATTATACATGGAATTAACAATAACTACAAGTTTAAAAATTCACGAAGACGTACGTACCTACTATTTGTAGAACTGATCTTATGACGTCACCCTATAAGGTAATAATACATTTTAAAAATCTTTAACATTTTTTTCAATATCAGGTAAAAAAATATATCTATTAAAAAATAATACGCTTACCTTTAGAAGTGTTTTTTCCTTCAGTTGTTCTAATAACGATAACCATATGTTGAACTGAAAAATTTTTTATACGTGTTCAGATGTAGTCGCACTAAAACACGTTTTGTTGAATGGATAGATATAAACTAGCTATTACATTCCGATCATTAACTAATTTAGAAAGTAATAAACAAAAAAACCAGATTACAGCCACTGTATTTAACAATTAATTAGTTACAAACATTTACATTCAAAACACTTACAAATATTTTAAAAATTTTGCTAACGCAAAATTACTTTAAATAATTGAATCTTCAGATTACATAAAAACTAATTGTAAAAAAACACACCACACACACACACACACACACACACAACGTTATGTGGATTTTTATCAGTTGAGATTAATAGCAAGTCAACTAAACGCTTTAAAAATTTCTAATCTTAATAGTGACGTAATCTTTTTATTTGAAATTTCAAACACACCATCATTGAGATTTTGAGATACAAACCTCATCGTTTTCACCTTGAACGATTATATTGTAAAACCTATAAAAGTAGCTAATCCCCTAACAGTTTCTATTAGAATTATTATTATTATTACATGGACATGAGGTTAGCCCTAAATTAACTGGTTTCAACAGGTTCTGGAACCTGCACACGCTTAAATTTTTCAGTTCATTTAAAGTTGTACCGCATTCCTTCAAACCATTCTGTTTCGGAGAGTACGTTTTCTAAACGAAACAGAAAATACTGTGATTTAGCAGCAAACACAAAATAGCACCCATATTATTTTACTGCAACCGCCCCAAATAAATTGTCAAAAAGCAAAAACATACCCACGGACGGGCATGGCAAGCCGTTTCCAATTATAGCTTTTAGTCAAAACAATTCAATACAACAATCGATTAGCAGCTCTATCACGGGATCAAACGAAAACACGCACGCACGCACGTACGTGACGCCACGCCACGTACGCACGCATGCATGTACCACGTAACCACGCACGCACGCGTGGACGCACCACGCACGCACCGTACGCACATGCACGTATGCCGTACGCACGCACGCACACACGTACGCACGCCAGCATCACGCACGTACGCACGCACGTACACACGTACGCATACATACACATACACACACACACTGCTGTCTTGGGAAAAATTCCTCAGCCATAAAAAAGGAGTTTAGATTTATAAACATGCCCCTAGGGAGGATATTAAGTGTGGTTAGGTCAATACCAAACTTCCTCGAAGATAACCGATTCTTCCCGAACATTGACAGTGGCCACAAGGCCCTAGGCTAGCAGCGTTCTCGTTTCTCGTGTGTTTCGCTCTTTAAAGTGTAACGGTCATCAGGAGAATTATTATGATGTATTCTCCAGTTTATGAGCCAACATCAGCGGACATTAGAGATTTTACTGACTTTGAATAAACTATTACAACATAACCGTTCAAGGTAATGATAGAAACGATGACGTGGATGAGCTGAATGTATCTCCATCCAAGGGTGGGAATTAAAAGAGGAACAAGAGCGGTGAGGTAGAGGAGAAGGACGAATCTCAAAACCAGGGTGATGATAGTGACGAATCACGGTTCAAGAAGAAGAAGACCGGTAAAGGTTGTTATTAAATAAAAATGAGGTATTTTGTTTATAATAATAATATATTTTTCATACGCTAAGCTTTCATTCAATTTTTTTCCTAACGGTGCTCCCGTCTTGATTCATGTTTGCAGCTTTACGAGTTTTCGAGTTAGTGTGTTTTTCGCTGGCGTGTTTCGTTTGTGTGTTTTCGTATTTGCGTGTTTTCGTTTTACGTGTTTTCGCGTTTTCATTTTTGCCGGTTTTTGAGTTGGTATGTTTTTGCGTTTGCGTGTTTTCGGGCGCCGTGTGTGCGGGTGGTGCGTGGTGCGTACGTACGTGCGTGCGTACGTGCGTGGGTCGTCGTGCGTGTTTTCGTTTAATCCTCGTGCTAAAGCAACTAGTCGATTGTATGTAGTTGTAGGCAATACTGTGTTGACTAAAAGTTATAATTGGAAACGCTGCTTGCTTGCCCAGTCCGGGTTATGTTTAATTAGCTTTTTGACAGATGTATTTATGATAAGGTCAGGCTTGCAATAAGATAATATAGAGGTGAAACTAGCTAGCTAATTGTTTTGCTGCTACCATCACAATATTGAAGATTCTGTTTATGTATTAGAAAACGTACTACAGTATCGAAACAGAATGCAGATAAAATTGAAGGAAATGAATACGGTACAACTTCTGCGAACGAACTGGGATTTGAAGGTTGCAGAATTTCTAAAATGTTGAAACCAGTTAATTTAGGGCTTACCTCCGTCCATGTAATAATAATAATAATAGTGTCTGATACAAACTGTTGGGGTTATTAGCTTTTTATAGGTTGTTACAAATAATCGTTCGGTGAAGACGATGGGTGATTGTATCTCAAAATCTCGATGATGGTGATGCTCTTGAAATTTCAAATAAAATTAGATTACGTCACTTTTATTTTAGATTAGAAATTTTTAAAACGTTTAGTTGACATTGCTATTAATCTCAACTAATAAAAATCCACACAATTGGTATATTTGTGTGTTGTGTGTGTGTGTGTGTGTGTGTGTGTGTGAGTGCGGTGCGTGCGTGCGTGCGTGCGCGCGGCGTGCGCTTCGTGCGTGCGTGCGTGGTGCTTGCTTGCGTGCGTGCGTGGTGCGTGCGTGCGTAGTGGTGGTGTGTGTGTGTGTGTGAGCGTAATTGAGTATACAATAGTTTATGTAATCTGAAGATTCAATTATTTAAAGTACTTTATTTGTTAAGTGTTTTGAATGTAAATTTTTGTAAGTACAATATAATTGTTAAATACGAGTGGCTGTAATCAGGTTTTTGTGTATTACTTTCTAAATTAGTTAATTATCGGAATGAATAGTATTCCAGCCATTCATAAAACGTGTTTTAGTGCGACATTGAACACGTATAAAAAATTTTCAGTTCAACACATGGTTATCGTTTTAGAACAACTGAAGGAAAAAACACTTCTAAAGGTAAGCGTATTATTTTTAATATATGTATATGTTTTTTTTACCTGATATTGCTAACAAAAATGCCGATAAAGATTTTTAAAGTGTATTGTTACTCTTATAGGATGACGTCATGAGATCCGCTCTACAAATAGTAGGTACGTACGTATTCGCCTTACTTGCTTTTAATTCTCTAACACCCGACCAATATTTCCTGAATTACAAGACATAACTTAATGAAAAGGATTCATAAATGTTCAGAAGTAGATGGTGCTAATTTTGAACACCTATCATAAATCTGTATTTGTTTAATATTACATTTAGTTATTTTTGTTTGTAAGTTTTCTAATTAAATTAATACAAAATACCTAGTCAACGGTTTTAATGATATCCACAATTAATAATCCTTTCAGGCTATTGGTTACTTTTCAGAATTAATAACTTATGAAAAAATAAAAAATATCACCTTAAATAATGGAAATCATGGCCTCCTTTACTAATGTTGAAATAATTAAGTGTTATGTTTTAACTACGATAATGAAATATCTCAAAAGCTGTTGGATTTAGGTATAGGGAATACTGATACCAAACGAATTGAATTAAAAAAATACAGCGGAAAATGTAATAAAATACAGAGTGTTGTATTTAAAGTAAGCAACTTATAAATGATTTAAATTGTGTATGTTGGCGGCTAAGTTAGAACACCCTGTATGAAATATCAATGAGATGGATATATGGAGTTAACGGGCTAGCGCTTGTTGTTTATTGGTTACAATTTCACGTCACTAAGTTATTAATGGAATATCGTTATTCAATGTGGACTAGGATTTTTCAAAATTTTAAAGAAATCGAAATATCTCAAAGTACTTCATTTTTGGTTAGGACATTTGCACAAATTTTATCTAGACTTTCATGTAGAATTCGAAAATAAAATAAAAAATATTAGGTTCCATTTAAAATAACAAAGTTGACGTCTACTTCCGGTATAACCGGAAGTGCCAGATTCAGGACAATATTATATTTGAACCCAGCGTTATCCAAAACCCTACAGATTCGTAATTTCAGATTTTTAACATAACTGTATCCGCCATTACTTTTAATCAAAACTAATATTACGAAAGTATGTTCATGATTGATAACACGCTCTACGCCTTTTGATCTATTAATTAACTTAATTGATAAACTGCTTTATACATTATATCATTCTAACTCTGTTGGTCCTACATTATACAATATGCAGATGGTTTTGGGATTCTTTTAGTGGTAAGTTTTTGTATATTTGCTTTTATTAAAAATTATTATTAATTTTATTAAATACATAAATAAAAAGTTTACCTCGAGTAGGATTTGAACCAACGACCTGTACTTTGCTAGAGTACCGCGGTAACCAACTGCGAGGTAAACTTTTCATTTATGTATTTAATAAAAATAATATTAATTTTTACATATTTACTTTTGAACTTATTCGTTCATAACAAAAACTTATAGTAACTATGATGTATTTAATTGTTTTTTACTTTAATTCATAATTTAAATAGAAAATAAAATAAATTGTTTAGATACTCTTTTTAACTTTTTAATTCTTTTATGGTTGAAACCAAATGGCATGATGTAAATAAAAAAACAAGGACTTTCCTTGCACTTCTTTTAAATCGAATTTTATTTTATTATTTGTTTAATAATAATTTTCAAATTAGTTACAATAAGTTCTATGGGTAAGTGTTTTAATATAATTTTTGCCTTTTCTAATCTGATATTGTTTCAAACCTTCATCGCTTGCCGCAGCAAGATTCATTTCTACCTCTACAGACGTTGCAGTTTAATGCTTCATGTGTGGAGTAATATAATGGTTGCCGTTTCTATAATCCACCACAGGAACATTTTTTTGTATAACTGTCAAAAAATGTTAATATATTTATACTAATGTCAGCTCAAATTTTTTAGCAGCAGTAAAAGTGTTAGATATGTTATTTACGATGGGTTGTTGTTACTTTTTGAATAACGCTGAAAATTTAATTCCGCATCCATTCTAGTTTTTATTAAGTATCAATATATCCTTCTGCGACGGTTTGTAGATTTATTTAAGGCTTTTAGGGCAGTGATATCTGCGCCTGCATCGATTTATAAAGTTGCGGATGATCTTCTAAAACTGTACCCAGTGTAGGTGTAGAAACGAAGCTATTTGTTTCCATACTGGCAAACTTGTTGACTCCAGTTCTTTGGCAACATTTTTTAGTAATTCAAAAAAAAGGAAAAAGAGACCGTTGCTGGGCGAAGACTGATTTGCTTCTTAACAATCTTGTAAATCGTCCGTCACTTGAATTTCCTGGGATGTTTCGTCTTTGTGACAGAAACCAATGGTACTCAAACTTTCAAGATCTTTAGCTTTCATCGCATGGAGTTCGTTGGGTCGGCAAAAATCCCATAATTAAGACAACCATAGAAATCACAATTAAAACAACAGTAAAAATCATCTATATTTTCTTACCTTCGTTGCCAGATATATGTCATACGGAGGTTGACTTAAAAAATTTGGTTTGCTCAGGAGTGAAGGTTTTTAATTTTTTGGGTTGATAATTTTCTGATTTTCGTTTTAAAAGGGCGCGCAATTTTGCATAGGTTTCGATGTTTACATTATTGTGAATGCTAATAGTGCTTTTCAGCATAGAGTAATGGACCCATAAAGACAAAGATTTCTATTTTTCAGCTAATTCGCCAAAATATGCTAGAAGTATATTTTGTCCACATCCGGCGGAGTTAGAATTACGTCTTCATCACTGCTCTCCATGATCGCCCTGTTGATTTTTATGTAAATCATTCACAAAATTGATTTGTCGTATTTTTTTTATGGACATTAATGTTTTGATATTTGAATTTATCGCGATGCGGGATCTTGACTTTTGCTTCACAAATGTTTCCAAAGCAACCCTAAATTGAGACCTGAAGAATAATGAAAAACTTGGCATACGATTGGCTGACAACATTTGAGTAATGAAAAAAAATTCCATTGCTTGAATAATTGATAACTTAGTCAATTAAAAACGCATTAGTATTGTGCATAGTATTTAGTATGAGTAGAAAAAATATTTTGCACAATAGGGCGCAAAATAAATTGCAAGAATCAATCACTTAAATGAAAAGATACTCAAATGATACTTTTATCGTGGCAAAATTCGTGTTTTGTGGCACATTCGAATGAATTTTTGGCCTCGAAAAAATTAATACTCTCATATGCCATTTACAAAACACTCATTTTGCATACTTAATACAAAATTAACTATTGTAATGTTACTCATACCAATAATTAACATATAGTTACATTTTTTTCTAAATCACGTGTACAATCTGTTCATAAAGCAAATAAATACATTACATACCATTTTCTTTTATTGTGTGAGCGTTAAAAATTTAGGTGTGGTAGACGATCGTACATTTTTTATTTGTCCATGAGACGTTTGTAGTTATCTTGGTATAAACATTTACAACCTTTGTATTGTGCAACCTTTGTACTGTGAGATCTTTGATCTGTGCAACCTTGAAGATGTGGAGGGCGGGTTATGTAACCTTTGTACGGTGCAATCTTTAAAATGTGGGAGAAGGGGCTTAAGTTCTTTTTTGTAGTTATTCACTTGTTGCAGCAGATTTTATTTCTACATATACCAACGATGCAGTTGAATACTTCAAGTGTGAAGTAACATAATGGTTGCCATCTGATAATCCGCTTTAGAAATGTTTTTTTGTGATGTTACTTATAGAAATTAATTAATATATAGGCCATAATTCTTTCTAACTATCCTGTACAATCTGTTCAACTTTGGGTTATAACCGAAAAAAGTCCAAACTACATTATTTTAAATCAAACGTTTTAGTTTTGATTTAACTTTTGAAATTAACGTCTCACTTTAACGCTACTTCCTATATATCCAAAGTTAACGTTTTTGAGTTATTTTAGCTATTTGCATGCGTCCACAAAGCAAATAATATTTCGAAATTTAAACGAGTGCGATTAATTATTTTTAGGGTTTATATGAATAAGTTCAATATCTTAAAAACTCGAAAGCTATTCTTTCGTTCACCTGTGGGAGTTCTGCGTTAGAAGGTAAGGGCACTTTGCCAACAAATTCCTATATCTAAAATAGACGGCCTTTGTAGAAACGTGAAAATTTTTGTGGTTATTCGAAAAAAAGCCATTAAGTCAATACAGCTGTAGTACACGTCAAAACGAACAAGTTTTATATCACCCACTATCATCCAATGATTGCATACAAACTTTTACGCACAAACATTGTGTAATTTTATAATTAAATAAAGAAGTGATAACAGTAGGAGAGAAAATAAGGGTAATTAGACAACATGAAAAATAATATATATATATATATTATATAATATATATATATATATATATATATATATATATATATATATATATATATATATATATATACTGTACATAAAGTTAGTCACTACAGTAAATGTTCGCACGCACTCCGAATTGATTGCGCAGAAAGCGATCAGAATGAAATACGGTCTCTTTCCTGGCAATCTTATTTTATAGTGCACAGCGCATACACGATACCGTTTACATGATTCCATACCAGACATCTAACGGAGTGATATCGGAAAAACGGGAATGCTGTTGATAAAGTCTATTGTTTGCTATCCAACTATCCTCAACGTAATTTTATAAAAAGTTATTTAGCAGAATAACATAAGATGGGGCTCCGCCGTGTTGTTACGACAGCTGATTACAGTCCAGATTTAGTGGCTGTAAATAATTTTGTAAGATGCGGAACAAAATTTAGACACCGATCTTTAATAAGCTTACAATTTATGTTACCACTATAAAAATCTACCACTGCCATACTGACAATTTTTACTAAGCAAAAATGTTAAAACCTAAGTAACTTTAAAATTGTATTTCACAAACTAGGTTAGAATCGCATCGTATGACATAAACACAAATATAAAATACAAAAAATGCGACTATGCATGGCAGAGTCGTAAATTAAAAAAACCCACTGCAAGTGTAAATTCTAGGTACAGCACGTAGACTAATCTGGTAAGTTCTTATACATATTTCTTTGATTTCAAATTAAAAAGTTAATCCAACTTTTATTTTTGGTACAATATTAAATTTTAAGTTTGATTATAACATTATATTTCATATTACTTTTTCTTTGACAGCAAATTTAAAATTTAATCTAACTTTTACCTTTGTTATTATATTTAATATTAATTTTAATTAATCAATCCTAAAAGCAGGCAATTAAGATCAAGACAGCTAACATGGTCATTATCGTTATCTATTGTTACCCTTCAATTAAATAAATGTGAAATTTAAAAAATAGAAAAGTTAAGTTATCACAATTCACGACAATAATAAAACAGATTTGATTAGTTTAAAATGACAATAATATGCAAGATGAAACTTAAATTATAAACCCAAATAAACAATTTATTTCAATCTTAATGTTGTCAGCACCTACGATATTAACCATAAACACATTGTTGTACCATGTAACTTACGCACGATCTTTTTTAATTAGGTTAATAAATATTCCGTTTTGATTTCAGTGCAGTTACTATATTCTAATATCGTACAAAAAAATTATTTTTCTATTTTGTGATGTAAACTAATTAATGTTTCAGTTTCGGCTCTAGTATTCCACAAATTTATACGTAGAAGGCATGTATACCCCAAGTCGCCCGATACAGTACCACCACCACCTTTACCATGAACTCCTTAATATTGATGTTCCAATTTTCTGAGTTCGGCAAGAGTTGCCGGGCAAAATTAACCTTACTCCTTATGTACTCGCCGACACATACTAGCCATGCGTGGCGTTTTAAACGGCTAAACCCTTAAAATCACGAGTTCTAAAACAGACGCTATACTCCAGGTGAGTAGGGCGAGACGTCCTCTCACATCCATTCGTCAATCCGTCCCAGGGATTCTGGGGGGAGGGGAGGGGGGGGGGGTAATAATTCGTCAACGCCAAAATGAAGACTGAAGGAGAGGAAGATCTGCCAGGAATAAAATTCTGCCCCATTCGGATGCCTGAGAGGGCAGGACTCAAGCGACTTCAGTCATCGAAAGTATCAATATTCGGATACATTACTACAACATACGTGGTATTAGGTCGAATCTTAATGCTATTCACCTACACCTTGAAAAAGTGCAACCGGACATTCTGTTTCTATCTGAAACACAAATCTCCCCTGAAAGCACCGATTCGCCTGACCTGCAATTTCCCAGATACAACCACCAATCTAACTTTTGCCTTAATGGTGTAGTATGTGCGTATACCAACAAAAACGTAGGTTGTAAGAGGATGTCCACTTTGGAAAACAACAAATTTGACCCGATTTGGTTCAAACATTCTGGGCCCTAATTTGTGAAATTCTACCGTTGTTGTATAGGTCTCCCAATGATAACAGCTTTCAAGATCGTTTTGATTATCTTAGTCTGAAAATTAACTACTTCTTAACACAGTTTCCACTTTGCGATAATTCAATTTTGGGAGATTTTAACGTCCACCACTCCAATTGGCTTCAATTTTCATCTACCACTAATCCCGCAGGTCATAGTGCAGAAACATTCGCTGCACCCTGTGATCTCACACAAATGACTTACGAACTAACCAGAATCCCTGGCAACCCTAACCATACTGCACATCTCCTAGACCTATTCTTTACAACTAACCCACTTGTTGATAAAACAAGAGTTCTTTTCGAATTTGGTCAATCAGACCACCGCCTAATTGAAATGTCTTCCTTTGTACCCAATTCTACTGTTGTTCAAAAAAACAGATAGAACTAAGCGGTGTTTTAAATCTTTAGCAAACTGCGAGATTTTCTTACAACCTTCCCCTGGCGTGACTATTGCTTTAAATGGTCCTCCTCTTTGATCTTTCAGTAACTGAAGTTATCTTGATGGGTATGGAGTTATACATTCCCAAAACACGTAATCGTGTAGGTTATGCCCGTTCTCAACTCTGGTTTAATAGGGCTTGCACTGATGTATTATCGCAAAAGCATAAACACTATACCAAATGGAAATCAAATAAATCTGGCGAAAATTACACCGACTATATTGTTGCAGGGAATAATAGCAAAAGCATCATCACCATGGCCAAACAAATATCTGAAAAACGTAAATGCAAACAACTAGACTCTTGTCCTTTGAGTAGTCGTAAGTTTTGGTCTTTAGCTAAAGTTATCAGTTAAAACTTCAACACATCTTCGCTTGCTATCACGTAAAATATTCTTAAAAAGTCCCCAGGCAATTTAGGAACAAGCGTATTCATTCACACGATGTATTTGTTATCTTACATTTTTAATCTTTGTAATGTTGTGTATCGGAAGTATATTTCACACAAGTATGTCAAAATTTATGTTACCGATATCGTTGTTATATCCATTGTATTGATTAAAAGGAAGTTATTGATAATCTGGCCTTGCTAGTGCCGACTGAATTTGATTATTATTTTTTGGTTTCTTGCTTTAAATTGAAAAATTTAATGTGTTTTTTTTTGTAACTGTACCAAAATTCAATACGTAAAAGCCATAATATACGACCATTGCTAATGTTTATAACTGTTTTATTAAGAGGTGTGAATCTATTGGCACTTCGTCCTCTGAACCTAATATTCTTTCGACGTAAAGTAATAAGTTGAAGGGTAGATATTTTGGTTCACGTTTAAGATTTCTAACGTTTGAATTATATTTAAGAACTTTTGAGTTAAGTAATTTTACTGCGACAATATCCATTTATCGTTTACTTTGATTGTAATCAATTTTGTTGAAATTAGACAAGTTATTTTTTATAGTAACCTTTTTAAGTTTCATGAAGCTTCAATGTAGTGACTAATGAGAATTTCTCGATTTGAGCGTTTGCTATTTTGATTTTGGTAGTAACTCAGTTTAAAACAGATTTTAGATTATAAAGTAACGTAATAATGAAGTAGACGGTCGTTGACCGATCAGTTGTTTGTTTTTTGCACACGATAGTTTTTCGAGTAGTCACAATTTTTTTGAAGTAATTCTTATAAGAATCAACTTACCGATGCCGTAGTAGCTGGATTCGCCAAAAAGTAAACAGTTTGTTATTTGTTTGGGTATGAGCTGCGTATTTTTTTAACGCATGTAGGAATCATAACTCTGATTTTGTCGTTTGTTTAATTTTAGGACTTTATAAATGTTTGATATTGTTTATTTAGTTTTACTGTGACGTATTTCCGTTTTAAACTTAATAATTCATTACCGTATTGGTCAGTTTTTTTTTGGATATTTAAGACAACAATGCTGGCGTTAAGTTAAAATCCAAATCACTAAATAACACTAAATACAAATCCGTGAAATTTTCTGTATTTTCTATATACAATTTCTTAAATTTTTTCAAACTTGTTGCGTTGACGTTGAACGTAGCGGACGTGGTTGTATTCACTCTCAAAAATACGAATTATTAACATTGTTACAATTTACCAGTTGTATTCGAGATTCACTGTGTCGCTATAAGCTAGTGATGCTACTGAAAATTAAAATTACAGAATTAAGAGTGCACACATTGAAACAGCACCTTGCCATGTATGAAATTTGCAAGTCATGTTTAAATAAATAAAATGGTAAATTGAATAAAATGGTGTGCAAAAGCAAAACTTCCCAAATACAAGTTATTCAGTAAAAAAAGTGTTAACCGAAATATTTTAATCATAGCGGATAGACACGGACACCACTGAGCTGATACTTTTAATTAAAAATTTAATTTAAATAATTATCAAGTTCTAGCTATTGTTAAACCAAATGCTACAATCTATAACGTTGTTTGTGATAAATAACCTCGCTTATTTTGGTTACAGACAATATTAAACTTTTGAATACTGTTCAGTGCAATTAAATGAATAAAACATAACCGTTATTTGTAAAATATAGAGCTCCTAAAACAGATATGAATACGTTTTTGTAAAGTTATAATATCTCCTAGATGTGCATGCAAGATCCCAACGGACTATGTTATGTGGAGATTTTAATATTGACATATTAATAAGCAGTACAAGTAAACATGAATGTGAACAGAGATCTAAGAAATACAATAAGTGGGTTAGGAAAAAAATGACGTAAATAAAAATTTGCTTTTATCTGCTTCTTAAACAAATTAATTGGTCTAATGTACCTACTAACAACTTCGAAATTTTCGAAAAATATAATTATTTTTTGATACTTTCTCAAATCTGTTTTATAGGAAATATCCAAAAAATAAAAAAAAATTTTTTTTACTATCTTAATATATCCTGAACATGTATATATTTTATATACTGTAAATAAAAACTAATCATCACAAATTGTCAAAAACATAAGCAATACCACGATTAGTTATTACACGATTACCTGTTGTGGGCACTATTTCACACAACTCATATAACTTTGAGATGGAGTGGGGGATAATGTTGGCTAACCTGGTTTTCTGATATCTTACTGTAATAAGTCTATGAAATAGTCTCTCAGCTGATATTATTTCTGTAAACAAATAATGTGTTGCTTTTGATTTGAGAGAGTTTAGTTTGAGGTTAGCTTCATATATTCTTTTCGGTCATTAGTTTTTATACTAATTTATAGTTATTGTTCTGTTTCATCTAATTGTACAGTGAATTAAATTATGCCTGGAATAAAAAGGTTTGATTCTAGGCTTGAGTCTGACCCAGGGAAGAAAAAGTGTGTTGGTGCATCAAGAAATAAAACTTCAGAAACTAAGTTTGATGTAATTAAAACTGATATTGATGACATTTCCAAAGGTCATTCAATTTTAATTTGGAATTGCTACAAAAAGTTTTGGTTGAATCATGTGTTTGCAAAATTTGCCTGAAAGGTACGATGTTGGTGTTTGAAGAAGATAAACCTAGACTAGGTCTTGCTGTAAGTTATATATTACAGTGTGATAACTGTGATTCTAAAACACCTTTTTGTTAGTCAATACAAGTACCATCTAAAGCCTATAAGGTAAATGTAGGGATGGTTTACGGGTTACGCTCCACAGGCAAGGATTATGCTGGAGGTCTAATGCTATGTGCGATGTTGGACTTACCTTCACAGCCTCGAAAATTCACCGGAATTTCAAATCTGATTTCTTTCTCCAGAAGTTTAAAATGTTTCACAGGAATCTGTGAAAGTTGCAGCACAAGAGGCTACCACAGAAAATTAAGAGAATGATAGTCCTAATGCAATATCAGCTACAATAGATGTGGCGCAGCAAAAAAGGGGCTATACTTCGCTAAACGGTAAAGTCATTGACTATGAGTACCTGACAAAATTTTTCCATGTTTATAAAAATGAAAATAATCGTCCCCACGACTGTAAATCTAACTTCAAAGGGTCAAGTGGGGGGATGGAGTCTGCTGGTGCAATGAACGTTTTCCGAAGATTGGTAGAAATAAGGGGTGTCACGTATACAAAGTATCTCGGGGATGGAGACTCCAAAGCATTTGCTAGTATGGTAGAATATAAACCTTATGGAAATTACAAGATTGAAAAAATGGAATGTGTTGGATACATCCAGAAACGGATGTGAAGTCGATTGCCATAAGTGCATAAGTGTGAAAGGTCAAAAATTGCCAGATGGTAAATCTATAAGAGCAAAAGGCAGACTAACAGATGCAACTATTGGCATTGAAAACTGTTATGGCTTAGCAATTAGAAGGAATTACAGCAATTTACAAAGTATTATAAGAACTGTGTGGTCTACTTATTTTGACAAGCTGTCCACAGATGACAATCCACTACATTAGCTTTGTTCGAAAGGTAAAGAATGCTGATGCCAGTATAACAAAGCTCTAGAACTGGATCAGCGTTATACTTTCAAAACTCCTTGCCAGAACCAATTTTACTGGCCATAAAACCTACATGTAAGGACCTAGTTAAACCAGAGCTATTGAAAAACCTACATGCCCAAACGCAAAACCTAAATGAATCCTTCAACAGCAAATTTGGAAACGCGTGCCTAAAACAGATTTTGTAGGCATTAAAACCTGCAAATTTGTGGTGGCTGATGCTGTACCAACTTTTAATGATGGAAATATAACCAAAGGCTTTGTTCCAAGGGATTTAGGCTGTACATGGAGCTTAAATACAATTAAATGCCGGAAGACAATCGACTGAGCCAAAATTTACAAAGCTGAGAAAGCAGTACTCGCTATCACAAAAGAAGCTAGGATGTGGAAAAGACACCTAAAGAAGTAAAGGGAGGATGAAGAGAGTCAGAAAGACAATCAAGACTATGGATCAGGCATATTTTAATAAGTAAGTAAACTTAAAATTAACAATTTTAACTTTAAAATGCGATTTCCCGTAAATTCTAAAATGTTAAGTTTAGGTACATGATGCTCAACCAATTTTTTACCTACAGGTCCGAAGTTTTAAAAGTATCTTAAGCTATATAGTAGACCAATTAGAATCCAAAAAACCTTATTAAATCAAGTTTTATAAATACTCTTGTTTACAAAGACAAGGTAAAAATTTATTGTCTATAAATAATTTTTTTTAAATTCCCAAACAGTTAATAAAAAAAGTAATTGGTCTACCCTTTAACATGTGCTGTATTATTGAAGGCGGGAGGCGTTAGAATTTTTATTTAAATTAATATAAATAGCAAATTTCACATAAGTTTAGTTGCACGTCATAGTGCTTTATGACGTAACAAATTACAACGTTGCCTATGTAATTTTAACCAAAGAGTAGACATGTATACTCTGTTTTAGAAAAACACGAATGTGATGTTGGTCAACTATCCATCAGTAAAATCTTTTGTATAGTTGAGGAGCTCTTTTTACAAAACACAAGTTACAAAGGTACTTTTTGAGAAAAGCAGAAATATTTGCGATAACGTTATCACAATTCTAGCAGTACTAACTATTTTTATTTACGAAAGTTGTTGCATTAGATTTTTTAGGCACAAAAAAAATCACTCGTGAAAGATGCTTTATCTCAGAGAAATTCAAAAGGTGTTTGATTGTGATAACCGAGCAGTGACTTTTTGCCTTTTGAAAGCATAATCTTATTTTACAATTTTTAGGAATTAAGGAAGCGTTTTATGCTGCATAAAAGTCTTTATTTTTAAATGAGTGCAAACCAAACAAAAATTAGAAACTGAAAATGTGGTCTTTTAGAACTTCAAAATAAAAATTCAAATGATCGTCGCTTACCCGGCCTTCCCCGAAACGTTATTTTAGTAAAACATCAACGGCCTTTCCTTTATCCTGCAAAATTTCTCGAGCCTATAATGGCAACTCAACAGCGTTTAAGCTTTTAAGGCGTTTTACTAGAGTTATAATAGGTTTTGAATTATCTTGGACTCGAGAGTTTATCTTACAATTAAATTTAACTTGACTTGTATAGGATTGATTTGTAAATTTTTTGAAAAATAACCTTTTTTGTTCGCTTAGTCCTTCAATTTTTCTAAGAGTGTTTACCAAAGATTTCATGTTATAAGTTTGCCAATATTTCCCTCACATGATTACTTGTCCAAGTTTCCTTGGTAATCTTTAGGTAAAGGGACTTCGGCATGCCGTCTTAACTCATTTCAGCTCTTCTGAAGACCCTATCCGCTGGAAGATACGAATGACCTGTTACTAGAAAAGCTACCGCAATTTCTTTAGCGCCACGTGGTGAATCCTTGTAAAGCCCCCAGTGGAATAGATGTACAGTATAGTTGTTTTTATTTTGCCTTCCACAGCGGTCGGCAAACAATGTAATCGTTTGCACACCATCCCAATTAATATTATTTTTTGCACGATTGAGCTATTTCGTTTATTTACCACATCTGTTTCCAAGACAGTAGGATATGTTTACTAGTTGCGAGACCCAACTCGTTCGGTAAGTATTTTACTTACCGTCGGATTTTACTTACCAACGTAAAATTATATATACTACCTATATTTCACAACAATAAGAACAAAAAATTTGGACATTTCTATTTAAAACCTCACCTTTAACTTTTCGTTTATTTAGAAGAAATTAAATAATTTCAATTGTAGTAAATTTAATACAATCGTGCAAAAAACAGTATGAGCATCACGAAGATTAAGGGTTGTGTCGGTCTTCGGCCAAACATGACCGGTAAACGTCCCTTACTGTTCTTGAGACCCAATACACTATAAAAATTGTAAAATTCCCCAATAAGTTGCATTTGAGCCTCGGCCGCATTAATGGTCAACGCACACGTAAAAGCGAGTTGACGAACTTTTCAAGTCAACAATACAAAATGCATACCATCCATTCTTAAATTGGAAGCTTTGACAGTTGCTGCACTTCTTGCAGATCAAAGCAAAATAATGTAGCACCTTCTTCTTCCTCCGTCGTCATTAACCCTAGAATGGTATCGTTCGTAAAATTTACGTAACGTCCATCAATTTCTGATAGTACGCCCGTGTTTGTAAAGATTTTGTCTTCTCCCTCCAGCAGTGCTTCTCTGGGTCTATTACATATTACGTCATGAAATCACGTCGATTAGTTTCAGTCGGTTGCTGAGTGGGAAGCGTCGCAGCAAAAGTCAAGTCGTAAAACTTACGTAGCGATACCATTAAGCCATAAACTTTTAGTGTACATTTGACGTGACAATACCGTTTGCATGTAAATTTTACTCTGCCGGTATCTTATAATTGTAATAGAATTTAGCTGACATTATGGCTTCATCCTCACGAGGTTTATCTATCGAAGAACTGGAACGATTTTTGTATGAAAGTAGTGACAGTGAACTGAAAAATAATTTAGAGATTCAAGAAGATGGTGAAGATTCCGATGATTCCGGTAATAGATCTGACCACGAATGGCTACCTGAAGGTGAATTTGAGAAACGTCTAGATGAAGTGTGGAAAAAAAACAGAAAGGAACAGGAAGTTTTCGTCTCTAAAGGTCGAAAAAAACGAAAAGTTACCAAAAAAACTGAAGAAGGTGTTTCCCAAGAAAACCATAAAGAAAAT
This sequence comes from Vesta saturnalis, assembly GCA_036346205.1. Classification (NCBI taxonomy): domain Eukaryota; kingdom Metazoa; phylum Arthropoda; class Insecta; order Coleoptera; family Lampyridae; genus Vesta; species Vesta saturnalis. The sequence goes on along the minus strand of JARFJB010000200.1, from coordinate 2,212 downwards.
GTTTCTAAACAAAATCATGCAGATCAGGTAGGTCATTCTATGTTATTTCTATTCGTTGAAAATAATTTGAGGTTTTTTTAGATACCAGTCCCAGGTACAAGTTCGTCTGCTTCCATTAATAGTTACCTAATTGTTCCTGATGAAGCTGTGTTGGAAGGTAAAAATGGATACCAATGGAAAAGAACTCCTCCATCGTCGACAGGTAAAACTCCTTCACGTAACATTGTTCACATAAAATCTGGACCTATTGCACCTTTGCGGAACATTATAGATCCTTTACATGCTTTCCAAGTGTTCTTACCGGAATCTATCCTAAATAAAGTAGTCGCTCACACAAACGAGAAGATAGAATTAGCTCAACAGCGCTATAAAGCTCAATCTGGAAGTCAATCTAAAACTAATTTAGATGAATTGAAAGCACTACTATGATTGTATATACTCGCTGCTGTCCTAAAAGATAACCATCTTTCATCTGAGATCATGTTTGATAATACATATTGCGGTACACGTTACAGGGCCACTACGAGTAAAGAGATTTGATTTTCTCTCTTCTTGCTTACGATTTGACGATAAAAGCACTAGAGGGAAAGAAGAGTAGTAACTAAGTTTGCACCAATATCCGAAATTTGAGAAGAGTTTATTGAAATATGCAAAATATCTTTTAAACCAAGCTCATACGTAACAACAGATGAACAATTGGTGGGATTTCGGGGACGGTGTCCTTTTCGCATGTATTTACCTAGTAAGCCGGCCAAGTACTTACTCTGTGATGCTTCAACGAATTATCTCATTGATGCACTTCCATATGTTGGAAAATCCACTAATACTTTTGGACAACCACTGGAGGCGTACTGCGTGGAAACTTTGACGAAATCTACCCATGGCTCTAACAGAAACGTGACAATGGATAATTGGTTTTCCAGCATCCCTTTGGCAGAAAAATTACTTCAAACTCCTTATAAGCTAACTGTACTTGGAACGTTAAAAAAATAAAGCTGAAGTTCCATCCAGTTTTATTGAAAATAACAAAGAACGACAAGCGGGTACGTCTTTATTTGGATATAGTAGCAGCAATTTATTCCTGCTATCATACAAGCCAAAGCCCCAAAAATTGGTGCTCTTGTTGTCATCTATGCATCAAACTAATTCTGTAAATGAATCCAATCACAAACCAGAAATGATTAATAATTATAACTCAACAAAGGGGACAGTGGATACCTTTGATCAAATGTGCAAATTTGAGTTGCAACCGTAAAACAAAAAGGTGGCCTATGTGCGTCTTCTACAACATAATAAATATGGCATGTATCAATGCTTACATTTTATATTCCCATAACGTCATATCCTATGGTGGAAAGCCTATATCTAGAAATGTGTTCATGTTTGAACTGCATAAGCGTCTTACATATAACTGGCAGGTTCAACGTCTAAATCGTGGGGTCAATCTTAGTCGAGAGTTGAAGAATATAATTTCTGACAAGATCAAGGAGAAAATCAACCGGGCGAGAGAGATCAAAAGGGTGTAAGAACCTGTTGTAGAATATGTCCTAGCGCAAAAAAAAAGAATGACAACCACATATTGCCTAAAGTGCAATAAAGCAATATGTGGTCAGCATCAGAAAAAAATTTGTTCAGATTGTTGTCAGTAGTTTAACTTTATGTTTGTGTTACCTACTTACTTTCAGTATTTTTTATAAATTTGTTTTAAGTTTTTTTCTAATAAAAATAGTTCAAAATAACATTTTTTTTATTTGTTTGACCTTTCTGTGATAGAAACCATACAATCAAAAAATAATTTTCGCCCAAAAATCAAAAAAGTATTGTAATTCTAGAATCACGTAATATTTACGTGGCGATACCATTAACCAACCCATAAAACACGATACCGTTCTAGGGTTAAGTGAAAGTTTATGTACTCTCAGATTTCGAGATGAAGAACTTGAACTATTAAACAAGATGACGAAAGTATTTTGTGCTTTAGACGTTCGTAGTAACTGAGAACGTCAGTTGCTGGAGAAGCAAATCCTAAATTAAAATTTGTTGAAAATGTTTTGTGGAAGAACGAATAGTTTACCTGAAGACCTTGGTCTACAGTGTCGTTATAGGTACATTTTAAACATTTTGATTATGTTGGGCATAGAACTCAAGTATAATCTCTTGGACTTGGCCCTATTGCAATGACTCTCAACACCGTTAGACTTTCCCTAAATCT